>JBBCBC010000024.1:4537955-5008332 GCA_037126765.1 Stenogyne calaminthoides | reverse complement strand
TATCATGGGACACTCTAAAAATCGATAATAAATCATAAAGTTAATCTCACTTTTAGCGACCAAATTATTTTCAGTAAAATTTTCAGAATTATTTAAAAAAAATTCGTTGGCATTTTTTTTTTTGGTAGTGTGTCTTTTTCAAAATAGTTCTTTTTCCATTACTGAAAAGGATATAAATTATAGATATTAACATTCTTTTTAATATAATAATAAAAAATATGATGCGTGTATTACAAATATATATAAAAAGACAAATAAAAATATTAACACATGATAGATTTGAAAGAAAAAAAAAACACTAATATTAGCACTTTCTTTTTCTTTTCTTTTTTAAAAAAGAGTACCCTACATGAAATTGTCTCGTATGAGACAAAGCGTAATTTGAGAATGGGATGTTAATATTTTAAAGGTGAGTGTTAATGTGTACTAGTTTGTGAAACTTATATTTTGTGTAGCTAACATTTTGCAATGAAATTCATATTTTCATCGCTAATATTTAGAATGAAAATAAAAGATTTGTATATTAGCCAATGCAGTGCATTAAGACAAATTCAAATGATTTAAATAATTTTTGTTGCTAATTCCGTTAATGATTTAAAAATATCTAAGTTAGCGATGAATTTTTTCGCAACTAATTTCTTTTTTTTTGTAGTGTTACCGTGAAACAGTCTCACACAATTTTTTATAAAAAAATAAAAATAAATAACAAACAAAAATATATTTTAATATAAATAGTAGACTGATTTAGAAAATGACTATATTTTTATTTTTAAACTGCTTGCGTTTATATATACTTATATGAGTAACACTCATGTGAACCAAATTCACGCATGAACTCTGTCACTGTTATGCGTAAAAATTATCATTGTTATGCACAAAAACTTTCACTATTTAAAAATATAAAACATTTTTTAAACAATGATTGTTTTTATTCATAACACTGATAGTTTTTATACATAACAAAGGAAAGTTTTATATGTAATAAATGATATTTTTAAATAACCGAGAAGTTCATAAAGATGAACCAAAGTTTATACAAGTTTTTGTCTACTAATTTACACAATTTCATCTTTTAATTAAATTAATCAATTTTAAAAAGGAAAATAAAAGTTTTGGGGGTTGGGCTTATTGGGTCTGACCCATGAGCCGAGCAAGGTGTTAGTCCTACAATTTTACTGATCCAATAATCCGTTCGCGGGATTGACCAGGATAGATTGGGATTAATATTTTAATCTCGTATAATCGGTTGCTTGTTTTGTAGAATGAGGGTCCGAAATACATTTTTAGTCCAGGTACAAAAATATGTTTAATTTCTATATGAAGGGATATACATATCTCGTGTGGAAGGTAGATTGACTCTAATTAGTATTATAATTTCTATATTAATTAATTTAATTTTTCTGTACATGATTAAGAGTTGCAATTCTACAATTCTAACACATATTTTGATTCAAATAAATCAGATCAATTAATTCAATCTAATCAAATCATACTCAGTCTTATCATAACTAATTAATACAATCATGTGAAGCAGATGACACGTAAGAGAATGAAACAACTCAATCCATCAATACAATCATGTGAAGCAGATGACACGTAAAAGAATGAAACAACTCGATCCGACAATAACACTTGACTCATTGAACTTAATTGAATCGAACAGCCCAATGAGCATTGGCCACCTCTAACTCCAATTCCTCATCATTTCTTAATTTATTTACCCACCCCCATGTGCACCTCTCTTAGAAAAACCAATGCCCTACTCAAGTTTTATCGTACAATCTAAATACATTTAAATAAATATGATAATAATTAAAATTTTAATTTAATTAGATAGATTAAAATATCAAAAAGATAGTGATATATTTCATACAAAATCTGATTCACATGAGTGTTACTTTAATGAGGGTGGATTGTTTAGGTCATGTGGACCTTTATTTAAAAAAAAAAATTGGGGCGGATACATGGTGTAAATATAAGCATATTTATATAAATAAATATGATGAAATAAAAGTATTTAATTTAATTAAATATATTAAAATTTTAATTTAAATAACTTTTAATAAGAGTGCACATTTTAAAACGAAATTAGCGGGTTGAATTGAGTTTTACGCAAGTTAACATGATTTCGTCATATAGACTGAAACAAGTTTACCAATATATAGTAATTAAGGTTTAAATGTGTATATATATGTATATAGTGGTGCAGCCAGTACAATTTTATTACACTTAAAAATAAAATTGCACTGTTTGCTAAGAAAAATATAATCAAGATTTATCTCGAGAAATTACAAATAACAATGATGTACGATTGGGTGCAGATTGTTCGGGCAATTTTTAGGTTTTATGATCACCCCTATGGCCCACCAACTCCCCCTTCCTCCACCCCATCCCCACCCACACATTAATTAATTAATTTATTTTTTTTTGAAATTACTATAACATAACAATAGAGTGCAATTTTGTGAGTAGGTCTTGGGCAAATCTTGTTCATAGGTAAAAAAGTTTATATCATTATATTTATAAATTAATATCATAACACTTATCAACTGATACCATTATACTTGTAAATTTAACATTAAATACAATAGATATTAATTTATAGAAGGAGTGACATCAGTTTATTAGTGTTATAATATCAGTTTCATTGTATGAATAAATTTAATTGAGAATTTGTGTAATTTTGCACCTTAGTTCTTTGTAAATATTTTAATTTAAAGTTGTAACTGAAGATATAATAATTTAAATTTCTCTCAACACACACGATTAAACCAAGTCACCTAATCTATTTTTGTAATTACTCGAGGATATTAGAAAAGTGTCGGCAACACAATTAAACATGCTCCAAAACTCAAGTTGTTGTCAAATGGTCCAACAAATCCACCAAAATATCTAGACCATTCTCCTGTGGTTTGACACCAATCATAATCTAAATTTGTATGTCTGAAACGAGAAATTATAGACCATTAAAATTTATCAATTAATATAAAATTATAGGGGTAAGTCTTATATGCATATAAGTGCATCGTACACTTATAGTCAGGGACGGACCCAAAAATTTTATATTGCGGGGGCACAAAAATATTATAAATATAAATTAAGATGTTCTTTCTATATAATAACTCAGGTTTATTACAATTGAAATCTATGAACTTTTATAGACGGGAGTATTTATATGATTGATTCATTACCAACACTATTATAAATATTTCTCTCAATATATACATTCAAACCTACGAATTTTCATCGGCTCAAATATTTTCATAGCCTGTTGTATAGGACATGGGAAGAGTCATGACTTGTGGGGGATTTGGATTTAACATTTGAGCCCCAAGTTCAAATATAATTGAGTCATAGTATTAACTACTAACATCTAACAACTAACTTTGTTCGATCAAAAAAAAAAATGTAACACTGCAGCTTGAGCTTTCATAAACTAATAATAATTATAACTATACATGTAATATATATAGTAAAAAAGTGAAGAATTGTAGAATTGTGGGGGCACGTGCCCCCAAGAGTGATACCGTGCGTCCGTCTTCGCTTATAGTGTATTTTAAAATTATATAAATTTTATAGTGTGAGAACATTATCTTTCTTAGGTTAGACTGCTGATTCATTGGGAAGTAATGGCGATATATACTTAGCGAGATAGGTTGTTTTTGTTGTACTATTGCAACAGGCAGGGTTGGTGTATTTGGAACTCTTAGTTTCCAGGAGTGTCATGTTGTAATATATGTATCTAATCAGGTTGAAGTATCCCTCAAATTTCAACTAATATACATTTTTTTCTGATTAAAAAAATAAAAATTATTTACATTGAATCATGCAATTATTAATATAAAAAAATAGATGCAAGTTCAATGTAAATAAATTAGATCTTTCAGTATAACAAATCACGTGAATCTAAAATATATTATAAGTGCACGATATATCTACATGCACATGAGATCCACTCAAATTGCAAATCACGCTAGTCGATTAGTAAGCAAAAATTCACTTAATAAAAACTCCAAATATGTTTCACAATCTACAAAACATTACGGCATCTGACATAATAACATTAATATCTACTCCATTATTTTATAATAAGTGTCCTTTTTTAGGATTAAATTTGTTAGGATTTAAACTGCAATTATTGAGAAATTAAGACAACACGAAATTAAATAACATGATTTGGTTACCCAGCCGTCAGAATGACTACGACCAAAGGCACTACCAAAAAAGAGATTTACTAATTTTTCAGTTGATGACAATTACAATGAATCTAATTGGAATTAATAGGTGCAATCGGGCCAAAACCCTAAAAAAAGCACATCCCGATCGAAGTCTACTAAAACAGCTCCAACAACTGGGACGGAAGACCGATCGCGTTCCATAACCCAACAACAATCCCCACCAAAACCGACCTAATCAGAATTTGTCCCTCCATCTTATCGATATCTCTCTTCGGTAGTAGTGTCAAGCCTTCATCTCGGTTTCCAAGGTCGGGTTGAAGTCAAGCATAACTTCAACTTCTAAGATCACAACCTTAGTCAACGACGCCAGGATTCTCACTTCCTGGATCTTCATCACCGCAAAGATCTTTGTTTTCAATAAGGAATGAATGTAATGATACCTCAACTCAATATGCTTCGGCCCCGAAAGTGAAAAGTCAATTATTTGCTAAGTGAATAGCACTGATCGTCATCAGAAAAGAATACTATCATTCGTTGTTGAGATTATACCGAAAAAAGTATGCTTTTTACTTTGTATAATCAAAACCTAATTTTTGGACTTATTTCTTTGAAATAAATTGTTTATCACCGATGCTTTAAGTATTATCGAATGTTACATATATTTACCGCGATAACTGCTCAATAATTTGTACGCAGTTACATTGAAGTTAATTTAGTGATACCAGATCACGAAGATTAAATTAAACATCCCTTGTAAAAAAAGTACGCCATTCACGCACCTAGATGGAAACGAACAACCCATCGTGAAAGGTTGAAGTGTAAGGCTCTGGACCGGCTTGTCTTGACCAAGAGATTACACTAGTGCATGA
Organism: Stenogyne calaminthoides; assembly: GCA_037126765.1. Taxonomy (NCBI): domain Eukaryota; kingdom Viridiplantae; phylum Streptophyta; class Magnoliopsida; order Lamiales; family Lamiaceae; genus Stenogyne; species Stenogyne calaminthoides. Next base: position 5,003,285 of record JBBCBC010000024.1, on the reverse strand, counting down.
CCGATGTAATCGAATAGGACCTACAGGAGGACAAATTCTTCAGAATCGAACAAGGAAGAATTAGACATCAAAGGGTTCGTTATTTCTTAATCTTCGCTCCTTAAATAGGATCACGGTGATTGGTAATTATTGTTTTGACTTATCATGGGTAGAGAATCAACGAGATTCAATACTTTTTATCTTCGACAATATTATTGGTCACATGTGATTGCTAAGATTTAATACTTGAGAATCGCGGTGCAAGTTTGTTTGATTGCCCCCTTGGGAGGTTCATAAGTTTTATCATACAAATTATTGCAAGTGGAATTAGTTTCCTGTGATGGATAATAATGTTGAACCGCTTCCTTGACCAAGGACAAAATATATTAATTAACCGGAAAGCTATTTCAAAGGACTTGAATTAATTAATGGGCTAGATAATCTTAAACACGGAAATAATAACCTGGGAGCCATATCGATCGAATATGGGTTAAGATGGATAGTGCAATATTAATTATGTAGTGGGATTAATTAATATTTACGGGCTAGAATAATATTGTGGCTCAATATTGATAATTCAAGATCCATTGGAAGGTCCAATCTTAATTCTTTTAAAGGCCCCTAAGAAGCCCAACATATAGTCTAATAACTCGAAAAAAAAGTGTGTAAAAATAAAATAAATATTGTTGCTTATTTTTCCTCATTTATTTCAAATTTATGGATAAAAGGAGAAAGATTTTCTTTTGAATTTTGTTATGGGATGAAGATATGTATTCTTGGAATACAAGATTATCTCATTAAATTCAAGAAATCTCCCACTTGGTTATCTATAAGAGAATTTCAAAATTTTGATAAATTAAGGGCAAGAAAGATTTTCTTGAAAAAGATATTATGGAAGATATGTATTTCTTGAAATACAAGAATATCTCATAAATTCAAGAAGATCCAAATCTTGGAACCTTGACCTATTGTTGGGAAATGAATTTAATAAAGAGGATTTTGATTAGATCCCAAAACCCCTGAGTATGACATGTTTAGGATAATCTTGATAGATGAGTCGATTCGGCTTTTAAGTAGTTCAGATAATATCCGCACCGTATAGTTGGCGATATGTAATGTGTTAGAATCAAGACTCAAGATGAGATCGAGAACCTGAAGGCTCAGGGAAAACTGAAGACTCAGAGAAACCTGAAGACTCGGGATGTCTCTGAAGACCTGAAGACTCAGAGAAACTTGAAGACTCGTGACGCCTCGAAGAGACGAGACTCAGAGAATATCAAGGCACAAGACCATCAAGACTCAAGAATGTAATCAATGCTTAGTATATCCCGAATGTTAAAGCCAAGAAACCGAGGAATATAGCTGATTGAATCAAAATGACGTGGACCAACGAGTATAAGACAACCAAATTAAAAAAGCCGCAGAACTTACAGAGAGTAGTATGGATTTGAATGTGATTCTTCCAACCAGAACATTCAAATCCACAATTATAAATACAAGATCTTCCATCAAATTAAGTGGAGATTATGCACAAGATGCTACCGAGCCAAAAGCGTTATAAATAAGCATTCCCACCCTAGAACACAAGTCCGTAGATATACAAATATATTCAAAGAGTGTTCTAGAACCCAACCTAAGCAACCCACGATGTATCTATAGTTTTAGAGAGATTTTCCCAACCCAAGATTGAGGCTAAACCATTGAAGGGAAAATCTCACCATAGTTGGAGACAACACCAAACACAAACCTATTCTCATAAGAGATAAAAAGGGTGAAGAGAGGTAGTTGTTAGCAATCCCGAGTGAGGGTGATAAGTCCCGCAGGAGTGTGAACTCGTTAAACATCTAAGAGGCGAGCCCGAGAGGGTGATAAGTTAAGTTTGAGTTAGTAAACTACTTGAGGTAGTCGTAAAGCCAAGGTCGGGTTGAAAAGTAAACTACGCTGGCAATGTAAAGCTCTGGTCGAAGTTGAGTAAGTAAACTACGCGAGGTAGAAAAAGCCTCGTGAAGTGTTTGAAGGAATTTCCTAGAATGGGAGAGCGGACGAGGAGCTCGAGCCTCCGAACCACTATACTTTTGTTGTGTTGTTTATCGCTTTTACGCTCTATCTTGTCATACACGCGACCGATTATAAGCAAAAGACACAACACATGAGCTTAAAAGAGAAAAATTGGAATCTTTCCGCCTCCCCGCTTTTTATATGCACCGCAAAGAAATGTTTTGCTTCAAGACGCCAAGAAAATGAGTTTTTCCCCACCGACCAACAAGTGGTATCGAAAGGGGAGTTCAAAAGGTTCACTAATTTCAGAGTGACCACTGAACAGATCTTTTTAAAGAAAACCCGCTTTTTAAAAAATGTATATATTCGATGTTTTGGCATCTTTATCAATTGAGAAATTGTTGGGATATTTTAGTTCTATGCCAAAACATCATCAACTCAGGTTATTCAAGAAAAATTTACGATATCAAGTCGGGGGGGAACGAAAAGAACAAATTGAGGGGAACTCACTAATCAAAAGTAGATGATTGAGATCGACGAGGTCGGTAGACGAGACCGACGAGATCGATGAAAGTTAGATGAGTTCGAGTCAATCGATGAGTGCGGCAATTATCGGAAGAAAAAAAAGCTAAAGCCAACAAATCAAAAGAGAAGGTTGCAATTCGTAAGATGAAGCAAAAAAAAAGAAAAGATTGATCGAGATCAGACGTGATCAAGATCAGATATGATAAACCTGATATGCTAACCTGATATGATGTACTTACCAGATGCTATTCTGATATATTGATCCAAGATGTATCCAAAGAAAAATCGATATTGGTAAAAAAGTAATCGAGACTCGAAGATCCGAGACTCAATAAGTAAACCGATCCGAGATTCAAGAAAGAAAAACCGATATGAGACTTCGCTTAGTAAGTAAAAAAGACCGAGGGTCGATGTCCAAGTCGGAAGAAATGAACTCGGTCCAAGATAAGTATCAAGATGCCCGACGATAAGGTCCTATTGAAGAGGAACGAGGAGCCGAGCCGAAGACGTAAGATCAAGACCAAGATCAAGACTTGTAATTTTTATGATTTTGTCTTTATCTTTTTAAGTTCATCAGAACCGTAATAAACTATCATACATCAATGAAACTTTATCTTTATGCTCAAAGATAATACCTCATTATCTTTTTACATGTCTTTATATTTGATATGCCCGATTATTGTTGTTTGGTGATGAAGTTGTTGGGTGATTCATTGTGAATTGATTGTTAAGAGATTTACCATTCTTGTAATAGGAAAAACCGAAACCCGAAAGTATATAGGTTAAGTATTTTGTAACAAGATGGTTTTGCATCATCAAAAAAGCGGGGAAATTATTGGGAAATGAATTTAATAAAAGAGGATTTTGATTAGATCCCAAAACCCCCGAGTATGACATGTTCGTGATAATCTTGATAGATGAGTCGATTCAGGTTTTTAGTGTTCGTGATAATATCTCGCACCGCGTGTATAGCCGGCAGATATAGAACAAAGTTAGAATCGTAAGACTCAAGATGAGATCGAGAACCAAGGCTCGAGAAAACTCAAGACTCGAGAAACTCAAGACTTCGGGATGTCTCTCAAGACTCAAGACTCGAGAGAAACTCGAAGACTCGGGACGCCTCGAAGACACGAGACTCGAGAAGAATATAAGGCACAAGTAATTATCAAGACTCAAGAATGTATCAACGCTTAGTATATCCCCAATGTTCCGGCCAAGAAACCGAGGAATATACCGCTGGAAATTCCGACGTGGACCAATGAGAGGGAAGACAACCAATTTTGAAAAAGTCAGAACTTAGAGAGTAGTATGGATTTGAATGTGATTCTTCCAACGGTAATATTCAAATCCACACTATAAATACAAGATCTTCCATCAAATTAAGTGGAGATTACGCACAAGATGCTACCGAGCCAAAAGCGTTATAATAAACATTCTCACCCTAGAACACAAGTCCTGTAGATATACAAATATATTCAAAGAGTGTTCTAGAACCCAACCTAAGCAACCCACGATGTATCATAGTTTTAGAGAGATTTTCCCAACCTTAAGATTGGAGGCTAAACCATCAGAAGGAAAATCTCACCATAGTTGGAGACAACACCAAACCCAAACCCATTCTCGTAAGAGATAAGTAGTGGTGAAGAGAGGTAGTTGTTAGGTAATCCCGAGTGAGGGTGATAAGTCCCGGAGAGAGTGTGAACTCGTTAAACATCTAACTATAATGAGCCCGAGAGGGTGATAAGTCCAGCTTGAGTTAGTAAACTACGGAGGTAGTCGTAAAAGCTCAAGGTTGGGTTGAGTAAGTAAACCACGCTGAGTAGTCAAAAAGCTCAGGTCGAAGTTGAGTAAGTAAACCACGGAGGTAGTCAAAGCTCAGAAGTGTTTGAAGGAATTTCCCTAGAATGCGAGAGCGGACGAGGAGCTTGAGCCTCCGAACCACTATTATACTTTGTTGTGTTGTTTATCGCTTTTATGTTATTATCTTGTCATAACGACTCGATTATAAGCAAGACACAACACATGAGCTTAAAAGAGAAAAAATTGGAATCACTCGCCTCACCCCCTCGTTTTTTATACGCACCAGAAAGAAATGTTTTTTGCTTTCCGACGAAAAATGGGTTTTTCCCCACCGGGACCAACACCTATGTTTTTTGAAAATCTCCCATAACAAAGAGTAGGTGGGATTTTGTGGAATATTATAATTATGGGAAAAAAATATACGAGATATATTCAAGATTTCTTGGAGATCAAGAAAAGATTTTCCCACATTATTTTTTGCCAAAATTTCGACCACTTATGCTCTATAAATAGGGGATGACTCTTTCATTCCCAAGTACAATTCCATGTGCTGGAAAAATTAGTAAATCCACAAAGGTGGTGCAACATAATTTATTTTCTTTTTTGTTAATTGTTCACAAGTGTCCTACCACCGGATAAATAACAAGGATTAAGCGGAATACTTGGGAAGTTCTTTTGGTTAGTCTAATCAGCCAGACCGTTGTCATCCCAAGAGGTACGTTCACGTAAACTCGTAGAATTCCGCATGCGTAGGATTTACGTGAATTAATTATATGCATGATTTGTTGTTGGATTATTATTTAAAATAATATAGGATTAATTCATGCTAGTAATAATTATAAGAATTAAATTTGTATTTAAATATTCACCCTAATAGATCAGGCAACTTATTCCCCAACATCCGCTTCTTCCCCAATTCACGCAAAGAGATTCTCAAGAACCATACCATCTCCCTTACTTGCCTTCAAGAATCGCAACATACTCGCTTATACTGCAGCTGGGATCGGCTACAATCTTCTTTTCAACTTAGAAGCCCAAGAAATCGATGTACCACTAAAAAGTAAATACATACCCTTGTACTCTCTCATTTTGTCAAGATCACTGGATGTCAAGTCTGCATCAACATACCCTGCCAATTCAACACTTTTGCCTTCAAAACACAATGCTCTTTTTGTAGTACCTCTCAAGTACTTAAGGATCCACGCATTTCCTCCAAATGTCGCTACCTAGATTACCCATTGTCAGGTACTAAAATCTATGAATTAGGGATTAAGATGTGGCTTAAGGATTCTTAGTGACACAAATAATAAAACGAAGTTAGATGGATTACATTTATATCTTATGATTGATTGAGAGAACAAGTGTCGAATAGTAAATTTGCAAGAGGTTGGGTAGGACAATAAATTCTCTCTTTTTTCTTGGTCATAAATGACCCCTATTTATAGAGTTTGGGAGAGTGGAGCTCACTCTCCCGATTTACAAATATCTAGCGTTGAAAATAGGAATGTTGAACATTAAATGCTACAAGATTGACATGATTTGTCCGGAGGTTCATGGAGGTCGCTCGAGGCGTAAAAGGACCTCGCGTTTTGGTTTATACTCGATCGAGATAATTTTCGAAGTTTTAAGGATGTTAGCCTCTTCTCTACTCTGTCATGCCGCCTAACTTCGTCCTTTATTGGATCCTCTCCTGACTCATTCTCTCTTTAGGGATGGTCGCCTATACCAACCCTCTGACATACGTCCTATCGTAATTAATACACCGAGCTCGGGTAGTTGCGAGATCGATGAGCTCGCTACCATCCAAGCTTCCCCATTATCCCCGTAAGCCACTGTCTTTGCTAGTGACTTGCCGCACCATTGACCCATATTGGGCTAACGAGAGTTGGGCCTTGCCCGCCCACAAGTGGATGTGCTCACAACACCCATAAACCGACTAACTACTCCCACCAAGATGTGCAATATCTGGTCTTGTACACACCATAACATACATCAAAGTTCAAACTGTCAATTGCTGAAGCGTATGGAGTGTTTTGCAAATAGGTTCGCTCCTCTTCGCTACTAGGTGAGTCCTTGTTGGATAGCTTGAATTGACTTCCCAAGGACACTAATGGCTTTTGATCTTCCATACTAAACCTCTTCAAGACCTTTCTTTATGTATTCAAAGCATGTGAAAGATACAACTTTCCTGCCACCTTATCACAATCGATTCGCATAGCCAAGATTTGCTTGGCCTCTCCAAGGTCCTTCATAGCAAACCTATCGGACAACTGCTTCTTCAAGTTGCTCACTTCTCGAGCACTAGAGCCTGCTATCAACATGTCATCAACATATAATAACAAAATGATATAGCTATTATCATACCTCTTGAAATAGCAACAATGGTCAGCTTCACACCTATTGAACTCAATCTCGTGCATGAACCCATCAAACTTCTTTGTACTAATCAGAATGGAGCTTGTTTCAAACCATACAAGCTCTTCCTCAATTTGCAAACGAGCTCATTGTTCCCCTTTGACAAGTACCCTTCTGGTTGCTTCATGTAAATGTCCTCATCTAAGTCACCATGAAGAAATGTTGTTTTTACGTCCATCTGCTCTAACAACAAGTTCTCTGCAGCCACCAAACTCAAAACTAATCGAATGGTAGTTAGTTTCACAACAGGAGTAAAAACATCAGTATAATCAATACCATATTTCACAAAACCCTTTCACAACCGGGCCTTGCCTTTGTAACGCTTTGCTTCCATCTACCTCCTCTTTAATTCTCAGAACCCACATATTATGCAAAGGCTTCTTGCCCTTAGGGAGCTCAACTAGTTCCCAAGTTCCGTTGGTCATCAACGAGTTCATTTCATCATCCATCGCAAGTTTCCACTTGCTCACCTGCTCACTACATGTAGCCTCTGCATAACATTCATGCTCACCACTATCAGCCAACAATAAGTAATGAAGAGAAGGAGAATACCTATCGTGAGATCTATGTTCTTTTTTGTGGATCTCCGCAAATGAATTGTTGTCGTGGTGCGACGTGGTTCTTCCTCAACAACCACCTGATCATCATGAACCTCCTTGCTCCCACTTGAGTTCAAAATGTCTAACTCAACAACCTGAGTCTCAGAACCAACTGCTTTAGATGTATTTAATTGTCTTTCAGACAATACGCTTTCATTAAATATTTACATCTCGACTCATTTAATTATCTTTTCGATTCTCCTTATCCCAAAATCGATAACCAAATTCATCACCGTCATATCCAATAAACATACATTTAACAGACTTAACATCCAACTTACTTCTACTAGCAACATCAATATGAACATATGAAAGACACCCAAATACTCGAAGAAAAGACTGATTTACCTCCTTATCGCATCAGCCTCCTTCCCAGGGTATGTCATTTTCCAAGGGAGTTGAGGGTCCTCTGTTTATCAAGTAAGCTGAACTTTTAACTGCTTCTGCCCAAAACATCTTCGGCAGCCCACACTTCAATCTCATGCTTCTAGCACGTTACATAGGGTATGTTTGTTTCGGGACTCACCCGGATGGACTTTGGACTTTGAAAACCACGTCCCATTATAGTTTGAGATTTAAAATTAGACTTCAAAATCCTCTCCTATAAAGTACACCTACACCCTTATTTTTCACAAAATTCAATACAATCACATCACTACTTTTCTCACTCTCAACACAATATAATAATATCATATCAATCATTATTAAACATTGGTTTGACATAAAGTAAAATCTCGCCCTATTAAAATCTGAAAACAAACACATATTTTTTACTATTCACCAAGACTTTCAAATCCATAGAATTTCGAAGTCATGACTTCCCCCGCACACCTAAATCCCAAAACAAACATACCCATAAGGTTATGTTCATACGTTCTGCCACACCGTTCTGCTGGGGGGTTCCTCTCACAGTTTTCTCCATTCGAATTCCATTTGCTTCACAGAATTCTTTAAACTCACGGAGCTCGTACTCTCCACCATTATCAGATCTCAATCACTTCACTTTGAGACATGTCTCAGTTTCTACAAGGGTCTTCAACTTCCTGAAAGCATTAAAGACATCAGACTTATTTTTCATAAAATAAACTCATATCTTTCTCGTGGAGTCGTCAATGAAAGTCATGTAATATGATGCTCCACAAAGAGATGTCATGTGCCGGACCCCACAAGTCATCATGTGGACTAACTCCAGCCTTCGCTTCTTCAAGGTTTCATCTCCTTTTAAAAAAACTCACCCTTTTCTATTTTCTGAACACACAATCCTCACATAACCCGATGTCAATTGTCTTGAGGTCTGGCAGTTTACTCTTCGAACACATCCCTTTCTCACTCATGTGGCCAAGACGACAATGCCACAAATCAGATTCCTTCAGACTGCAAGAGCAATGCTATCTCGTGTTGTCATTATATACAACGTTCCTCCTTATTTCCTCGAGCCACTACCATTGCACCTTTAGATATCTTCCACGATTTCATCCAAAGATCACAAAGGTAACCCTCATCATCAAGCCGCCTCATCGAAAGTAAATTCCTCTTCACCCAGAATATGTCTCACATCTCGTGAATCGCAAAAATCGCTCCATTTGGTGCCTTGATCCGAACATCTCCATTCCCTATGATTTCCAGAGGCTCATCATCAGTAAGATAAACCTTCCCAAAATCTCCAAAAGTGTAGCGTTCCATTACGTCGACCCCGCCGCATCTAATGAAACGATGCTCCTTAATCTAACACCCAAGATTCCAGCTGATCGCTTACGCCAAAATTAATGCATCTCGAGACCCTCATCGGTGGCGGCGCATTGTTGAATTGTCATCCTCTTTGGTGCATTCGGCCGGTGCCTTTAATCGGTTTTGTAATGACCAAGTTCGAGCGCTTGTAGCACTCAATCGACTCTTGTCCTTCTTGGGCTTATCTTTTCCCCTAAACCGATCTACCTCAATTCGATTTCTTTAGATTTTGATCGCCTCGTTTCGCAGACTCAAGGTTGATCCCCGTGGCCACACCCAATTCTTTCTCGCAAATTTCTTCGCCATGATCAGATCTCTAACCTCATCAAACTTAAGTTTCACCTTTCCTCAGAGAAGCACTAACGAATGGCCACCATCCCACTCCAACTTTTCGCAAAGAAGACAACAAAATTAGGCTTGAACCTCATCATCAAAATCAATCTCAACCGAGCTCAATCGGGTTATGGTCATATTGAACTCGTTGAGATGATCGACTACCACAAAGATCTCTCGCCATCCCAGGTTGAATAGCCTCGTGATCAAATGAAACTTGTTCGTCAGCAGACGGCTTTGCAGACATCTCACGTAATCTCCAACATCTCCGTGGTTTTTGCTTTTACTGTAGGGAGGGCGACGTTCTCGACAACCATTGCACGAAGCCACACTCATCGCCTTCCCGCCAAAGAACTTCCACTGTCCGCCCTTCATATCTTCTATCCAAGACCCAAAGGTTCATACGTATCTTTACCGCATGTAATCCTCGACCGCAATTTTAATCCGAAAACCGCTCTATCAAATTTCTCAGACAATTTTCTTCATCCATCATAATTGCTCCCACCAGATCCTCTCGAACCGACGATGCTCTAGATACCAGTTGTTAGGATTTAAACTGCAATTATGGAGAAATTAAGAGAACACAAAATTAAATAACACAGATTTGGTTATCCAGTTCGTCAGGAATGACTACGTCTGGAGGTACTACCAAACCAGGAGATTTACTAATTTTCGGTGATGACAATTACAACGAATATGATTGGAATTAATAGGCGCAACTGGGCCAAAACCCTAAAAGCCCATCTCAGTCGAGTCTGCTGAAATAGACCCAAAAATTTTAAATCTCTGATTCTAAAACGAGAAGTTGGGACGTGAAGCAGTCGATTAGGCTCCATACCCCAACAAAACTCTGATTCTAAATTTCTAATTAATTTACCGTTTTAACTAATTTGTGACCTTCTCCATCAGTATACTTAAAAGACATTAATTATTATTTATATGAGAGAGAGAACATTAAAGAGAGAAAAATTCATTCACGCCAAATAAGACATAGTAATTTTTATGTTAATTGATACAAATTTTATAAATGATATTTATCGTCAAGCGAAAGAAGTATTTTTCTCATATAATATTTTATTCTCTGACTAATTAGATTAAGGAATTTGAATAAGAGAAAGGCTCTTCCGAAATATTACACGTTAATATTATGTGCCATACAATATAAATAAAGTAAAATTGATCAAAAATTTGCAGGTCAGCAAGGGTAAAGCGGGCATGAGTTGTGGGCTATGAGCTTTAGGTTGAATGGACGCATATATATTATAGAAGAACATCTTTATCAAATATGTGTTGTTTCTAGTGATTCATATTTGTTGTTAATGAATTTGGCGCAGGTTCAATTCCTATTGAACACATAATTCTTTTTTTTATCAAGTTTTTGTGTGTTACTACATCTATGTATAAGTGTTATTACATTATTATATTGAAAAAACTTCATATCTTACGTAACACGTATTGAAACATATCGTAACACATAAATATTCATAAGGTAACATGGGTCACAAGGTAACACATTGTTGTTCATATGATAACACATGAGTATTCACATAGTATTACGACGATATGTGAACAATGTTACATATTACTAAAAAAACATGTGTTACTACATGAACAAAAACTGATACCATATGAAGAACATATTACCACATGAACAAAACCAGTACAAGCGCGAAAAGAAATTCCCAATCCAAAATTACAGATTTAAAGAACAACTTGATGTGTTAATACATGAACAAAAGAGTGTTACCATGTGAGTAAAAGAGTGTTACTACATGAACAATAACCAATACAAACGCGAAAAAAATTCTCAATCCAAAATTACAGATTTACAGAACAACGTGAAAAGAGTGCAGAAGGATTTGAATTTCATCATACACTTTGTGTTGAGGGGTAATCAAAACACCACACACATATTCTCTCTTTTTCTCGCAGAATCCACATCAAGATTTAAATTGAACAACCTGATTTCATCAAATAATCGGAACAAAAAAGAAAATTAAATGTACAAGAAATTAGGACACGAACGAGGAAGAAGAAAACCCGTGAGATCCTCCAGCAATCTGAAGAGATGAGGAAAAAGAAGAAATCTGACCGCGTCCGTGACTGTGCGATGGAAGAAGATGAAGAAAATCCATTAGCCCGCCAACAATCTACCCTAACTCGATTCCCTACCTGACCCGTGAGAAAAAAAATTAATTCAATTGCACATATAATTTGTATGCAATATTGCATACACATTTTTATGTTTGAATAATTAGTTCGCAGAAACCTATTTGTACTTAATTATTACTATTTTTGGACACAATTATCACTATTTTTTGACACAATTATTACTATTATTTCTTTACGAGGGAGTTTTAGGTAGAATAATTCGGAAAGATAGTTTAAAACAATGATGTCCCATACTATATTCGTATGCGCATACTTTATACTAGTACAAAAGTATATAGTGTAATGACGATAGGACACATCTAACTTTTGCTACATTTTTTTTTTATGAAAACAACTTTTAATAATTATTTAGTCGTTTAATATATAATAACTACAAAATGATCAATAATGAACATTGATCAAAAGATATTAAATAAATACATTGTTGTTTGCTGTTAACCAATTAATTGAGATTCATGCAAAATTAAGCATATTAAAATTTTATTTTGATGAATCCTTCCATTTAAACATGAAATTTTTATGTTAGATAATATAATGGGGGTGTTTGCAAAAACTTATGGTTTTAAAGAAGTGGTTAAAATTAGTGATTATGGAAAAAGTGATTAATAGTAGAAATTGATAATGTTTGTAAGAAAATTCAAAAAAAAGTTGATAGTATTCGCAAAAAAGTTAAAAGTTTTAAAAAAAGACTAATAAGCTACTAAAAACACTCTTCTTTTTTATAACTTATACCATGAGAGTTTTTATTTAAGTTTACTAAAAGAGAAATAAAACACTCCAAATTATTTTTGCACACAATTCTATATGACTATAATCACTTATAAGTTTTTGAAAACACCCCCAATACTTGTAGACAATTAAATTTTATTAAATTTAATAATATCATATATTCGTTTAAATTCTAATTTGGAGATAATAATATAAGAATATTTTTAAAATTTGAGATGATATTTTTCTTTTCTCCAAGATTTGTGATCTTTTTCTTGTTCTCTAAGTCGTTGATCTCTTATAAATAGGGAGAGTCAAAAATAGAGTTTTAAGAGGTTAGGTGGAATAAGTCAAAGACGACTTCATCCAGTCCCTACTACCAAGTTGTAGGTCAAGTCACAGCTAAGATGGAACAAGTCATGCACGATTCTATCAACTCCCTACTACGAAATTGTAGGTCAAATCTCAAATCATGAAATAAGTCATAGACGGCCCCATAAACTATCTACTATCAAATTGTAGGTCAAAAATAAGTCACAAACGACTTCGTCAACTCCCTACTACCAAATTGTAGGTTAAATCCTTAGGTGGAACAAGTCACAAAAGATTCCATCAACTCCCTACTATCAAGTTGTAGGAAAAATTCCGAAATAAGTCTTTTAGGTTGTGTTTGTTTTAGGATTCACACGAATTAATCCGAATGACTTTCTGTTTCCCCGTCCCATACAAGTTTAGGATTTAGAGTCTGGTTTTTAAATCTCACATTCAATCCACATCTACAAATACTTATAAAACCTATTATTACTCTTCTCAATACATCACACTTTATACACTTTATTACTCTTCTCAATATAATATAATAATACAACATCAATCACTATTAAAGATTGATTTGACATAAAGTTAAATCTCACCCTACTCAAATCTCAAAACAAACACATAAATTTACTATTTATCAGGATTTCAATCCCCGATTCTAAAATCTTGACTTGTTCCAAGACATTTAAATCCCAAAATAAGTCATTTGAGACCTCGATATTGTATTTGAAAAGAGGAATTAAGAGATCAACGAGAGTTGTAATCCCCAAATTCTAAATAAATATATGTTTACCTATTTTTCTCGCCTTAATACATTTACTTGTAGATGTTGAATTTTTCGATTTACAAAATTGGCACACTTAGTAGGACTATTTTTATTCTTCATTTTCTCTCTTTAAGGATCCATGTTTGTAAAATTTCATGGGGACATGTCAAATTTATCTATGGGGGAATGTCAAATCACATTTTGAGTTCACCAAGATTTTGAGACCAAGCAGCAGTATCCGTATGTCTCTACAATAGGGCTCGAGGAGACATTTGTAGACAATTAGGTGGAACAAGTCACAAAAGATTCCATCAACTCCCTACTATCAAGTTGTAGGAAAAATTTCGAAATAAGTCTTTTTTAGGTTGTGTTTGTTTTGAGATTCACATGATGAATTTAACTTTACGACTTTACGCTCCCCGTCCCATACGAGTTTGAGATTTAGAGTCTGGTTTTTAAATCTCACATTCAATCCACATCTACAAATACCTATAAAATCTATTATTACTCTTCTCAATACATCACACTTTATATACTTTATTACTCTTCTCAATATAATATAATAATACAACATCAATCACTATTAAAGATTGATTTGACATAAAGTTAAATCCCACCCTACTCAAATCCCAAAATAAACACATAAATTTTCTATTCCTCAAGGATTCTGAATCCATGGATTCTAAAACTTTGACTTGCTCCGCACACTTAAATTCCAAAATAAGTCACTGAGACCCCGATATCGTATTTGGAAAGAGGAATTAAGAGATCAACGAGAGTTTTAACCCCCAAATTCTAAATAAATATATGTTTACCTATTTTTCTCGCCTTAATATATTTACTTGTAGGTGTTGAATTTTTCGATTTACAAAATTGGCACGCTTAGTAGGACTATTTTTATTCTTCATTTTCTCTCTTTAAGGATCCATATTTGTAAAATTTCATGGGGACATGTCAAATTCATCTATGGGGGAATGTCAAATCACATTTTGAGTTCACCAAGATTTTGAGACCAAAGAAGAAGATTTGATGTCTCTACAATAGGGCTTTAGGAGACATTTGTAGACAAGTAAATGATATTAAATTTAATAGTATCATGTATTTATTTAAATGATAATTTTGGAGATAATAATATAAGACTATCTTCTAATTTGAGATGATATCACTTTTTTTTTCTCCAAAATTTGAGATATTTTTCTTGTTCCCTAATTTGCTGATCTCTTGTAAATAGGAGAGTAAAAAATAGAGTTTCAAGACGTCATATATAATCAGAAGACTTCATCCAGTTCATATTACCAAATTGTAGTCAAATCCTAAATTAGATGGAATAATCACGCACGACTCATAACCTTCCTACTACCAAATTGTAGATCAAATTTCAAGTCATGAAATAAGTCATAGACAACCCCATAAACTCTATACCACCAAATTGTAGGTCAAATTCTAGGTATGGTGAAATAAGTCACAAATGACTCCATTTACTCAATACCACATTGTAGGTTAAATCCTTAGGTGGAGCAAGTGATCACAAAATACTCCATCAACTCCCTACTACCAATGTAGATCAAATCTCAAGTCAATGAATAAGTTATAGACGACCCCATAAACTCCCTACCACCAAATTGTAGGTTAAATTATAACTTTCTACTACTAAATTGTAGGTAAAATCCTTAGGTGGAACAAGTCACAAAAGACTCCATCAACTCCCATTACCAAAATGTAAGAAAAAATTCGAAATAAATTGTTGAGACTCTACTACTATTAAAAAAAATTAGGAATAAGTCATTGAGATCCCGACATCATCTTTGAATTTGGAGAAATGAATCAAGGAGACGAAGAAAAGTTAGAACCTCCGAATTCTAAAGAAATATATGGAGTATTTACTTATTTTTCTCGCTTTCTATAAATATTTATTTATAAATGTTAAAATTTTTCGGTTTACATTGGTCATATGGTTAAAGTCTGCACGAGCTTATTAGATGATTCAATCAAAGTAACAAAAAATAATCATATCTTCCATCAATCATGATTCGTATGTCTATTGCGTTGCTTTTAGTAAAACATTCATCTCGTCAAAAAATCGACAATAGCTAATTACAAATATTTAATAAAAAAAAAAAAAAACGACGCAACTTTATCGTAAAATTCATATCGAGGAGCACTATATTAAATAGTTCAGGATTATTACGAAATGTATCGCATAGTTGACGGATTAAAATTGTAAACTTCGAAAATATTGTTTTAAGGCAAATTAAAGGAAAAGATTAAGGATTTTATTTTTTTTAAATTTAGCAACTTTATATATATTTTTTTAAATTGGTCTAAATTGTTTTGACTTTTTTAATTTTGATCATGTAAATTTTTTAAAAAAATTAAAATTAATCTTTTTAACCTGCAATAGCAAGTTACCAAACAGATAACCGACACATATATAATTATTTTATTTTTTCTTTTAATTTCGAAGAGCCATCCGATCGGGTTTTGGACTGGATTTAAAAATAATTTCAGATATTAAACGACAAAAGTCAATCATCGCAAGTAGTTTTTAATGGGTCTAAAATGATCACTCTTAATCCCTAATAAAATACGCAGAAAAATTCCGACAAAAAATTATTAAAATTAAAAAAAATCTAGGTGCCATTTTGAAATTAAATGAAAAAATAAAAAAATATATAAGTGACGGTAACCCTGCTCCTATAAAAAGAGATTAAATGATCATTTTCAACATTTTGATAATTTACAATAGTAAAATAAAAAAAATTAAAACAATTGAGTTCAATTTCAAAACGAAGTAAGAAAAAAAAAAAATCCCTAAAAGAAATGGTTACAAGCTTGTCTCTTCTCTTGAATGCTACTGTAATGTTGTCCACTTTGTACTATAGGACCAATCACGATCACTCTCGTCGTTAAATTTCCTCCAACCCTAATTTTTCTGTGAATTTATGTGTTGGAATTGGGCTATCTTCGTGTTTTCTAATCATTAATTCACGGGTCATTTTCCTTGTTTTTTACAGGGAACATGACGCATGTGGATGCAGCAGCAAACTAAATTCAGCTGACTTTTCTTCTCAATTATTTGTTAAGAAAATTATCTTAATATTGAATCTGAGAATTTTATAGGGATTAGTGATATGAGATTTTGTCTTCTTTATATTGGTTACTATTCACCAATTGGGCCATTACTATAAATTCTATGCTATCTCATTAGCTTGAGCTGTACTGTTCCTCTGTAAATATATTCAAGATTAGATTCAAACCCAGAATCCCAATTGGTGTTTGTGATTCTGGGTTTTGTTCCTTTTGCTTATCTTTTCCTTTTCTTTTTTCTTGGTAAATTGATTCATGGGGTATCAATTGCATTCAACAATTTGTGTAATTTGCCTATTTTTGCTGAATTCTTTTGTGGGCATATGTTATTCTTTGTCTAATGTAGATCAAGTAAAAGATAAGGTTAGCTATTTACCTGGCCAGCCACAAAATGTTGGATTTGATCAGTATTCAGGTTATGTTACTGTGAATGAAAAAGCTGGGAGGGCACTGTTTTACTGGCTAACTGAGGCACCTAAAGATAGAAAGCCTGAATCAAGGCCTCTTTGTTTTAGGGAGTTTAATGGGGGCCCTGGTTGCTCTTCTGTGGCTTATGGAGCCGCCGAAGAAATCGGGCCCTTTCGGATTAATTCAGATGGGAAGAGCCTTTTTCTCAATCCTTATTCTTGGAACAAATGTATGTGTCAATTTGAGGTGTTTTGATTCATTGTAATGCATTTTGTTTGGCTTTTTGATTTTTTATATGCTTGTGATGCTGTATTGCAGTGGCAAATTTGCTCTTCCTAGAGTCACCAGCTGGTGTTGGATTTTCGTATTCTAATACTTCCTCTGATTTGTATACTTCGGGTGACCAAAGAACAGGTAATTCCTCAGAAATTTAAATCTCTATTCTTGAAAATCTACTAATTAGTTTCATGATGATCTTTATGATGTGGTGTTTGGTTAATCAATGGCTGTTCGATGTTCTGATTTTAGCTGAAGATGCGTACGTTTTTCTCATCAACTGGTTTGAGAGGTTTCCTCAGTACAAACATAGAGATTTTTACATCGCTGGAGAAAGTTATGCAGGTCTTTATTGCACGATCATTTGAATTTTCAATTAGCTATACACACTACACGGTTGAATTTACAGTTTTTCTTCATCTTTTTCAGGGCATTATGTACCTCAGCTATCTCAAATTGTATATGAAAGAAACAAGGGAGTTCAGAACCCGGTTATTAATTTCAAAGGATTCTTGGTATTATTACATTTAAGGCTTGCTTAGTTTCATTCAAGTAATTTCTGAATTATTGGCTTATTTTTTCGAACATCGTATGTTTAGGTGGGGAATGCTGTTACTGATGATTTCCATGATTATATTGGCACATTTGAATATTGGTGGACACACGGTTTGATTTCAGATTCAACATATAAAGTTCTCAAGACGAGTTGTGACTTGGGATCTGCTACTCACCCGTCAAGTGACTGCGTTAAATCTCTTGACTTAGCTGACAAGGAAATGGGGAACATTGACCCATACAGCATCTATACTCTCCCTTGCAATTCCACTTCTTCACTTAGACGCCGATTAAGGGGTCACTATGTAAGTCTTAACATAACTCTTCATCAAAAAGATACAAGAAATTAGTTAGAGCATATGAATAAGATTCATGAGAATGCTAAATTTGCAAGATAATGATCCTGAATTATTATTTGAAATTTCTGCATTCGACATGTTCTATGTGCTAAATGTCAACCCTTGTAATTTATTTTTGTTGGGAACTTGGTTGTAGAATGCTAAATTGCATAACTGGCCACAGGCTGCTAACAAATTGAATAAGACAAACTCTTACTTAAACCAGTTTTACTGTGGAATTTGCATTTTCTGTGTTTTTTTAAACAATATTAGTTGTTTCATTAAAAAGTATTAGTTATTCTACTATAAAGTGATAGTTGCAAAATCAGTTCTATGGTAAAATTAGTTTGTATAAGCATATAGGAAATATTTAATGCCAATCATCAATCTTGTATATGATCAATCAGTCTCAATTCCGAGGCATATCCTGCTTTCATGAAATAGTTTTTCTAGCTTTGGACTCGTAGCTCATGTTGGAGGTATCATGTTTAAGGCTTTTCATTAGAGAGACTATTTAAGGATGGTCATTGATTAGAAAACTTAAGTACGTATTTTTTTTTGTGTTTTTAAAACTCTGTTTTCTGCTAACACAGCCATGGATGTCTAGAGCATATGATCCATGCACCGAAAGGTACTCTCAGCTCTACTTCAATCTCCCTGAAGTTCAGAACGCGATGCATGCCAATGTCACAAGGATTTCCTATCCGTGGCAAACGTGCAGGTAGTCGTAGCTCTTTTGCCGCTTTCTCTTTTTCCTCTCTTTTAATTCTTTTATTCCATCTCAAAAGTGCAAGTAGGCATTTTCTAAAGAGAGCTCCTCGTTTTGCAGCGACACAGTTGGTAATTACTGGGGAGATTCTCCTCTATCCATGCTTCCAATTTATCAAGAATTAATCGCAGCAGGCCTCAGGATTTGGGTATTTAGGTATGAAAAAGTCAAGTTTATATCATTGGAATCCCTCATCTCATCATTATACACTTTTTAATACAAATAAACGACTGATAACTAGAATACGCCCTGATATAATGATCCTCCTTATGTTCTTCTCGTTCACTACCCTAAGGATTTCATTCTTTATCTCTGCTTTATGGGCAACTCAAATGCAACATCTTTTAATGTCACAAAATTTATGATTTTTTTGCCTCTATTGTATAAAATCCTTATGTCGTTGTCCTTTGGTTAATTTCAGTGGTGATACTGATTCAGTGGTACCTATTACTGCAACTCGCTATTCAATTGATGCTTTGAAGCTTCCAACTCTATCGAAGTGGCACCCTTGGTACGACAATAAGAAGGTAAGTTGTGAAAAACAACACTGTCACCCGTTTTCTCGCTTCAATTTGTCCCTTAAATGTGCTTATCTATATACATTTGTAGACAAAAACTTGTATGCAGCGTGCAACTCAAGTGGTATATTTAAATGGTATTATTTGTTTAACTAAAAGATATTAGTTTGTTAGTATCAATTGTTTCACTGAAAAGTATTAATTGTGTACAGTTGCATCGTACAACTGGTCTACAAGAGTGTTACTCATGCATGTATGTATATGTATGTAGGTTGGTGGATGGAGCCAAGTATACCAAGGATTGACTTTAGTGACTGTCACCGGAGCAGGGCACGAGGTCCCACTCCATCGCCCACGACAAGCTTTTATCCTATTCAGATCGTTTTTGGAGAACAAGACAATGCCAGCTACTTGATTATTCGTAGCTGATTTATTCAGATAATAAAAGGTAATTTTTTTTTTCTTCGCTAGCTCCAAATTACAGGCGACGCTGATGTTCTATTAGAATTATATAGTCAGGAGGAAAGATTTAATTGATATATTTTCTTTATCATCCATCAAATTGGATCAAATTCACAGGATTGTTTCTGTAGTTTGCTTTGTTTAAAGGAAAATATATTATGTATAGTGTGATCATTTTGCAATGTAAAAGCTTTGTTTTTGTAGTAGGGTTGATTGCATTCTCCTTCAATTGTACTTGTAAGTGAAGGTCAGCATTTCTACACTTTCTTGGTCGACCATTGCTACACCGTTCTAAATTATTTATGTATTTCAAAATTATTTTAATCTGATAATTAATTTTGACTTTGGTTCTTTAAATAATTTATCAAAATGTTATATTTTACGAGAAGTCTCTTGTGAAATATTGTACCCTATAGATATGTGCAATACACTATAATTAAGTCATTTTTTTTAAATTCGCGGGTCAGGCACGTCACGGGTCGGGCGGGTCAGGATTGTGGGATGTGGGCTGATGCGGGCGGATATATTTTAAGACAAGGATATTTTTATCAAATATGTGTTATAGTCTAGTGGTCCAAGTCTGTTGTTAATGTATATGGTCGCAGGTTCAATTCTTATAGAGGACTTAATTTTTATTTTTTTTATGTGTTACTACATCTATGTGTTACTATATGAAAAAAAATGTGATACTTATAGAAACAAAATTTGTTACTACGTGAAATAAAAATTATATTATCATTTATTTTAAAAAAATACAACATCATTCTTCATGTGTTACTGAATGGATAAGTAAGTGATATTACATTGTTATATTGAAAAATATAACACAAAAATATTCATAAAGTAACACATTTTATTCATATAAGAATACATGAAAATAGGTCACTCAAGATACGACATGTGTGCAAATGTTATATATTAATAAAAAAAAATATGTGTTACTACATGAATAAAAAATATTACTATAAAAAAAAATGCTATACATTACAATTTAATAAAAACCAGTACAAACGAAAAAAAAAATCTCAACTTGATGTGTTCTGCATCATCTACTTGATGTGTTTAGCCAACAAAAAGTTAGAAAGCATTGCATGTTTCCAACAAATAGGAACTGGAAACTAACGAAAATGCCACCAAAATTGAAATAATCAAACACGATTATCAGAATTCCAATCAACACCATAATTATAAACAATTACGGTATAAATCCCAAACACCAGCTCTACTAACATTAACTTGATGTATTATCACTAGAGACGCACTGCGCGCCATTAAAATCAGCGAGATCTGATCGTGTTTGTTGCGACGCGCGGAAAAGGAGAAAGAAGAAACCTGGCCGCTTGTTGCTGTACGAGGCGAGAAGAAGAAACCCATTAAACCCGTTAGTAATCTGCCATAGCCCGACCCGTTGTCTGACCCGTGAAAAAAATAAAAAAAAGGCCCAATTGGACTATATTGCACATATCACTTGTATGCAATATTGCATACAAGTTTTTGCCATATTTTACCGAGTAAAATAATCTCATCTGATTATCTCCTCTAACACATTATCCTATTTTTTGGTGTCCGCCAACTCCACCCTTAAAATGGTTTTTCACGTTCAACTCCGGAGATAACATATTTTGTTGGATATCCCCTATTCTTAAGGTGTTCAAAAATTATTTTACTTGCAGCTATATTATATATATAATATCGTGTTTGCTGCTATATTATATATATAATATTGTGTTTATTGAGAAGTGATGCCCAATATTGCATCGGTTTTGTGGATTGTGGTTGTGTGGAGTATTTAGAGAATGAGGAATGATGTTATCTTCAATGGAGTTATATTTAATTGGGAAAAGTGCTTTAGTGAGATTAAATCAAGATTGTGGTCATGGTTGGCGGTAAAGAAAAAACAAACGCGGTAAATCATTCCTTCGGTAAATCATTCCTTTCGGGAGTGGATTACTAATCCGAGAAAATGTTTGTAAGATGGGAAAGGAGTTGTGGGCACATATATGGTTCATTCTAAAATCTTAGACTTAGTTTTGTGTGATCTGTTCCCTTGCCTGGAAACAGATTTGTAAAACCAACTGCTACTGATATTTGGGAGTAATAAATTCTTCTTTTGCCTATTCAGAAACTAAATAAAAATTAATTAAGTCAAACTACACTCAATCCTACTTAGATTGCTCATATAGCACATACAATTTGTTGTAATTCAATTAAAAGGCTAAAACATACAAATGTATTAGACTGTTTTTTTTTTTTTTTGAAAACCAAGAGAACTAGTTTTCATTATTAGACTGTTTGACTTTCGAATTGCTTATAAAGAGTTCATAAAGGGGAAAAAACGGCACAAAATGTTGACTGGCTGAACTGATCAAAACACTACTTGTAAATTGTTTAAAAATACTTATTCGATGATCTATTTTGCAATTTAGAGGGGTTATTTTGGAGAAAATAATTTAAGAGCTATTATTTGAAAAAAGAATAAAAAATTGATGATCTATATATTATGTAATTATTATGTCATATCGACCCAATTGCTCTAGTAATGATAAAAAATAATTGGACCTTGAACAAACATGCTAAGATTGTTTTAATGAACGTCTGCTTCCACTTTTAAAACACAGCTAATCACGATTCATTCTTTTCTTTCTATTCTAATAAATAAATAATCATCCTGACAAAGTCTCATGTGCAATTAGTGCACGAATTTAACTATTTAAGATCCGTGCACTCGGCCCAACCCTACCCGTAAATCTACATAACATGTTTAATATATTCAATGGGTCAAGTACTTTTTTAAATGAATCATTTTGTTATATGAGTGAACAACAGAGACGGCCCTGGGGTGGCGCAACCGGTGCCTTAGCACAGGGCCCCACCGAGGGCCCCCGATTTTATATTTTTTAAAAAATTATATATATAAATATTTATAGATATATAGTGTTTTGTTGTGTAAAGCAATATGCTATGTTGGCTGATTTGGTTCCCCATGACCTTAGATGTTCAAGATGTCACGTGTTCAAATCTTGGTGGCAACATTATTTTTAGTTTTTTTACAGCTCCTTTTTGAGAATTTTTTACAGTTTTCCTTTTTGAGAATTTTTTATAGTTTTTTTTAAACAGCACACACTTCTCCCGTCCTCCCTTCAGCATATTCTTTTTTGTTTTTATTTTCTTTAATTATTTTTTTAAATATTCACATTCCTTAATAATTCTTTATTTTAACTTTTTTTCCCGTTAATTACCTTTTCATTTCTTTAAAAGTTCTCACCCCCTTAGTTATTTTTTCAGTTTGCAGTATTTATATAAGAGCTTTTAAAAAAATTAATTATATTGGTAGTTTATTTCACAATTTATAAATATAAGACTATAATATTTAATTAAAAAATATAAAACTATAATTTTTAAATTTTTTTTAAATCGATGGGTTTTTAAAAATATAATTAAACTATAATAATATATGTAGTAACTACACATTCATTTTATTTGATTAATTAATGAAATTTTCTTCAAATTAATAATTATATTAATTTTTATTTTTATTTTTTGAACATAACTTCTTTTTTTCTTTTTGCACAGGGCCCCCAAAATCGTTGGATCGGGTCTGATGAATAATACACTTAGATGCATAAGAGACACACTCATAAATCCTCTAGTTACAACTGTTATTACTTCTTCCATTTCCAATATCCGTTTAATATGCCGAGTGTAAAGGGGTTTCACTTCATGGCTAAGCAAGAGATACACTCCTGATCCAATAAATTTACTTAATTAAATTGATATATTTAAGCAAATAAACAGGATTTAAAAAAAAAACGTATATAAACAATGCAAATGCATTATTTTATCCACTGTTTTAATAATTAATTAGATGACTTTACACCACATGACAAGTTGAAACTGTTGACTTTGAGTTCGTAAAATATGGCACCATTAATGCTTAAAACTAATTAAAAATTAAGTCAAACTTGTTTTGGTCATTAAATCATGATACAGATATCGGGATCTTTAATTTGTATTGCGTAATATAAATAAATTAATTTTTCACATCTATATAACCTTGATCTTTTAAATGAAATTTAATTATTTTATGTTGTCAGAAATTTTATTTCACGTTCATATCCTGAGTTCAAATCCCATTGAAAATGAAGTCTATGCATACACTTTCAATTATACAAAACATTTTATTAAGTTTCGATTTAATTTGAGATTTGTGCAGTCTAATTAAATAGTTGAAATACAAGTAATTTGTGATTGAACTCATAATATTCCATTAGGTTTCGAGCTATTAAATTCATGTAGTATTAATTACTCTTTTCCCGTACAATAATAATAGACGAGTATTTGTTTTACACACATATGAAAGCAGTGTTTTCAAAAACCGGTTGAACCGCCCGGTTGAACCGGTCGAACCGTGAACCGCTCATGTCGCCGGTCCAATTACTCCTTAAAAACGGTTAATTCAATTTTATTATTTTTATTATTTATTAAATCACTTTTTTTTATTTTTTTATTATTTTTTTCTAAACATCTCTATATAATGTTATTGTTTTTATCTCAATATCATTTTCTCTCAAATAAATTAATTCACAAGTCATTAATTTCATTTAATCTCTTTATCGTCGTCACATATTGTGTGGAATTAATCGACAACGCCATCATCTTTGGTCTCCAAACTCTATTGTATTTA
The DNA here is from genome assembly GCA_037126765.1 of Stenogyne calaminthoides. Taxonomy (NCBI): domain Eukaryota; kingdom Viridiplantae; phylum Streptophyta; class Magnoliopsida; order Lamiales; family Lamiaceae; genus Stenogyne; species Stenogyne calaminthoides. Next base: position 4,978,847 of record JBBCBC010000024.1, on the reverse strand, counting down.
TTTTAATATAAGATTTATAAGTTATAAATTAGTATAATTTTAATATTTTATGAATAAATATTTATTTTTTAATGTAACATACAAAATATAAAAGAAATATGCATAAATCAATTTAACGGTTGAACCGTCGGTTCAACCGGTCCAACCGGTTGGACCGGCAACCGATGCCTAGACCGGTTTTATCACCGGTTCGATTATGAAAACACTGTATGAAAGTATGCATGGAATTCATGATCAACTCATTTAAATTATATACTTCCCGTTTTACCCTTATTCACATAAAGTTAGTATAAAATTAAATAGGAATTAACACTTTAGAAATTAAATAGTTAATATATACTCATTAAAATTCAAAACAAATCTATATGACACCCAAAATGCATGACAACTTTCTCCATTCTTAATGTTGAACAGAGGTAGTAATTTTAACTTCATATATAACATGAATGTAAAAATCGACTTAGGCGGCCACCGACCGACCCGATTTTGGTTAAATCGGTGCGGAAAACCGTTTTTGCCACCTAGGTAGGTCTAGGTGCCCGGTTAGGTGGATTTTCAATTTTACTAATTTTTTTAACCAATATTCAATAATTAAAAAAAAAATTCAAATTTGAAACACTACACAACATAGACGGGATGAGTAGTGCCAGTATTCTAACTTTTGAGTTGAAGAAAATTGATAACTATATGTAAATTAATTATTATGTTAATTTTTAAATTGTTACGTCTTTTCGTTTTGAATATTGATATTTGATAATTAATTAATTATCTAGTTGAAGTTTGACTATTTGTCTGGATTTATGTTAATTTAATTTAATATTTTTTAAATAATAAAAAAAAAATCAGACCGCCTAATCCCCACCTAGCTAGGCAGTCTAGGCACTAGGCGGTTCCAATCCGCCTGACTATCAACTTCCGACTTCTACACCCTTAATATATAATAGTTCGATTGGTTGTGTTATATATTAGGGTTGACAATTTCAGACACGACACGATAGCACGGCACGAAAACGATACAAAAATTGCGGGTTAGTGTTTAGTCTTATCGTGTTCGTGTCGTTATCGTTTAAACACGGTAAGGACACGGAATTTTTGTGTCGTGTCGTGTTCGTGTCAACCCGATAAGTTTGAATTAAAAATATTTTATTATACATATGACTTGATATTTTATAATTTTATTAGAAATTTTTATTTTTTATCGTGTCATATCGTGTTAACGTGTATTATCGTGTCATATCGTATAATATCAAAATTTTAATATATATTATATTTTTTTTTATTTTTTTTTCTTACCGTTTCATATCGTGTCGTGTAGTGTCGACACAAAATTTTTCATTTTCGTGTGGTGTTAGCAAGGATTCTTATCGTGTCGTGTTCGTGTTTGGCCTTATCGTGTCGTGTCACTATCGTGTCGACATGAAACACGACCCGATAACACGAATTGCCACCCCTATTATATATAGTTGATTTTTTTTTATATATTACTTTTTGTGTATACATATATATATTATTGCATTTTGTACGTACTTTTTATAGTGAATTAACCAAGAATTAGAGATTAATCGTAAAAAATACATGATACCAATCTCTTAATTGAAGATTAACTCCATAAATTTATAGTTTCCAATAAACTAATTCTGAATCACCCCTTATTCATATAAACACTCTATTTCAAAACCCTGCAATTTTATGAAAAGTTATTTATGCTATAAACTTTCATCTTAATTTTAAATTTATTACGTTCGTTTTTCTTTATTCATCTCTGCCGTTAAATTTTATGAGTTTGACTTATTTATGGTATAATTTTCAATCTCATTTTCATTTATCTAATTTAATACTATATATCATTCAATTTTTTTCTATTATTATTTTTTATTTTTTACTGATTTATTTTTCACGCCTTTTTTTAATTCTTTTTTTAGTTTTTGTGATCTTACCAATGGAGGATTTTGGAGCAACATGAAAAATGTTTGTTGTCGAGGTAGATGCAACAAATTAAGATGAAGAAAATGATTGTCTTTCATTGAGCAGATTCAGTAAAAGCTATCGCAGTGTATCAAACATGTATCAAATGTTTTTTTTAGATAATATACATTTTTATAATTTTATTTTATTTTTATATTTTATTTTTATCAAATTTTTATTTATTTACTGTATAATATAAGTTATGTTACATTAATACTTTGATTTCAATTGTCGAATTTATGGTCCTGAGATTTTCACACCGTCTACTTCTTTATTTATCCATTATTCTTCTTGCACAAATACATTATACTAAATACATACTCTATAATCCATAATTTAGAATAAAAAAGGAATGAAAATATGTATGCACATGCAACATTATTAAGTAAAAACTACATCTGAATTAATCAAAATAATTAAATGTTTAAAGTATTTAATCCAAAATTAATAACATAAAAATTATTTCAATCTCGCACATAGTTACATCATAGTAATGATATAATTTTGGTCACGTACGAGAAACCAATATGATCAACTCTCGCTTAATAACAATGACTAACATGAAAAGAATTCAAAGTTACAAGACCATTAAAATCACAAAGAATTAATGATTCTGCACTACAAAGTTTCTAATAAAAAAAAGACTCTAAGGTACAAAGTATCTTTAAAGTGACATTAAGATACAATTTGTACAAAAAATACCCCTTATCTTATTTTTGTATGTATTCATAATTTTATTTTTTTGTTTTGACCAAATATACATTTTGGGAAAGTACATATTATTTTGAGAAAGTGCAAATTCGAAATACAAATTTTATAAAATTTGAAATTTAAATTAAATTATATAAAAAATTGCAACTAATAAAAAGTGAAATAAAAAAGACGAAAGCGAGAAAATAAAAAAACCGCACTCCAAAATTGGCTTAGAAGGCGAAAGTTAAAAAATCGCACTTCAAATTGCGTGGGCGTAAAACGCTCAAGTGCGTAAAACGATCGAAGTGCATAAACGACGGTAAGGGCAACTTAGACTTTTTAACCATATTTTTGTACCTTAGAGTCAAAATAAAATTACTTTGTACCTTAGAGTCACTTGAGGAGTGACTTTGTACCTTAGAGTCACTCCCGCAATCACAAATAGTCATGTATCTTTGTTCAGACTTAGAAATAGTCATGTAAAATTTTATTTTATCAATTTTGATATTTTTATATCATTTTGGTCATTTCGGGTCCAATAGTTTAAATTCGTAGAAAATTGTTCTAATTTTTAATTTCGTGAAAAATTGTTCTAATTTTTTTTATTCGATCACGTCGACGGCCGCTTCATTTTAACCGCCTCTCATCCAAAGAAGAAGCAATACCTTCAATCAATTTTATCTTTTGATTACACCTCCATGTGAAATCACGACTTCAAAATCATGTAATTATGGTCATTGGGGCAATTACTTATAGATACAAGTTGACTTTCAAAATAGCATCCCATTACAATTTTACATTTTTAGGTATACAAATTGGCTAAATTACCCCTTGTTGTGTGCTAAAATAATAAGATTATAGTTTAAGATGTGGCTCTCGAATCTTAGCAACACAAACAATTAATGAGATGGATGAGTTATATTAATGACTTATGATTGTTTTGAGAGAATAAGTGTTGGGTAATAAATTGACAAGAGTTTTGGTATGGTATTGAATTCTCTAGTGTTTCTGGGCATAAATGACCCATATATATAGGGTTTGGGAGAGTGGAGTTCACTCTCCCTGAGTACAAGTACAAGGAGCCGAAAGTGATTCTGCAAAATATTAAATGCTACAAGATTGATGTGACCCAGGTCGGAGGTCGCTTGAAGGGTCGTCCGCGTTATTGGGCTTTTTGGCACGTCGCCGGGACGTCGCCCGAGGTAATTCTTGATAATCAGGAAATTAGCCGTTTAAGTACTCCTAGTCATTCATCATTATTGTCCTTTACTGACATTCCTCTGATTAAGGCCATCCTTGGGCATGGTCTTCGGTGTGGCTGGTCTGACACTAGTCAAATCATAGTTAATGCTCTGTACTTTTATCTGTCTCCGACCTGCAAGATATGCTCTGGTCGCACGCATGGGTGCTGGGATGCTTTTCATTCCGCTCCGAGCCGCGAGGTGCTGCACTTGTAGAGAATTTGGTTTGAACCCTTCTCAGACATTTTTAGGTCGCACCCGACCTGGCGCGATACGCTCACAACAATAGCCCCTATCACATTCGCCTATGCTCGCCAAGGGGAGTGGGCTATTATTTTTGGTAATCAATGCGAGGTGCGAGGTCAGAAAACTTCTTGGGTACGCGTGTGAGTTGTCTTTTAAATCGTTTGAAGCGACAGCTGCTCGTCTCGACTGTCGAGCCTATTTATAGTCTGTAATGATGGCGCGTGACTCGAAAAGCCACGGTCCAATCAGCTTCAAACTCGAAAAACCCTATAAATACCCCCTTGTCACTTCATTCTTCACTTTTCCGCTGAAAAAGATTTCGAGAGCTCTGTGATCCGTTCGTAATTAAATTTCGAGATTCTTCTGCTCGATCCTGAGAAATTCCAAGGTAAAGAAAACCTCCTTTTCTCTTTTATATTACTCTAGTTCACGAGACCGATGGATTCTGCAAGTCGGGGAGACTCTGGGAGCACCGCTGGAAGTTCCGCTCCTATCGCCACGATTCACCGGCGACGCGGTCTTGACGGAGCCGAAGCATCAAAAGTTGATGTTTCCTCCGAGACGGTGAGCGAAATGCCTATGCTGGTAAGGTAGGAGGTTACCTCGAAAAGGCGCCGTTCGCGCCGAGCCAGGGCCGAATCCCCGGAAAGGGTTTCGGTTCCCGCCGAACCGGAAATTCAATTTTTGAAAGGGGAGGGAGAGGAAGAAGATGATTTCGATTGATCCGGCCAAATTCGACTTCCTGTTGTTGGGATTATACTGGAAAGTAAGCTTTTACTTTGTATAATCAAAACTGAATTTCGGACTTATTTACTGAAATAAATTATTTATCACCGATGCTTTAAATATCATCGAATGTTACATATATTTACTGCATAACTGTTCAATAAATGGTACGTGTTACATTGTAGTTAATTTAGTGATACCGGATCACGTAAGATTAAATTAACAAATCCTCTTACACTAAAAAGTACGCTTTATTCACGACCTAGATGGAAATGAACAATCCATCATGAAAAATTGAAGTGTAAGGCTCGGATTGGCTTGTCTTGACCAAGAGATTACACTAGTGCATGATTGATGCACTGAATAGGACCTACAGGAGGACAAATTCTTCAGAACCGAACAAGGAAGAATTAGACCTCAATGGTTCGTTATTTCTTAATCTTCGCTCTTAAATAGGATCACGTGTGGTTGGTAACTATTGCTTTGACTTATCATGGGTAGAGAATCAACGAGATTCAATACTTTTTTATCTTGGGCAATATTATTGGTCACACGCGATTGCTAAGATTTAATAACACGGAGAATCTTGTGCAAGCACGCTTTGTTCGATTTTCTTGGGAGGTTCATAAGCTTTATCATACCAAATCTTGCAAGTGGAACTAGTTTCCGGTATGGATAATAATGTTGAACCGTTCCTTAACCAAGGAAAAAAGATATTAATTAATGGAGAGCAATTTCAGTGGCTTGAATTAATTAATGGGCTAGATAATCTTAAACACGGGAAATAATAACCGGAAGCCATATTGACTGTAATATGGGTTAAGATGGATAGTGCAATATTAATTATGTAGTGGAATTAATTAATATTTATGGGCTTGAATAATATTGTGGCTCAATATTGATAATTCAAGATCCATTGGAAGATCCAATCTTAATTCTCCTAAAGGCCCCCTAAGTAGCCCAATATAATGTCCAATAACTGAAAAAAGTGTTTAAAATAAAATAAATATTGTTGCCTTATTTTTCCTAATATTTTCGAAATTTATGGATTAAAAAGGGGAGAAAGATTTTCTTTGAATTTTGTTATGAAATGAAGATATGTATTCTTGGAATACAAGATTATCTCATTAAATTCAAGAAATCTCCCACTTAGTCATCCATATAGTATATTTCGAAATTTTTGAGAAAAAAGGGGAAAGAAAGATTTTCTTGATTTTCTTGAAAAGATATTATGAAAAATATGTGTTTCTTGAAATACAAGAATATCTCATAAATTCAAGAAGATCCAAATCTTGGATTCTTGCCCTATATTTTTCGAAAATACTCCATAACAAAGAGGAGGTGTGATTTTGTGGAATATTATAATTATGGGAAAAATAATATATGAGATATATTCAAGATTTCTTGGAGATCAAGAAAAGATTTTCCCACATTATTTTTGCCCTAAAAATTCGACCACCACTACTCTATAAATAGGGGATGATTCTTTCATTCCCAAGTACAATTCCATGTGCTGGAAAATTAGTAAATCCACAAAGGTGGTGCAACAAAGTTTATTTTCCTTTTGTTAATTGTTCGCAAGCGTCCTACAACCGGATAGTCGAGCAAGGATTAAGGGAATACTTGGGAAGGTTCTTTTGGTGTGTTTAATCAACAAGGCCATCACCATTCCAAGAGGTATGTTCACGTAAACTCGTAGAATTTCCGCATGCGTAGGATTTACGTGAATTGATTATATGCATGATTTGTTGTTGGATTATTATTTGAATTAATATAGGATTAATTCATGTTAGTAATAATTATAAGAATTAAATTTGTATTTAAATATTTATCCGAATAGATCCGGTGCAAATTATTCTCAACAACCTGGTATCGTGAGCCAAGGTTTCGGGCTCTGAATTTTAAATTGTAATTTAATTCGTTTTCATTAAATTTAAATTGGATAGTAGAATTGCTAGATCTTTTTTGCAGGTATCCAATTGTCATGGAATTTAATGTGTTTATTTATGCATTCATATAAATTGTGGTTTTTAATTCGATTCGTTCGGATTCATTTTGCCTCGTGAGAAAATCCACGAGTAGATTAAGATTTGTTTGATTTGATCAATGTAATAGACTAGTCTAGATCTAGGTTTATTTATTTTTGTAAATAAATTATGTAACCGGATCGGAAAGCGGAGGAAGAGCGAAGAATTAAAGGATAGATCGTAACCGTCTGGCAGACTGACGCCTCCCAATGTGCGGGAGGCGCGCGCTTGTGTGTCGCCTGCGCCTGGGTGTGACAACTAGGCGTCCCGAGGCGGGATCTGCACGGGCAGCGTGAAACGCCAGGCGGCCCAGCAGACCATCTTGGCCAAGCGAAGACGGGCGGGCGTGGCGAGTGCGGCGTGGGGGGGTGTATGTATTTGCCAGATCCTAAAGTGACCCAATTTCCTTGTATGTATATATGGAATCTGTGATCTGAATCTGTGTCGCTTCTTATTTCTTCTTGAAAACTGCTAGGGTATCTTGGCTAGCGAAGTGACTTCGGCGAGGGCTGGGATCTTGAGCGTGCAGCATCCGGCTGAGAGAGCTATTGGCGTGGCTTTCGAGACGAGTTCTTTTCGAGACGATCTAGTGGGAGAAATTCAAGAGGCAGCGTTTCTTCAAAAATCAAGCCAAGAAAAATCGAACCATGACAAATATAATTTGTGCCCAATATGTTTATTTTTCCGCTTTTGCTTGATTTATTATTGTCAGGTTATCTTATGCTTTATTTAATTTGTTTAAATGTGTTTTGCATGAGAGTTGCCCAATAAAAAATGTCACCTTCAAAAATTACTAAGTATGTTTAAATAATTAATTGACAATTTTATTGGGATAATAAAATTGAATTAATTTTGACCTCCATGATTTATTTATTTGTGAATTCTTTTGGAGAAATTCCTCCGGGGCCGGTCAAAAGTTAGCTTTCACATGAATGAATTCCAAATGGATGATTGTGAATTATTACTAGTGGCGACAATGACCCTCCCCACGAGGCTCGTTCAAAGCAAAATAATGATTCTGTATTTAACCATGGTTATTACTTAGGTATAAAATTGATATGCATATACTCTCAAGTCCTGTCAATTTTATATTGGTCAAGGGAGCCAACTATTAACTGGATATTAAAGGTTTAATAATAATTTCTTGTTTGTAATCTGCTTGAATGTGTTTAAATAATGACCCACCCCACGTGGTTTATTTAAAACATTTTTTGAGATGTTGGTGATGCATGTTCATATTTTTTTGAGATTTTAATATGATACATGTGATCGAACCTTGTGATATATTTATGCTTATGTATATTATTATTTATTTCAGTTCAGCTTGTCGTAACCTTTTAATCCACCTTTTATTATACTTAAAGTCAATAGAATGAGTATGGAAACTATATTTTGGAAACGAAAAATTATAATTATCCTAACTGCACAAAAGCACAAGTGAATTTTTGACACACCAAAATCAGATGAGCCAACTGACGAGTCAAATATGAGGGACTCGTCAGATCACCTTGCGAGAGATGTCGTCGCTGAAAATGGTGGAGGGAAAACCCGTAAGGGATTACGTCCTCAAAATTAATGGCCCATCTGAACAAACTTGAGGTTGAAAAGCAGCATTATAATCTGGAGACTCAGATGAATTTGGTACTTCACTCTCTGCCCAAAAGTTCATGAGCATCTTAGCCTCGCTAGCTGATTTGTTGCAAGCTTTGGCCTCGGCAGAGATGTTGATGGGGCACCAAACTCAAGCTTTGACGACAAGTGGTCCGTCTTCATCTTCTAGGCCAAGGGATGGCAGGAAGAAGAAGGTGACCAAAGGCCATAAGCAATCAGACTCAACTGTTGCCAAGGGCAATGATAAGATGACGGATGCTGGTGGTGTCAAGGAAAAATCCAAAGAGGAAGTGCTTAAGCTGCGGTGAAAGAGGACAATGGAGGTTTGCCTGTTCCAACCCGAAAAGGGCCGGAAAGAAAGGTAATTCTCACGCACTAATTGTTGAAACTTGTTTAGCGGCGTATACTTCTCATTCATGGGTAGTTGATACGAGATCCACTAATCATGTTTGCTTCACGGGTTCAAACTGATCCGACAACTTAGTGGCAGTGAGATCCTCATCACACTGGACGATGCTACAAGAGTGGCAGCTGAAGCAGTGGGAGAAGTGCACCTGTCTTTTGAAGACAGAGTTCTAATTTTAAGAGATGTTCTTTATGTTCCCAGTTTTAGAAAGAATTCACTTTGAGTTTCTAAGATTCTGTTAATAGACACTTAGTTTCTTCTAATAAGAATGAAATCATTTCTTGAAATGATGAGTATCTGTTATGGGACATTGATGAAAAATCTCTATACAATTAACTGTGCACACCACTCACGAAATACATCCTATAACACATCAACTGTTTCCAAGAAAAGAAAACGTTCATCAGACGTGAACGAGACACTTCTATGGCATCTAAGATTGGGACATATAAATCCAAAGAGGATCCAAAGGTTGGTGAAAGACGGTTCACTGGAGTTTCTCCAAGTTGAACCAATTCCAACCTGCGAATCATGTTTGGAGGGTAAAATGACCAAGAGGGCATTTGGAGCCAAGGGGAATAGAGCCAAAGAAGTGTTATAGATCGTTCACACAGATGTATGTGGTCCAATGTCAACCAAAGCAAGAGGAGGTTATGAGTATTTCGTCACTTTTATTGATGACTACTTAAGGTACGGTTATATTTTCCTTATGAAGCATAAATCTGAGACCTTTGAGAAATTCAAAGAATTTAAGGCTCAAGAAGAGAATCATAGGGAAAAACGTATCAAGTCTCTACGATCTGATCGTGGAGGCGAATACCTCAGCGATGAGTTTTTGAACTACTTGTCTGATGAAGGGATTGCATCCCAGCTAACTGCACCCGGAACCCCTCAACAAAACGGGGTTGCAGAGCAATGAAACAGAACTCTTTTGGAAATGGTTAGATCTATGATGAGTTATGCGGATCTTCCCAAGTCGTTCTGGGGTCATGCCTTGGAAACAACAACCTACATTCTGAACTTGGTTCCATCCAAATCGGTTCCCAAAACTCCCAAAGAATTGTGGACCGGGCGCAAGCCTAGTTTGAGACACATGAGGATTTGGGGGTGTCCGGCCTACGTGTTGGACAAGGAAGCCGGTAAATTGGATCCTCGATCAGAATTAAGGTTGTTTGTGGGATACCCCGAGGGAACAAAAGAGTGTATGTTCTATGGTCCCGAAGATCAAAAGGTGGTAACAAGCACCCACTTTAGATTTTTGGAAGAAGACTATATGAACGAAGAAGACCCATAAGTGAGATTACCTTAAATGAGCTAAGAGGGCTAACCTCAATTCCAACTGTACAAGATGACATACCAAACAACACACTTACACAACCGGAACCTCATCGTAGTGGGAGGGTTGTGAAACAGCCGGAGAGATTCATGGGAATAGGAGAGTCCTTGGACTTGATTACCGGTCAAGACGAATCAGACCCATGGACATATGACGAGGCAATCCAAGACAAGGATGCAGAATCTTGGTAAACAACAATGAAAGTCGAAATGGGTTCTATGAATCATAACAGAGTGTGGGAGCTAGTCGAACCACTTAATGAGTGGGTATATAAGAGAAAAAGAGGACCGGACGGGAAGGTGGAAACCTTCAAAGCAAGACTCGTGGCGAAAGGTTATACTCAGAAAGAAGGGATCGATTATGAGGAAACTTTTTCGCCCGTAGCCATGCTCAAGTCCATCCGAATTCTCTTATCGACACGCACGATCTCGACTTTGAAATCTGGCAAATGGATGTCAAGACGCCTTTCCTTAACGGAAGTCTTGATGAAGAGATCTATATGCAACAACCCCAAGGCTTCATTGAAAAGGCCAAGAACACCTAGTTTTTAAGCTCATGAAGTCCATTTATTTAACTCAAACAGCATCCGAGCTTGGAACCAATGTTTTGATCATGTTATAAGTCTTATGGGTTTGATCAAAACGAGTTCGAAAAGTTTGTGTACAAAAAGTATGTCTGAATCGCATTGGTATTCTTAGTATTATCGTAGATGACATTCGATCATCGGGAACGATGTAAAGGTGTTATCGGACGTAAGGGCATGGCTTTCAAAAACAGTTTGATATGAAGGACTTAGGGAAGCCGCACACATCCTTGGGATCAAGATCACTTTCGAGATCGCAAGAAAAGGATGATAGACTTATCCCAAGCTTCATACATAGACAATCGCCTTGAAACGATTCAAAGATGCAGATTCTAAGAAAGGTTTCAGACCTTTCGGACATGGAATCCATCTATCCAAGAAAATGTGCCCTAAGACGCAAAAAGGAGATAGATGACATGAGAGGCATTCCATATGCTTCTTTACCGGAAGCCTTATGTATGCAATGTCGTATGCGAGACCGGATATCCGCTTTGTCGTTGGCATGGTGGCAAGATATCAAAGTAACCCGGGAAAGAACATTCGACGCGCTTAAAAACATTCCAAGTATCCGAAAAGAACTCGGGATAGAATGTTAATTTATCGTCGATAGTCTAATCCCCATCGGCCACACCGGACTCGGATTTCCAATCGGACATAGACTCTTAAAAATATACCTCGGTAGTGTGTTTTGCATGGGGGAGGAGCCGTGACATGGAGAAGCGTGGAAACGTAAATGCGCCGCAGATTCTACCATGGAAGCCGAATATGTAGGCCGCTTACAGGCAAATGAAAAGCGGTTTGGCTCAAGAACTTCCTAGTGGACTTGAATGTAGTTCGAATTTGCCAAAGCAGAATCATCATTTATTGTGACAATGCCGGAGCAGTTGCAAATTCAAGGGAACCAAGAGCCCACAAAGCCAGCAAACACATTGAAAGGAAATACCATCTTATACGAGATATCGTTAAGAGAGGAGATATAGATGTGGCAAAGATAGCGTCAGAAGACAACCTAGCAGATCAATTCACAAAAGGGTCCGCCTCCTCAATACATTCGAGAGACATGTGGAAGGAATGAGTGTCAAGACCGTTGCTAACTGCTTTGGAGTATAAGTGGGAGAAATTATTAGGTTTGTGTAGGTGACATTAGATGTCACGTATTAGGAACTACATGAGACATGTTGTAGTATACTTAAAAGCAGACATTGAGTATAAGTGGGAGATTGTTGGGATTATACTGGAAATTATGCTTTTACTTTGTATAATCAAAACTGAATTTCAGACTTATTTACTAAAATAAATTATTTATCACTTTTGCTTTAAATATCATCGAATGTTACATATATTTCTCGTGATAACTGTTTCAATAAATAGTACGTGTTACATTGTAGTTAATTTAGTGATACCAGATCACAGAAGATTAAATTAACAGTCCCTTGTAACTAAAAGTACGCCATTCACGACCTAGATGGAAATGAACAATCCATCATGAAAGGTTGAAGTGTAAGGCTCGGATTGACTTGTCTTGACCAAGAGATTACACTAGTGCATGACTGATGCACTGAATAGGACCTACAGGAGGACAAATTCTTCAGAACTGAACAAGGAAGAATTAGACCTCAGTGGTTCGTTATTTCTTAATCTTCGTTCCTTAAATAGGATCACGTGTGGTTGGTAACTATTACTTTGACTTATCATGGGTAGATAATCAACGAGATTCAATACTTTTTATCTTGGGCAATATTATTGGTCACATGCGATTGCTAAGATTTAATACGGAGAATCGTGTGCAAGTACGCTTGTTCGATTTGCCCCCTTGGGAGATTCATAAGCTTTATCATACCAAATCTTGCAAGTGGAACTAGTTTCCGGTATGGATAATAATGTTGAACCGTTCCTTAACCAAGGACAAAAGATATTAATTAATGGAAAGCTATTTCAGTGGCTTGAATTAATTAATGGGCTAGATAATCTTAAACACGGGAAATAATAACCGGGAGCCATATTGACTGTAATATGGGTTAAGATGGATAGTGCAATATTAATTATGTAGTGGGATTAATTAATATTTATGGGCTTGAATAATATTGTGGTTCAATATTGACAATTCAAGATCCATTGGAAGATCCAATCTTAATTCTCCTAAAGGCCCCCTAAGTAGCCCAACATAAAGTCCAATAACTGAAAAAAGTGTTTAAAATAAAATAAATATTGTTGCCTTATTTTTCCTAATATTTTCGAAATTTATGGATTAAAAGGGGAGAAAGATTTTCTTTGAATTTTGTTATGGAATGAAGATATGTATTCTTGGAATACAAGATTATCTCATTAAATTCAAGAAATCTCCCACTTAGTCATCCATATAGTATATTTTAAAATTTTTGAGAAAAAAAGGGAAAGAAAGATTTTCTTGATTTTCTTGAAAAGATATTATGAAAGATATGTGTTTCTTGAAATACAAGAATATCTCATAAATTCAAGAAGATCCAAATCTTGGATTCTTGCCCTATATTTTTCGAAAATACTCCATAACAAAGAGGAGGTGGGATTTTGTGGAATATTATAATTATGGGAAAAAGAATATAGGAGATATATTCAAGATTTCTTGGAGATCAAGAAAAGATTTCCCCACATTGTTTTTGCCCTAAAAATTCGACCACCACTACTCTATAAATAGGGGATGATTCTTTCATTCTCAAGTACAATTCCATGTGCTGGAAAAATTAGTAAATCCATAAAGGTGGTGCAACAAAGTTTATTTTCCTTTTGTTAATTGTTCGCAAGCGTCCTACCACCGGATAGTCGAGCAAGGATTAAGGGAATACTTGGGAAGGTTCTTTTGGTGTGTTTAATCAACAAGGCCATCACCATTCCAAGAGGTACGTTCAAGTAAACTCGTAGAATTTCCGCATGCGTAGGATTTACGTGAATTGATTATATGCATGATTTGTTGTTGGATTATTATTTAAATTAATATAGGATTAATTCATGCTAGTAGTAATTATAAGAATTAAATTTGTATTTAAATATTTATCCCGAATAGATCCGTGCAAATTATTCCCCAACACCTGTCGGATGAGGTCATTCCCGACGTACCAAGTGACGATGACGAGATCGATGACGTTGATCTCAAGCTACGCATAGAAGAGAGCATGACCCACCCTCGCGAACTGATTCCTAGGCCGACTCGAGCTCGCGAGGATAATATTTTTGCCGCGAGCGAGGTAGTCAGTTCGGTGACCGAAGCCGAGCTCTTCTTGTGGAGGGACAAATTTCAAGTTCCCAGCGATGTCCATTTCTGGGTTCCTGGGTATGAAGTTGATTATGCCGATCAGGTTCCCGATGGGTGTGTAGCCATTAATTATGATACGATGAAAGCCGGACTTCGCTTCCCTTTTATCCTGTGATCACATCGCTGTTGTAGTTTTGGGGCCTAGCTCTGACCCAAATTACTCCCAACGGGTGGAGTACTATCATCGGGATCCTCTCCCTGTTCGGCCTAGTCCAACCTCGGGGTTTCCCTTCTGTAAAAGAGCTTAATTGCTTGATCTCGCTAGCGAAGTGGGGGAAAGATCCGGGGTATTATTACGTTAAAGCCCGCCCCCATATGAAGATAGTTGAGGATCTCCCCAGTAAAGTCCAAGATTGGAAGGAGAAATGGTGGTTGGTGGGGGGCTTCGCGAGAGCCTCATTTATGCTTTAGGATCCCTTGGATATCGCGAGATCCCCCGCGACTACAGAACCTTTAAACGTAAGTCCTTTTGTTTTTGTTTCTTCCATAATACTGATTTAACTTTTTCTTCCTATTACAGCTCCCAAGAACTCTAAGACCTTGGACCTCTCCGTCCCTTTCCTTGTTCGGTTGATCCAGGTGTGCCTGATCGATCCGAAGAGAGATCATTGGTTGTTCTGCAGAAGCTGAAGTGTTGGGAAGCAGCAGGCTTGATTGTTCCACCTCGCTCCTCCCTCTCTGGTGATAATCCTGGTATGAAAGATGTTTGTTAAACTGTTAGCCCCTGTTTCGGAATTCTAGTCTCTTTTTCTGACCCGGTTCTCCCTTTTTCTCTTCCTATTTTATAGTTACTTTCATCGAGCCTATTCGGCTACTTTCTGACAAAGCTATTGAAGCCATGGATAATCTGAACGCCGAGGAGCTCCGCGAGAAGGTTGCTCGAGCCTTGGACTTCTCCAAGCAGAAGAACGAGAAGAAGAGAAAAGCTCAGGCCCAGAAGGGCGACCAAGGCGAGAGAGGTGAGGCTACTGGGGCCCCTAGGATGAAATCGAAAGCCCTTGCGCCGCCGCGGGGTCAAAAAAGAGTCACTCCCGATAGTCGGGTGGAAGGGAGCTCGCCTGCCCGCGAGCGACCCTCGGTCGACATGGAGGCTCTCCGGGAGTCTGAGATCGGGAAGCTGGTGTATTCTGGGTCTGGCGGGAATCCTGACACAGTTTTTGAACTGACCGGTCGCCGGGACCGCGATGCGGAGGACATCACTTTTTTGGGTTGGAACCCCGAGTACTGCAAGAGGTATGGTCCGAGGTCCGACCTTATTTACTTGGTTCATTGTGTTGATTTTCGTCTTATGTATTGTTGTTATTCTGTAGGTACAAGCTGGATGATGGGGTGTTCCGTGGCGAAGCCACCCGCAACTTTCTCGCGGGTCGCGAACCTTGCTCAGAATGACGCCAAACCTTACCTTCGGGCGATAACAATGATGCCGCTTAATCCTCGACCATGGTCCTTCGCGAAGAAGCCTGCACTCCAACACTTCTGGAGAATATGACTGGGGTCGCCATTCTACCGCTCCTCGCTTTTTCGAAAAAAGTCGGGAACAATACGATAAGGCTAGACTTCGCCGCCAGAAGTCGGGTGCCCGTGTTTCGACGCAGCCGATATGTAGAGGCGCGATTGAAGGATCGAGTCCGCCATTTCGCCAAGACCGCCGAGGAGAAAATGAAGGAGGTGGTTCGCGAGAGGATGATACGGGGAAGAAAATCCGGACGATGATGAAAGATCTCAATTCCTCCGAAGCTATGGCGAGAAAGCGAGCCCGCCAAGATCGGGCCAATTAAAGGATCGAGTCCGATACCTGGAGGCTGAGGTCCAGCAGGTCCCTGCTAACATCAAACTCGAGCGAAACCACACCTCTAACATTGCCTATATTCATTCATATGCCAATGTTGTTCGAGCAGTGCATCGGGCGGGCGACCTCGTAGGGGCCCAGACGGCGGTGAAGGAAGGATTGGTCAGCTACATGCACAATAACCCTATTCGCAAGAGAGAAGATCTCCTAATCAAGGATCTTGCTGTTTTCGGGGTTGATTTTAGCTTTCTTCCACCCAGCGCCAATCTTTACGACCCGAACGAGCTGTTCGAGATGCTGGCCCAAGCAGAGGCCGAGGTTGCTGGTGGTGGCGATGAGGCCGAGGATGGAGTTGGTGTAGCGGAGGATCAGGTCGGCGTCGAGATTCTGGAGGTCGAACAAAATGTGTCGACTAACCCTGTTTAGGGGACCTTGGATGCTCCGCCGATTTGATTCCTCGGGAGTGTTTTTCTGCGGCAGTATGCCATTGCCTTCGGGCACTTTTTATGTAATCGCCCTTCGGGGTTTGTACCAAGTTGCCTTCGGGGCGTAAGTTTCTGCCGCCTTTTGGCGTTGTACTGTGGTTGCCTTCGGGCATTGTATTTTAGTTGCCTTCGGGCTTTAATTAATGAAGTTTCCCTCATTTCAATTCTGCAATCGATGTTGTTTTTCTTTATTTCTTGCTTCTTCTTCTGATGGCTTGTTTGTTTTTGCTGATGCTTTGATGTTGGTGAACTCGTGTATCTTCCTTCCTGAGAACCTAGATAATAATCATGATAAGAGATCTGTAAACCGACAATGATTCCGACCTGTTTGCCTTAACGTTTTTAGCTTTGTCGACTTAGACTGGGTATGCGACATAGTAGTCGACTTAGACTGGGTATGCGACCGAGGTCGGCTTATAGATGGTATGCGACTTTTTGCCTCCGAAGTTTTTTGGCTCTGTCAACTTAGACTGGGTATGCGACTTAGTAGTTGACTTAGACTGGGCATGCGACCGAGGTCGGCTTATAGATTATATGCGACCTTTTTGCCTCTGAAGTTTTTTGGCTTTGTCGACTTAGACTGGGTATGCGACTTAGTAGTCGACTTAGACTGGGCATGCGACCGAGGCCGGCTTATAGATGGTATGCGACCTTTTTATGATCATGAGTTTATGAAGATCCTTATTTTGTTTCTTTTATTTACAAATCTCTTCATTTCTTTACGAGCTCGTGAGAGGTCGGGAACCAGCCTCCCGAGTTCGTGAATGAAAGATTTTTATGAGGTTTCTTAGAGAAGAAGCTTTTGTATGTTTGTTTTGTTTTTCACTTGCGAACCTTTTCATTGATCGAGCTCGCGAGAGGTCGGGGACCAGTCCCCCAAGTTCGCGAATGAAAAATCTTGATACAAAGTTTTGGTAAGAGGAAAAAACATAATTCTTATATAACTGACACAAAAACATGATGCATGTCCGAATTGAAAAAGATTACTGATAAAACTTCTTTAAGTAGATCGCATTCCATGGATACATTGCAGGGATGCCCTCCATACTTTCAATCTCGTAAGCCCCATTCGGTAGGCATTTTGAGATTTTCATCGGGCCTTCCCAAGTCGGGCCAAAAACTCCTTTCTAGACTCCGAGGATTTTCTTTAGGACGAGGTCGCCAACTTTGAATCTCCGAATTTTTGCTTTCGAGTTGAAGTATTTTTCTGACCTTTGCTTGTAATCCTCGTTTTTCAGGTTGGCCTCTAATCTCCTTTCTTCGAGTAGGTCGAGGTTGAGGGAGATAGCTTGGTCGTTGTTTTCTATAATAGTATGTGATGTCCGGTGATTTCTGACAATGACCTCGGCCGGTATGACTGCTTCTGTTCCGAACGCTAATGCGAAAGGCGTCTCGCCTGTTGGGTTCCGAAAAGTGGTCCTGTATGACCATATGATGCTCGGGAGTTTGAAAGCCCACAGTCCTGTTGACTCGATCATTTGTGTTTTCAAAGTATGTTTGATTATCTTGTTTACTGCTTCGACTTGTCCATTAGACTGAGGATGATATGGGGTTGAGAAGAGCTTTGCAATTTTCCATTTGGCGAAGAAAGCGTCGATCTCGAAACCGTCAAACTGTTTTCCGTTGTCCGTGACGATCGCTTGTGGGAGGCCGAAACGGCATATGATGTTTTTCCATATGAATCTGATAATCTTCTCTTGAGTAATTGTTGCTAAATGCTCTGCTTCAGCCCATTTGGTAAAGTAGTCAACTGCGACCACGACGAACTTCAAACTTCCGGGGGCCTTCGGGAAAGGGCCTATCAGGTCGATTCCCCATTTTGCGAATGGCCATGGGCTATATATCAAGGTGAGCTCTTCGGGAGCTCGCTTGATTGTTGGGTCGAAGAATTGGCATTGCTTGCACCCTTTTGCGTATGCGATTGCATCTTTCCTTAGGGTTAACCAGTAATAGCCCTGTCTGATCGTCTTGTAGACCAGAGATTGGCCTGTGGTGTGGTTTCCACAATATCCTTCATGTATTTTCTTTAAAACTATCTGGCCTTCTTCCGGTGTGATGCACTTCAATAATGGCAGCGAAAAACTTCGCTTGTAGAGTTGCTCGTTTACCATGGTGTACCTTGCTGCGCGACCTTGTCTTCTGGGAGTGTCCCTTTCACGATGTAGTTTCTGATCTCGATCATCCAATTTTCCTCTGTTGGGGAATTAATTGCCCGGATCTATTCGGGATGAATATTTAAATACAAATTTAATTATAACAATTATTACTAGCATGAATTAACCCATATTAATTCAAATAATAATTCAACAACAAATCATGCATATAAACATTTCACGTAAATCCTACGCATGCAGAATTACTACGAGTTTACATGAACTTACCTCTTGGAATGGCAATGGTCTCGTATATGAAAACACACCAAAAGTCCTTCCCAAGTATTCCCTAGTCCTTGTTCGACAATCCGGTGGAAGGAAGCTCGCGAACAATTAACAAAATGAAAAATAAAAATTGTTGCACCACCTTTGTGGATTTACTAATTTTTCCAGCACATGGAATTGTACATGGGAATGAAACATTCATCCCCTATTTATAGAGAGGGTTGGACGATTTTTAGTGATAAAATAATATGGGAAAATCTTTTTCTTGATCTGCAAGAAATCTTGAATACATCTCTTATATTCTTTTCTCCATAGTTAAAATATTCCACAAAAATCCCACCTCATCTTGTTATGACATCATTTTCGAAAATCAAGAGACAAGAATTCAAGATTTGGATCTTCTTGAATTTATGAGATATACTTGTATTTCAAGAAATACATATCTTCCATAATATCTTTTCAAGAAAATCAAGAAAATCTTTATTTCCCTTAATTATCAAAAATTTTGAAAATTTCAAATATGAATAACCAAGTGGGAGATTTCTTGAATTTAATGAGATAATCTTGTATTCCAAGAATACATATCTTCATTCCATAACAAAATTCAAAAAATCTTTCTCCTTTTATCCATAATTTTAAAAAAAAACAAGGAAAAATAGGCAACAAATTTATTTTATTTTTAAACACCTTTTTCAGTTATTGGACTTTATCTTGGGCTACTTGGGGGGCCTTTAGGAGAATTAAGATTGGATCTTCCAATGGACCTTGAATTATCAATATTGAGCCACAATATTATTCAAGCCCATAAATATTAATTAATTCCACTACATAATTAATATTGCACTATCCATCTTAACCCATATTACAGTTAATATGGCTCCGATTATTATTTCCCGTGTTTAAGATTATCTAGCCCATTAATTAATTCAAGCCATCAAATAGCTTTCCATTAATTAATATCTTTTATCCTTAGTAAAGGAACGGTTCAACATTATTATCCATACCTAAAACTAGTTCCACTTGCAAGATTTGGTATGATAAAACTTATGAACCTCCCAAGGGGACAAATTGAACAAGCGTGATTTTGCACACCCATTCTTCAGATTAAATCTTAGCAATCGATGTGACCAATAATATTGCCCAATATATAGGGTATTGAATCTCATTGATTCTCTTCCGTAATAAGTCAAAGCAATAGTTATTAACCACACACAATCCTATTTAAGGGACAAAGATTAAGAAATAACTAACCATCGAGGTCTAATTCTTCCTAGTTGGGTTATGAAGAATTTGTCCTCCTGTAGGTCCTCTTCAATGCATTAGTCATGCACTAGTGTAATCTCTTGGTCAAGACAAACAATCTGAGCCTTACACTACAACCTTTCACGATGGATTGTTCATTTCCATCTAGGTCGTGAATGGTGTACTTTTAGTTACAAGGAACTGTTAATTTAATCTTCTGTGATCTGGTATCACTAAATTAACTACAATGTAACACGTACTATTTATTGAACAGTTATGCAGTAAATATATGTAACATTCGATGATATTTAAAGCATCAGTGATAAACAATTTATTTCAGTAAATAAGCCCGAAATTCAGTCAGTCTGATTATACAAAGTAAAAGCATACTTTCCAGTATAATCCCAACATCCTCGGGCATCGTGATCTGGAAGACTTCCATTCGAGAATTTGATGGGTTTGTTTGATTTGCCCAAGTGCGACTTGCGGAGGGAACGTTGAGCCTTGTGACAGTGATGTTGTCCATGTCGGCAGTTCCTTCTGAGGTGGCTAAACGAGCCAAAGCATCCGTCTGTGTGTTGTCTGCCCGTGGTACGAGCTCTATCTGTACTTCCTCAAACTTTTCTGCGAGACTCCTTGCTATCTGTTGGTATTTCATCATCAGCTCGCCTCGTGTTTCGTATTCTCCCAACATTTGGCAGACGACCAATTGAGAATCATTGTAAACCTTCAATTTTCGTACTCCAATGGCCATGGCCATTTCCAGACCGTTTATTAGTGCTTCGTATTCGGCCTCGTTGTTGGTGGCGTGGAAATTGAAACTTATAGCCATCGTGAATGATTGTCGCTCAGGACTGATTAGGATCATCCCAGCCACTGCTCGGGTGCTCGTCGAGGAACCGTCGACGTGCAGTGTCCAGGGGACGTCGATAGTCTGGGACGCCTTTTCCGAAAAAGTGAGCTCGGTAAGGAAATCGGCGAGTTCCTGAGCTTTGATCACGGTCCGAGGTGCGAATGTGATTACGAACTGCCCTAATTCGATGGACCATTTCAATAATCGTCCTGCTGTGTTGGGCCGATGCAAAACTTGTCTTAAAGGCATGGTGGTTAAGACTTCGACTTGATGATCGAAAAAATATTGTCTTAGCTTTCGGACACTCATGATCAAGGCGTATGCGAGCTTCTCGAGGGGTGGATACTTGAGCTCGGCATCATTGAGGTTTTGGTTGACAAAATAAATGGGCAAGTGGTGTTGGCCATCTGCTCGGACTAGGACTGCGCTGAGAGCGGACTCCGAGGCTGCTAGATATAAAAATAATTTTTCGCCAAGGATGGGTTTTGCCAAGATTTGGGATCAGACAGGTATACCTTGAGCTTCAAAAAGGCGGCTTGACATTGAGGGGTCCATGAGAATTTTCCTTTTTTCATGGCTTCAAAAAAGGGTTTGCACTTATCTCCCATCCTGGACACGAATCTGTTCAGGGCCGCAAGACAACCAGTCAACCTCTGGACTTCTTTAATGTTACGAGGTGGTTTCATATCCATGATGGCTTTGATCTTCGAAGGATTTGCCTCGATACCTGGCTGACTGATGATATGTCCTAAAAATTTTCCCGATCCCACTCCGAAGTTGCACTTCTTGGGGTTCAAACGCATGTTGTATCTTCTCAGGATATCAAACGTTGTTGCGAGGTGCCCTAGATGGTCTTCTTTTTTCTCACTCTTAACTACAATGTCGTCGATATATACTTCCATGGTCTTCCCTATCTCGTCGGTGAACATCCGGTTTACGAGGCGCTGATAGGTTGCTCCCGCGTTCTTCAATCCAAAAGGCATCATTTTCCAACAATAGACGTTCTTCTCTATTAGGAAAGATGTGTGTTGCTGGTCGTCTTTGCTCATGGCGATCTGATGATATCCTGTGAATGCATCCATGAAAGTCATCATCTCATGCCCGGCCGTGCCGTCGATGAGGTGATCGATGTGTGGCATCAGAAAATAGTCTTTTGGGCACGCTTCGTTGAGGTCGGTGAAATCTATACATAGCCGCCAAGAGTTGTTCGCTTATTTTACTAACACTGCGTTGGCTACCCACTGTGGTTGGTCGGCCTGCTCGATCAACTTATTATTCAGCAGTTTCTCCACTTCCTCAGCCAAGGCCGCTTATTTCTCGGGGCTGAACTTCCTCCTTTTCTGGGATATCGGCCTCCTTGTCGGATTGATGTTTAGTTTGTGGCATGTTACCTCAGGGTCGATGCCGACCATATCTTCGTGTGACCAAGCGAACACATTTAAATTTTGCTTGAGAAAGTCTATCAATTGAGCTCGCAAATCGCTAGGTATTTGTGTCCCGATGGTGACACTTAGCTCTGGTCGGTCGAGGTCGACCGGGATTATTTCGAGTTCTTCGATGGGAGTTGCACGCTGGTCACTTCTTTCAATTCTTAGATTAAGACTTGATTTTCGTTGTTCGGCATCGATCTCCATTGGTTCGAAACAGAGGCGGGGTTCTAGATCGGGCAGCCCTTTCGTGGGCTTCTCCTTGGTCTCGATGTCGATTTCCATGGGTGTTCGCTGGTTTCCATCACATTATCTATTTACATTTTGTCGTTTTTCTTTTCTTTTTGAGGTGGAGTTTGGCTTGTACTACCTAGCCTCATTCCGGATTTTCTACCATAATAGAAAGCAGAATTTAAATTGACAAGACTAAGTTAAACATTTTCTTGCTGCGATTTGGTCACCTTTAATGGTGCCGATCTTCCCGTCAGATCCGGGGAATTTGATACAATAGTAGTAAGATGAGGCAGCAGCCCCAAACTCATGTTCAAAAGGCCTACCCGAAGAAAGCATTAAAATTGGAGGGAATGTCGATGATTACGAAGTCCAACTGCCTTGTTGCCTTTACCTCGGGGTCCAGGGTTGAGGTGATCTCCACTGACAAAGGAATCATTCCGTAGGCTTTGACATGCTGACTCCCAAACCCTCGAATTCCAAATTCGCATGGCTCGACGTAGGAGTGGAAATCGCTGAGCTGATCTAGAGTCTTTTTGAAGAGGATGTTGCAGAACGCCCCATTGTCGATCATGAAGCGATGGACCAGAGCCCCCATTATCCGGGCTGAGATTACGAGCGGGTCCTAGTTCAGGAAAACCACTCCGTCCTTGTCTTCTTCAGTGAAGGTGATTTGCGTTTGGCTTGGGGCGATGGTGTTGACCGGGAGACAACATAAAATGGAATTGTTGAGTGCTCGCATTTCGGCCTTCTGACGTCGCTTTGACAAAGAGGTCACTGGGAGAAAACCCCCAAGGGTTCCCCGTTGGGCAGATCATGTGGATTACTTTGTTTCCCGCTCTTTTCGGGATCTGTGGACCTCGCCTCCCCTGGTCGGGTTGGTTCCCAGGCGGAGGTGCTCGTTGCTAGTTTTGCTGCTGTCTTGGTTTGATGAACTTCTCTAACTTCCCTTCCTCGTATAGCTTCCAAAGTTCTCTATGCAGGTCGCGAAAATGCTCGGTGGTGTGTCCGATGAAATTGTGATAGTCACAAAACTTCCTCGGATTGAGTTTGGAGGGATCTTGGAACATTTCTCTTGGCGGAGGTATCGACTATCTATCTTTGATTGCTTGGAAGATCTGTGCTGCGTTCTGGGTCAGGTTTTCGAGGAGCTTTACCTCCAGGGTGTTGTCAATTGGCTTGAAGGTCCCTGGAGCTCGGAAATTGGCCAGCCCTGGCCGTCGAAAAAGGCTTCTCGGACTTCATCTCTGGTTTCTTGACCTCGGTTTTCTCATTGTTCGGTCATTGCTCGCCTAGCCTCGAGGCAAGGATTTTAGCATTGGTGATCATGACGCCTGCTCGGTATCTAAAATTGGCATAACTTGTGGGGTATTCCTTGTTCATCATTTTCCAGAGCTTAGTTCCCTTCTTTAAACCATGCATTATCCCCAGTACTTTGGCTTCGTCTCCAAGTGGTTTGCCCTCTATGATAAGCTGGTCGATGCGATCGATATACGCCTGTTGGGGTTATACAAGAAAGTATGCTTTTACTTTGTATAACCAAACTGAATTTCTGTCTTATTTACTGAAATAAATTATTTATCACTGATGCTTTAAATATCATTGAATGTTACATATATTTACTGCATAACTGTTCAATAAATAGTACGTGTTACATTGTAGTTAATTTAGTGATACCAGATCACAAAAGATTAAATTAACAGTCCCTTGTAACTAAAAGTATGCCATTCACGACCTAGATGGAAATCAACAATCCATCGTGAAAGGTTGAAGTGTAAGGCTCAGATTGACTTTTCTTGACCAAGAGATTACACTAGTGCATGACTGATGCACTGAATAGGACCTACAAGAGGATAAATTCTCCAGCACTGAACTAGGAAAAATTAGACCTCAGTGGTTCGTTATTTCTTAATCTTCATCCCTTAAATAGGATCGTGTGGTTAGTAATTATTGCTTTGACTTATGACGGGTAGAGAATCAATGAGATTCAATACTTTATATCTTGGGCAATATTATTGGTCACATGCGATTGCTAAGATTTAATACGAAGAATCGTGTGCAAGTACGCTTGTTCGATTTTCCCCCTTGGGAGGTTCATAAGATTTATCATACCAAATTTTGCAAGTGGAACTAGTTTTCGGTATGGATAATAATGTTGAACCGTTCCTTAACCAAGGACAACAAATATTAATTAATGGAAAGCTATTTCAGTGGCTTGAATTAATTAATGGGCTAGATAATCTTAAACACGAGAAATAATAACCGGGAACCATATTAACAGTAATATGAGTTAAGATGGATAGTGCAATATTAATTATGTAGTGAGATTAATTAATATTTATGGGCTTGAATAATATTGTGGCCCAATATTGATAATTCAAGATCCATTGGAAGGTCCAATCTTAATTCTCCTAAAGGCCCCTCAAGTAGCCCAAACATAAAGTCCAATAACTGAAAAAGGTGTTTAAAAATAAAATAAATTTTGTTGCTCATTTTTCCTATTTATTCGAAAATAATAAATAAAAGAGGGAGAAATATTTTCTTTGAATTTTGTTATGGAATGAAGATAAGTATTCTAGGAATACAAGATTATCTCATTAAATTCAAGAAATCTCCCACTTGGTTATTTATTGTGAAATTTTGAAAATTTTGAATAAATAAGGGAAAGAAAGATTTTCTTGACTTTCTTGAAAAAGATATTATGGAAGATATGTATTCTTGCAATACAAGTATATCTCATAAATTCAAGAAGATCCAAATCTTGGTTTCTTTTCCTTAAATTTTCGAAATATCCCATAACAAGAGGAGTTGAGATTTTTGTGGAATATTTTAATTATGGAGAAAAAAATATATGAGATATATTCAAGATTTCTTGGAGATTAAGAAAAAGATTTTTCCACATTATTTTTCCCCAAAAATTCGACCAACCCCTCATCTATAAATAGGGGATGACTCTTTCATCCCCAAGTGCAATTCCATGTGTTGGAAAAATTAGAAATCCACAAAGGTGGTGCAACATTTTTTATTTTCCCTTTTGTAAATTGTTCGCGAGTTTTCTTCCACCGGATTGACGAGCAAGGGCTAGAGAATACTTGGGAAGGCTTTTTTGGTGTTCTTACCAACCGAGTCTATTGCCATTTCAAACAGGTTAGTTCACGTAAACCCGTAGCAATTCCTCATGCGTAGGATTTATGTGAACTGTTTATATGCATAATTTGTTGTTGAGTTATTATTTGAATTAATATAGGATTAATTCATGCTAGTAATAATAATTGGAATTAAATTTGTATTTAAATATCATCCCGAATAGATCCAGAAAATTAATTCCCCAACAACTGGTATCAGAGCCTCGGTTTCGGGCTCTGAGTTTTAAATTGTAATTTAATTCATTTTCATTAAATTTGAAATTGGATAGTAGAATTGCTAAATTTTTTTTGCAGGTATCCAATTGTCATGGTATTTGATGAATGTTTATATTTATGCATGCATATGAACTGTGGTTTTTAATTCGATTCGTTCGAATTCATTTTGCCTCGTGTGAAAATCCACTAGTAGATTAGAATTTGTTTGATTCGTTCAATGTAATAGACTAGTCTAGATCTAGGTTTATTTATTTTTCATAAATAAATTGCAACCGGATCGTGAGCCAAGACGAAGACGATGTATTAAAGACGGATGGATTCAGAATCGGGCGCGCACAAGACGGCACGGGGTAAGGCGAGGACCGAAGCTGCACCGTGTTTCGATCGGGCGGGCATAGGCGAGAGGCGGCGGCGCTGCGCAAGGCGACACGGGCACGGACGGCATGGGCGGGGGTGCGGCGAAGCGCCAGACGGGACGGGCGGCTGAATGCGCGACTCCGCCGAGATCCGGCTGAGGGGGGCCGAAGCGATACGCGGCATCATGACGACGGCGCCAGACGCTGGTGGCAAGACGAAGATAGCGTTAACTCGACACGGCCGGGGGAGTGCTAGGTGGGCACTCCGACCCGCGAGCTGGTCGATGACGTTGCCTGTCGTGGCAATTCTTTTCGAGACGAATGATGAAGGCAAAGAAGACGATTTCTCGAGATCAAGACATGACAAAAATTAACCGTGACAATTGGATATATGTTCCCAATGTGATTATTTTTTGTTTTAATGTTTATGCATTATTTTATACTTATTTAAATTGTGTTTAAATTTGCGATGCATGAGAAAATGTTTTGAAAAATCTCACTTTCGAAAAATTACTAAGTATGCTTAAACAATTAATTGACAATTTTATTCCGGATAATAAAATTGAATTAATTTTGACCTCCATGATTTATTTATTTGTGAATTCTTTTGGAGAAATTCCCCTACGGGATCGGTCAAAAGTTAGCTTTCACATGAATGAATTCCAAATGGATGATTGTGGATTATTACTAGTGGCGCATTTATGACCTCCCCACGAGGCTCGTTCAAAGTTTAAATAATGATTATGTATTTAATCATGGTTATTACTTAGGTATAAAATTGATATGCATATACTTTCAAGTCCCTCGTCAATTTTATATTGGTCAAGTGGGAGCCAACTATTAATCTGGATATTAAAGGTTTAATAACTGTTCTTGTTTGTAACCTGCTTGAATATGTTTAAATAATGACCCACCCCACGTGGCTTATTTAAACTGTTTCGAGATGTTGACTGATGCATGTTCATATTTTTTTGAGATTTTAATATGATGCATGTGATCGAACTTTGTGATATATTTGTGCTTATGCATATTATTATTTATTTCAGTTCATCATGTCGCAACCTTTTAATCCACTGTTCAATATATTTAAAGACAATTTGCTTACTGGTGAAAACTTTGTTGATTGGAGTCGTAAACTTACTATTGTCCTCACTGCACAAAGCCATAACTGGGTTCTCACTACACTTAAACCAGAAAAGTCAAATGATGAGTCAACTAAAGTGGTTAAGAAAGAGTATGCTGACTGGGAGCGTTCCAACAAAATGACAAAGTGTACCATCTTGGCTTCAATGTCAGATGTGTTGCAACACCAACACCAGAACGTTGAGACCGCTGCAGACATCATGACTAGTCTTAAAGCGATGTTTCAACATCAGAACTGTGTGGCTCGTCAAATCACCATGAGGGACTTGCTCTCTATGAAAATGGTGGAAGGAACGACCGTAAGGGAACACGTTCTTTAGATGATGGCTCACCTTAACAAACTTGAGGTACTTGGCGCTGAATACAACATCGAGACCCAAATCGATTTCGTGCTCCACTCTCTGCCAAAAAGTTTTGAACAGTTCAGGCTGAACTACCAGATGAACAATCAGAAGTTCTCGATGCTTGACCTATTGTAAGCTTTAGTCTCGGCAGAGGCGATATTGGGGCAAAAGAGCCAAGCCTTGGTGGCAAATGGACCATCTTCTTCTTCTAGGGTCAAAGGGTGGTAAGAACAAGAAAAAGGATAAAAGCCACAAGAAAGTGAACTCAAGTGTTGCCAAAGGCAAAAAAATGGTGAAGGGAGGTGGAGGAGTGAGCAAGCCAGCTAAGGGGAAGTGCTTCATTTACTGTGAAAAGGGACATTGGAGGTCAGTCTGTTCCAAACCCAAAAGGAATGGAAAGAAAGGTAATTCTCACACACTAGTTGTTGAAACTTGCTTAGCGGCGTATGCCTCCCATTTATGGGTGGTGGATACGGGGTCCATTGATCATGTTTGTTTCACTTTACATGGGTTCAAGCGGACCCGACAACTTAGTGGGAGTGAAATCCTCATCACACTGGGCGATGCTACGAGAGTGGCAGCTGAAGCAGTGGGAGAAGTGCACCTGTCCTTTGAAGACAGAGTTTTAATTTTAAGAGATGTTCTTTACGTTCCTAGTTTTAGAAAGAATTTAATTTCGGTTTCTAAACTTTACCTTGATGGATATTTGGTTACTTTTGATAAAGTTGTTACCATTTCTCTTTATGATAAATTTATCTGTCATGGAACGTTGTTGAATAATCTCTATACAATTAACTGTGCACACCACTCACGAAATGCATCCTATAACACATCAATTGTTTCCGATAAAAGAAAACGTTCATCAGACGTGAACGAGACACTTCTATGGCATCTAAGATTGGGACATATTAATCCAAAGAGGATCCAAAGGTTGGTAGAAGACGGTTCACTGGAGTGACTCCAAGTTGAACTAATCCCAACCTGTGAATCATGTTTGGAGGGTAAAATGACCAAGAGGGCATTCGAAGCCAAGGGGAATAGAGCTAAAGAAGTGTTAGAAATCGTTCACACAGACGTGTGTTGTCCAATGTCAATCAAACAAAGAGGAGGTTATGAGTATTTCGTCACTTTTATTGATGATTACTCAAGGTACGACTATATTTTCCTTATGAAGCATAAATCTGAGACCTTTGAGAAATTCAAAGAATTTAAGGCTCAAGCAGAGAATCATAGGGAAAAACGTATCAAGTTTCTACGATCCGATCGTGGAGGCGAGTACCTCAGCAATGAGTTTTTGAACTACTTGTCAGATGAAGGGATTGTATCCCAGCTAACTGCACCCGGAACCCCTCAACAAAACGGGGTTGCAGAGCGAAGAAACAGAACTCTTTTAGATATGGTTAGATCAATGATGAGTTATGTGTATCTACCCAAGTCGTTCTGGGGTCATGCCTTGGAAATAGCGGCTTATATTCTGAACTTGGTGCTATCCAAATCGGTTCCCAAAACTCCCAAAGAATTGTGGACCGAGCGCAAGCCCAGTCTGAGACACATGAGAATTTGGGGGTGTCCGGCCTACGTGTTGGACAAGGAAGCCAGAAAATTGGATCCTCGATCAGAATTAAGGTTGTTTATAGGATACCCCGAGGGAACAAAATGGTGTATGTTCTATGGTCCCGAAGATCAAAAGGTGGTAATAAGCACCCACTTTAGATTTTTGGAAGAAGACTATATGAACGAAAGAAAACCCAGAAGTGAGATTACCTTAAATGAGCTAAGGGGGCTAACCTCAGTGCCAACTGTACAAGATGACATACCAAACGACACACTTACACAACCGGAACCTCGTCGTAGTGGGAGGGTTGTAAGACAGCCCGAGAGATTCATTGGGATAGTAGAGTCCTCGGACTTAGTCCCCGGTGAAGATGAATCAGACCCATGGACATATGACGAGGCAATCCAAGACAAGGATGCGGTTTCTTGGCAAACAGCAATGAAAGCCAAAATGGGTTTTATGGATCGTAACAGAGTGTGGGAGCTAGTCGAGCCAATTAATGGGGTCAAACCCATTGGTTGCAAGTGGGTATACAAGAGAAAAAGAGGACCGGACGGGAAGGTGGAAACCTTCAAGGCAAAACTTGTGGCGAAATGTTATACTCAGAAAGAAGGGATCGACTATGAGGAAACTTTTTCACCTGTAGCAATGCTCAAGTCCATCCGAATTCTCTTATCGATTGCTGCGCATCTCAATTTTGAAATATGGCAAATGGATGTCAAGACGACTTTCCTTAACGGAAGTCTTGAAGAGGAAATCTATATGCAACAACCCCAAGGCTTCATTGAAAAAGGCTAAGAACATCTAGTTTGTAAGCTCAAGAAGTTCATTTACGGACTCAAACAAGCATCCAGAGCTTGGAACCAATGTTTTGATCAAGTAATAAAGTCTTATGGGATTGATCAAAACGAGTTTGAAAGTTGTGTGTACAAAAAGCGTGTCGAAACTACATTGGTATTCTTAGTACTATACGTAGACGACATTCTGCTCATCGGGAACTATGTAAAGGTGCTGTCAGACGTAAGGGCATGGCTTTCAAAATAGTTTGATATGAAGGACTTAGGGGAAGACGGGCACATCCTTGGGATCAAGATTACTCGAGATCGCAAGAAAAGGATTATAGGCTTATCGCAAGCTTCATACATAGACACTGTCTTGAAGCGATTCAGCATGCAGGATTCCACGAAAGGCTTCGTACCTTTTAGACATGGAATCCATCGATCCAAGAAAATGTGCTCTAAGACACAAAAGGAGATAGATGACATGAAAGACATTCCTTATGCTTCGGCTGTCGGAAGCCTTATGTATGCAATGCTGTGCACGAGACCGAATATCTACTTTGTCGTTGGCATGGTGGCAAGATATCAAAGTAACACGGGAAAAGAGCATTGGACAGCAGTTAAAAATATTCTGAAGTATCTGAAAAGAACTCGAGATAGAATGTTGATTTATCAGTCAGATAGTCTACACGGACTCGGATTTCCAATCAGACTTAGACTCCAGAAAATCTACCTCCGGTAGTGTGTTTTGCAAAGCGTTAAGCAGAAATGCATCGCCGATTCTACCATGGAAGCCGAAAATGTAGCTGCTTGCGAGGCAGCGAAAGCAGCGGTTTGACTCAAGAACTTTCTAGTGGACTTGGATGAAGTTCCGAATTTGCCCAGCACAATCACTATTTACTGTGATAATGCCGGAGCAGTTGCAAATTCAAGGGAACCAAGAGCCCACAAGGCCAGCAAACACATTGAAAGGAAATACCATCTTATACGAGAAATCGTTAAGAGATGAGATATAGAGGTGGCAAAGATCGCGTCAGAAGACAACCTAGCATATCCATTCACAAAGGGTCTGCCTCAGAATACATTCGAGAGACATGTGGAAGGAATGGGTGTCAAGACCGTTGCCAATCTGCTTTGAGTATAAGTGGGAGATATTATTAGGTTCGTGTAGGTGACATTAGATGTCACGTATTAGGAACTACACGAGACATGTTGTAGTATACTTAAAAGCAGACTTTGAGTATAAGTGGGAGATTGTTGGGGTTATACTGGAAAATATGCTTTTACTCTGTATAACCAAACTGAATTTCTGTCTTATTTACTTAAATAAATTATTTATCACTGATGCTTTAAATATCATTGAATGTTACATATATTTACTGCATAACTGTTTAATAAATAGTACGTGTTACATTGTAGTTAATTTAGTGATACCAGACCACAGAAGATTAAATTAATAGTCCCTTGTAACTAAAAGTACGCCATTCATGACCTAGATGGAAATGAACAATCCATCGTGAAAGGTTGAAGTGTAAGGCTCAGATTGACTTGTCTTGACCAATAGATTACACTAGTGCATGACTGATGCACTGAATAGGACCTACAAGAGGATAAATTCTTTAGCACTGAACTAGGAAGAATTATACCTCAGTGGTTCGTTATTTCTTAATCTTCATCCCTTAAATAGGATCGTGTGTGGTTAGTAATTATTGCTTTGACTTATGACGGGTAGAGAATCAATGAGATTCAATACTTTATATCTTGGGCAATATTATTGGTCACATGGGATTGCTAAGATTTAATACGAAGAATCGTGTGCAAGTACGCTTGTTCTATTTGCCCCCTTGGGAGGTTCATAAGATTTATCATACCAAATCTTGCAAGTGGAACTAGTTTCCGGTATGGATAATAATGTTGAACCGTTTCTTAACCAAGGACAAAAGATATTAATTAATGGAAAGCTATTTCAGTGGCTTGAATTAATTAATGGGCTAGATAATCTTAAACACGGAAAATAATAATCGGGTGCCATATTAACAGTAATATGGGATAAGATGGATAGTGCAATATTAATTATGTAGTGGGATTAATTAATATTTATGAGCTTGAATAATATTGTGGCTCAATATTGATAATTCAAGATCCATTGGAAGGTCCATTCTTAATTCTCCTAAAGGTCTCTCAAGTAGCTCAAACATAAAGTCCAATAACTGAAAAAAGGTGTTTAAAAATAAAATAAATTTTGTTGCTCATTTTTCCTATTTATTCGAAAATAATAAATAAAAGAGGGATAAAGATTTTCTTTGAATTTTGTTATGGAATGAAGATATTTATTCTTGGAATACAAGATTATCTCATTAAATTCAAGAAATCTCCCACTTGGTTATTTATTGTGAAAATTTTGAATAAATAAGGGAAAGAAAGATTTTCTTGACTTTCTTGAAAAGTTATTATGGAAGATATGTATTCTTGCAATACAAGTATATCTAATAAATTCAAGAAGATCCAAATCTTGGTTTCTTTTCCTTAAATTTTTGAAATATCCCATAACAAGAGGAATTGAGATTTTTGTGGAATATTTTAATTATGGAGAAAATAATATATGAGATATATTCAAGATTTCTTGGAGATCAAGAAAAAGATTTTCCACATTATTTTTCCCCAAAAATTCGACCAACCCCTCATCTATAAATAGGGGATGATTCTTTCATCCCCAATTGCAATTCCATGTGTTGGAAAAATTAGAAATCCACAATGGTGGTGCAACATATTTTTATTTTCCCTTTTGTTAATTGTTCGCGAGTTTCCTTCCACCGGATTGACGAGCAAGGGCTAGGGAATACTTGGGAAGGCTTTTGGGTGTGTTCTTACCAACCGAGTCCATTGCCATTCCAAACAGGTTAGTTCACGTAAACTCGTAGCAATTCCGCATGCGTAGGATTTATGTGAACTGTTTATATGCATGATTTGTTGTTGAGTTATTATTTGAATTAATATAGGATTAATTCATGCTAGTAATAATAATTGGAATTAAATTTTTATTTAAATATTCATCCCGAATAGATCCGGGCAATTAATTCCCCAACAACGCCCGGTCCAACTCCTCCTCGAGCTGGTCGACGTTTGCGAGACGTTGCTTGGTTCCTTTGTGCGGTGTTAGAGACGCGAAGTGAGTGAGGAACAGCTGCGCCATCTGATGGAAAGATTCTATAGACGTTGGTGGTAGGGTGTTGAACCATCTGTACGCTTGGTCACCTAGAGTGAGTGGGAAAATTCGGCACTGGGTGGCATCGGTCGCCCCCATCGAGTTCATATAGGAAGTATACTTGCTTATGTGATTGATCGGGTCAGTTTTTCCGTCGTATTACGTGATGGAACTTGTGTTGATTTTGATTTGCACGGGAGCGAGCATCACTGTGGGTGACAGGGGTGAGATGGGAATTTTGGTGGTGAGAGGCGTTCCCCTTTTGTTCGCTATTTGCTCCTGCAAGTCCTTGATATTCTGGAGGATGGCGGCCATTTGAGGTCTCTCATTTTGGCCATCAGCTTCTTCTCGACATTGGCGAGGTGGGGAGTTCCCGTCTCGTAGGCGAGTTGAAGGAGTCCGTCGACGCCTATAGGGCGATGGGGTTCTTTCAGCTCTCCGGGGCAAAGGACTTCGCTCGAGTCGATCCTTTGCCGATATTCGTTGCCGGGGTTCATGCTAGGCCACCTCTCCTGAAAAAGATCCTTCTGGTTCGGCATGATCGCGATATGTCGCCTGAGGTCGGTCCCTCTGGGGCCCTCGAGCTTGGTGTGGGCCGCAACTGAAGCTTTCCGAAAATAGGCATCGGTGGATTGGGTTTGACCCCTCGTTCGGATTTGGCCAGTAGCGCGGGGTGTATTGTGCCCCATGGGAATTGACCTCTTGACTTTCCTTGCGGTGGGGTCCTTCATAGCGAGGTTGTTCTCTGCGAGGTCCCTCGGGGCGAGGCTCCTCATGCATCTGGCCCTTGCCTTTGCTCTCGGCCTTCCGGTTCAGGTTGTGGCTCAGGTCGTCAGCATGGACCCCCATTTCGGCCTGTCTCTTGCGCAACTCAGCAATGGCCTCGTCGATATCTTTCGGGGTGCGGATTTGTTCTAGCTTTTGAGCAACTCCGGTGGTGGGTCCTCCAGCCTTGCGGTTGCTAATGGCTGGGCCACTAGCCCCCGCTCCGCCGGAGCGACATGAAACTGATGCTTTTCTTTTGGAAATGAAAGATGCTTGAGACATGGTTCGAGCTATTTGAGTGATTCGATCGCGGTGGGTTTGTATGGAAGATTCGTGAGGAATACTCCAATGAGAAAATGCTAAGGACTTAGCTTTTGTATTTCTTAAAGAGTCCCCTTCCTCTAGCGCCAATTGTTGTGTGCTAAAATAATTGGATTATAGTTTAAGATGTGGCTCTCGAATCTTAGCAACACAAACAATTAATGAGATGGATGAGTTATATTAATGACTTATGATAGTTTTGAGAGAATAAGTGTTGGGTAATAAATTGACAAGAGTTTTAGTATGGTATTGAATTCTCTAGTGTTTTGGGCCATAAATGACCCATATATATAGGGTTTGGGAGAGTGGAGTTCACTCTCCCTGAGTACAAGTACAAGGAGCCGAAAGTGATTCTGCAAAACATTAAATGCTACAAGATTGATGTGACCCAGGTCGGAGGTCGCTTGAGGGGTCGTCCGTGTTATTGGGCTTTTTGGCACGTCACCGGGACGTCGCCCGAGGTAATTCCGGATAATCACGGAATTAGCCGTTTAAGTACTTCTAGTCATTCATAATTACTGTCCTTTACTGACATTCCTCTGATTAAGGCCATCCTTGGGCATGGTCTTCGGTGTGGCTGGTCTGACACTAGTCAAATCATAGTTAATGCTCTGTACTTTTATCTGTCTCCGACCTGCGAGATATGCTCTGATCGCACGCCTGGGTGTTGGGATGCTTTTCATTCCGCTCCGAGCCTTGAGGTGCTGCACTTGTTGAGAATTTGGTTTGAACCCTTCTCAGACATTTTTAGGTCGCACCCGACCTGGCGCGATACGCTCACAACACCCCTAATTTTACAAAATACAAAAATGTTGATAGCTCCCGTCAGGCTGTCACTTCACACTGTAGATTTGACGTTTACCCCCCACCCTCATGTACCTTCCTTCCAATTCTATTAAAATTTTACGTCACATAACAAAATTTAATTAATAATTCTTTCTATTTTGGACTCATATTTTTTTCCTTATAAAAATATGTTCTATAATTTTTTTTAATTTAAATAATTCTTCTTATTATTAATATAATTAATATTAAACGATTATTTCATTAAATATAATACTTACATAATCACAAAAAAATATTACATACACGCATAAAAATATTGTATATACACATATCAATTTGCATCTTCACATTGCATATTAAATAAAAAACATTATATACACTAAAAAAATATTGCATACACACATAAAAATTTTATATAAGCATAAAATATTGCATACACACACTCAATTTGTGTCATCACATTACATAATCACCAAAATTCCACCACATTCTTGCATCTTCACCAAAAACCCAAATCAGAATCACAAAATTCCATCACATTCTTGCATCTTCTTCACCAAAAACCCAAAACAGAATCACCAAATTTTACACACATTCTTGATTCTTACATCTTTTTCACTAAAATAAAATCGCCAAACTACCAAACCTCACCAAAACGTGAAGAATCGCAAAAAATCACCAAAAAGGAATCACTTGCCTTACTTCATGTCTGAAAATCACCGTACTACCATCGTTCTCATCCCTGCCCATCATCACCATCCCCGCCGCCGCACTTCCACCACTGCTATCCCCGCCGCCTTCGCCACCGCCATCCCCTCTTATTCCCACAAACTCAAAAATACATTTTTTGGTGCAAAAAACCACCAACCTCAAACAGGGCTCCATCAGATCGAAACTAAGAAGCCCAGATCTGTAAAAGCAGATGCAACACAATCGTCATCATCCATCCCCACCTAGATCCACCACCAAAAAACCCCTAAATCTTGACCGATCTATGCCTCATGGCCACAATCGGGCCCGATTGCGACCCGAAGAGGCACATGGGTTCATCATCTGCCTCCTTCCCTCTCCCTAGGCCGCGTCTTCCCATTAGAAAATGGCAGCCACTGCCACAGCTCCATCACCGCCATCCCCCTGCGGCGTCTGTTGGAATATACTAGCACGTAGAACACGTAAACATGCACAGCTGAATAAGACAGTTCACCAACAACGAACATATAATTGCATAAACAAAATATCGATAAACGTAACGAGGAATCTTACAGAAATTCGTATGCAGTTTCGTCTACTACGGTATCCACGTAATCCCCGTTAACATATTTGCACAAATTTGTCAGCGTTGAATCTGAGACGGAATTTGCTAGGAAAATTCCTATTCAAGATTTTATGGAGAAATTAGGTTTTCTTGTTGTTGTAAATAATGAATCCCCGGATGTCATATATATTGGGAGAGACTGGCTTAAATCCTAAGCCATCTTTATTAGGAAGATAATTCATAATCTTGCAAAACAAATCTCAAAGATATGTTTTTCCCTACGGATATTTTCCTACAATAATATTCCATAATATTATTTGGGATTCCCATTTAATTAAATCTAATTTAATAAAATAGTAATAATAATTAATTATAAATTAATATATTATTAATTCTCCATAAACTAAATATTAAATCCAATTTAATACTTAATCAACCAATTATAATCCGTACACGGGAGTTACTTGTTGTGTAACCCATAGGCCCTCATATATAGAGCGATTAGTCAAACTAACGGTCTTAATTGAACCCTAAACAATAAATCAGACATTCTCAATATATGAGGTACGTTGCGAGAAATATGTAACTACCTGTAACTGAAACATGGGCTATTACGATTTCCTCCTTTCATTCACGAATACTTGATTAGTCTTGAACATGATGAAGTGTCTATTCAAATAACTTAATCAATTTATCTCTAATCACTAATTGATCACTTATGTCACACTTGGCCACAAAGTCCAAGTTGACGTGCATTGGCCAATGACTTTGATCCAATTATGATGAGAAGATGAGTATTCTCTCTAAATCCACTTTGATGAATGAATCCTTTTCTTGGCTCAACTACCGCGCCCATGCACTTCGTGATGAACCCAATCCAAGCCATATCTACCCATGGAAGGGTGCAAGCGTCGGTCATGGTCAAAGTTCATCACTCCACACATGTCGTGCGTATTGACCTCAAGTCAAAGGAGTATCGCATCGCTCCCACTAACCGAGACACCCGTAGACACATATAGTGGAACTACATCAAACGTTTTCTCGGATGGGTATTTACCAATACCCTCCAAGGCATTTGTGCATCCATCATGAGATACCCAGTATCTCATAGTAAGTGAGATCTTACTACACTCTCTAAGAGTATGGTGCAGATTGACACCAATCTCCATTGCATCATCAATATTCCATTCTTGATGATCCTTGATCGGGCTATTTGAGAATCATGATTAAGTCATCTGAGCTCTCACTATCTCAATGACAGCAACGATTCAGGGGAACACAGATAAGAACAAATGCAAACAATCAAACATAATAATCTAATAAGTGTATCACCATACATTTAATATTAAATAAACAATAATATTGAACCAACACTAAATATTATCTTAGTATTATGTCCATACAAAGGATTGTCTCTAGGACACTAATACTAACAACGTCTTCCATCGCAGATTCACCCCGCCGCCGCCACCATCCAAACCCACCCCAAACTGTAAAAATCGGTATTATTGGAGAGAGATAGAGAGAGAGGTTTAATGGAGATGGTGGGTGGGGAAAAATTGGAGAGAGAGAGCGGTAGAGAGAGAGTGGGATTGAAATGGGAGAGAAATAACTTACACCGATATTTGTGTGTGTGGGCCACATTTTTTTTAAATATATAATGTAATTTCAATTGACGGCATTATGAGGATTTTTTTTTGTAGTGGGATGCCATTTTGGAAGGAGTTTGTACCCCATTGGTAGAGGGTTTTTTTTTTTTGTTCCTGGCTGCAATTACCCCATCTTCATTCTCGTGACTAATTTCGAGTGATTTAAGGTGAGGGGGGCGGGGGGTGTCGAAGCCTATACTATTTGTTGAGATATTTTAGTTTTGATGAATTATGCCAAAACATTATCAACTTGTGTTATTGAAGCTAATTTACAGATAACAAGTTGAGGGGGAACGAGAGAACAAATTGAGGGGGAACTCACGGAATCAGACGTAGATGATCGAGATCAGACGAGGCTGCAGACGAGACTGATCGAGATCAGATGAGTTAGATGAGTTCGAAAGTTAATCACGAGCCGCGGGGCAAAATCGTAAGAGAAGAAAAGCTAAGCCAACCGATCGTAAGATCGATGACCGGTAATGGCAGACCGATCGATGATCGTAAGAATACTAAGTCGATATGGTGATCGAAGAACGTAAAAGTCGATCGTAAAGAAACCGACTCGTAAGATCGTAAGAGAAGGTTGCAGATCGTAAGAGGAAAGCAGATGAGACCGACGAGATCGACGTGATCGAGATCGATATGAAGATGAGCGATGATCAAGATCGACGTGATTGAGATCGGATGTGATAAACCCGATATGCTAACTCGATGTAATCGACCGATGCTATCTTGAGATGTTGAATCGAAGATATGATGATCCGATCAATCGAGCCGATCGATCGGCAAAGAAGAAATCGATAGCTCGAAATCAAAGTAACTCAAGGTCGAATGTTCAATTCAGAGAATCGAACTCGGCCATCCGAAAGTGTCAAGATGTTCGGGACGCATAAGGTCTGGCCAAGAGAAGTCTCATTGAATCAAGAACCCCGAGTAACTCAAGGCTCAGAGAATCCTGAATGATTCCAAGGCGAGGAATCTGAGGAATATAACCGTTAGAATCACCGACGTGGACCAATGAGAGGAAGACAACCACCGAAAAGTGCGCAGAACATACAAAAGAATAGTATGGATTTGAATGTGATTCTTCCAACCAGAATATTCAAATCCACACTATAAATACAAGGTCTTTTTCATCATTATCGTGGTGGTGGAGTGGAAGACGTGGAGATTATAGCACGAGATCTTTTGAAAGAGCCAAAGAGAGTTATACCCAACTCATTCCCACCCTAGAACACAAGTCTATAGATATACAAATATATTCAAAGAGTGTTCTAGAAACCCAATCTAAGCAACCCACCCATGTATCCAAATCTTAGAGAGATTTTCCCAACCTTAGCATTGAGGCTAAACAAATGTAAGGGAAAATCTCAAACTAGTTGAAACCAAACAAACCTTACCCAAATCTAGAGAGTTAAGTTTGTAGGTGAGTGTGAACCAAAGAACATCTAGCAATCCCGGAAGGGAGGGTAGGCAATCCCGAGTGAGGGTGATAAGTCCCGATTGGAGTGTGAACTCGTTAAACATCTATAGGCAATCCCGAGTGAGGGTGATAAGTCCCGATTGGAGTGTGAACTCGTTAAACATCTGTAGGCAATCCCGAGTGAGGGTGATAAGTCCCGATTGGAGTGTGAACTCGTTAAACATCTAAGAGGTGAAACCGAGAGGGTGATAAGTCCAGTTGGAAGGAATTTCCCTAGGAACAGGGAGAGTGGATGTAGGAGCTTGAGTCTCCGAACCACTATACATTGTTGTGTTGTCTACTACTTTACGTTCTTATATTGTCATACGCATTCGATTATAAGCATAAAACAACACATGAGCTTAAAAGTGAAAAATCTGTAATCACTCTGCCCTCACCCCTGTTTTATATGCATCACATGAAATGTTTGCTTCCGCACGCGCAAAATCGGTTTTCAAATCGGGACCTAACACTATTCTTTTCTTCTTGATGAGCCCATCATTTCTATACATCTTTTGTGTTATTTTGTATGCTACAATAGAGTTTCTGGTAACTTTTCCTCTCGACGAGCCTGCCATTTTCCGGTAACTTTTCCGATAGAAATTAAAAATATTCATAAGAAATGACTAAAATTGATAAAATAAAAATTTACAGTACTATTTATAGATGCGGACAAAGTTACATGATCATTTGTGATTTTATATCTCCTTTTACACGTTAATACATATTAGATAAAAAACTTGTATAAACCATGTTCATGCTATGAACTTAGGTCAAACTTGACCCATACACTACAAACGAGTCAAATATATACCATTTGAGTTTTTTTGTTTCGTGTTTCTCTCCCTTCCTCTCAGCAACTGCAAAACTACCTCTGTGAAACCTCCATTTTCATCACCTCGAACGAAAACTACCTCTCTCCCTTCTCCTCTACGAATCGCGATCGAAAAATATCTCACTGAAAATCGCTGTTGGAAACTACTATTTGAGGTTCGTCTTTTTTGTTTTTTTCGTCATTCGCGAATTATCACTGGTATGAAAAAAATTATCACCAATACACATAAAAACTATCATTGTTACTCAGAAAATTTATCACTATTATTCACAAAAACTATCAATGTCACTATATGCTATGAGTACCACTGTTACACACAAAACTATCACTGCTATATATGTATAAAAACTATCACTGTTATTCAGAGCACTGTTATTTAGAAAAACTATCACTGTCACTGTATGCTTACTAACTATCACAGTTACACACATAAACTATCACTATTATGAGGAAAAAGTATTACTGTTATGCAAAAAAAAAACTATCACTATCACTAATGAAGGCACAATTACAACGTGGAATGAGTTTTAGTACATATTGTGAAGTCTTTCCCTCCATAATCGTTCATAGTGCTATTTTCCCCTACACCTTCATCTTCATTGCTTATCTTCATTGCGTGATGTGAGGGCAACAAATGAGCGTGGGGCGATAATTCGGGTCAACCCATCAATCAAAACGGATCATATTGAATTAGGGATCTGATTCACAAAAGTGTTACTCTATATAATATTATTGTTATTGTTATTATTATTATTATTATTATTATAATTTTTTTTATTGTTATTATTATGCAAGCCGGCCAAGTTTAATAATTAATTTTTTTATTGACATTATAAATGATCAAGATTGGCCAACGGAATTATATACCTATTATTTATATATCTTGGATTAGCCCGTCCCAATTGGTTACTGTATATTGGTGTGATGTTGAAGTAATGTGACAGAAAGTCTTCTCTCAATAATTTAAGAAATTAATTAACTTTTGCCCATTATTCATGGAGGCGAGGGAAGAATCATTTAGCAATAGTTAATTCATGTATTCTTCAATTAACGGTAGATACTGCACTCAACAATTGTTTTTGAATTATTAATTACATTCTTGGAATACATTCCATTCGTTTGCATATAAATGATAAGAATTGCTCGAGCTCGATTCTAAGCTGCAGTATTGTTATATAATTTTGTTAAGAAACCCATAATCTTAGGTCAACATCCATATTTCTACACTTTCATTTTTTTCTATTTACTCAGATCTATGTTGGATCAAACAAATAGTTGGCATGGATCAAGATTTGCTTGCTAATGCACCATTAATGCTCACATCACATGCATGATCCCATATTAGGATATTACAAAACTTTCTTAACTTGCACCAAAAGTTAATTACAACCTATGAAATTTGTCCTTTAAAATTGTCCAAAAACCAAGCACAATAAGATCAACCTAAGTTATAAACTACATAGTGACAATGAGACAAGGGCTTTCCCTTCTCCCTTTCCTAGGGTTTTTCGGGCCCATCGTCGTCTCTTTACTAGTGTGCCCGCTCCCCATTGCCACTTCAGCCGACCTCACATACCCTAAACAACAAGAGAGAGATAGGATCATCAAATTGGCGGGACAACCACCAAATGCCAAATTCTCACAATATTCGGGCTATGTTACAGTTGATGAGAAGGCGGGCCGGGCCCTATTTTATTGGTTGATCGAGGCGAGCAAGAAACCCGAATCAAAACCACTTGTTTTGTGGCTTAATGGAGGCCCTGGCTGCTCTTCCATAGCTTATGGCGCATCCGAGGAAGTAGGCCCGTTTCGCGTTCGGCCCGATGGCCAAACTTTGTACTTGAGTCCCTATTCTTGGAACAAAGGTAATTAAGCCGGTATATTACATTAGGTCACTTATATTGTAGCTATACAAAATGTGTTACATTAAACAATAAAACTACTGTTACAGTTTGATGTTACATTAGATCACTTATGCCCCTAATTTTCACGACTAAAATTGGTTTGTATAAATAGATAAAATAAGATAGAAGAAAGGTAGTATGACATTATTATCCTTTTATTTGAAGTTGTATGTATGTTTTGTATACTCAAATTGGTTGGTGCACTGCAGAGTCCAATCTGTTGTTTCTGGACTCACCGGCTGGGGTTGGTTTTTCGTATTCAAATACGTCGTCGGATCAAAGAACCGGCGACCAAAGAACCGGCAAAGATGCCTACAAATTCCTAACAAGGTGGTTTGAAAGGTTCCCTCAGTTCAAGTACAGGACATTCTATATTGCTGGTGAAAGCTATGCAGGTAATTAATTAACTAATTTATAACTCAAATTAAAGACTGATTATATATTTTATATGTTTAATTTGAATTTTATTTGTAGGTCATTATATTCCCCAACTATCTAAAATTATTGTTGATCGCAATAAAGGCGTAACTAACCCTGCCATCAACTTCAAAGGTTTATTGGTAAGATGAGAATTCTTGAAACCTATTTTTCAGATGTTACATTCAAAGTCAATTTTACATTAAATCAAAACTATATATCAATATAGACCATGTGCTACATACAAGATAGAGTATGTACAAGTTGAATAAAATATCATTTTTAGTTCTATAACTTTTTGTTTTCTCCAACTTGTACATTCTCTATCTCGTATGCAGCACATGATCTATATTTGAGGACATGGAATTTGAGGCACATTTTCAGCACAATTACAATATTGCCCCTCCCCATCTCAAACACCTTTCATGTAACAAGACCAAATATCTTTAACCTACAAATCAGAATCTGAAACCTTTACAAGAAACCACATCTTGCATTTTTTTCCTTGAGAA
Source organism: Stenogyne calaminthoides (assembly GCA_037126765.1). NCBI lineage: Eukaryota > Viridiplantae > Streptophyta > Magnoliopsida > Lamiales > Lamiaceae > Stenogyne > Stenogyne calaminthoides. The sequence goes on along the minus strand of JBBCBC010000024.1, from coordinate 4,935,669 downwards.
AATGAACTGAACTTTATAACTTTTTAATATAATATTTTGTCAAGAACCACCCATTTATCTTAGCTAATGCATAACAAGAACAAAATTAAAATATGGCAATAAAATAAAATTATGAAGAGTAAAAATGAGAAATGAATTTACCAGCTAGTTGAGGGAGGTTTCTCCAAGTGCCATGCCAAATTTGAACTATAACGTAAAGTGCACATGCTTATTCCGACGATATTTTAAAATTTTCAACAAAAAAGGACTGGAATTGACATATTCGGAACTAAAATTCAAAAAAACAGAAAGTTACAGGATTAAAAATGGAAATCGTCCAAAAGTTACCGGACTAAAAATTGAGTAAGATATAATTAATTGTTGTGAGAATTACTGCAGCTGGGAAATCCTCTGATTGATGATGTTCATGACAACATTGGGACATTTGAGTTCTGGTGGAACCATGGTCTTATAGGTTCGACAACCTACGCCACGTTGAACAAATCGTGTGCATTCGACTCGTTTTTGTTCCCGTCGGAGGATTGCTACAAAGCCCTGTCTACCACCTTGTCTGAGTTTGGCAACATTAATCCTTATGCCATTTATAGTGATCCCTGTGACCAATTTGGGACCTTGAGTAAAAAAAAATTACCATTGGTATGTCATGTTAAATAAAATAATTTACTTTATGTTATGTTAACTTTTATACTTATAGTGTTAATTTCATTTATTATTTTTTGGAGTGTTAATTTTAGCCTTGGAGATTTAGAGGTAATGATGAGTGCGTGGTGAAGTACACAAAAATGTATATGCAAAAGCCAGAGGTGCAAAAGGCCCTTCATGCAAATGTTACAGGCATACCCTATCCTTGGGTTACTTGCAGGTAACTACATATAAACACACATACATCTTTAATTTATATAAAAAGTCATGCTAAAAGGAAGAAATAATCATAACTAATTAACATTATTAATACTAATCATGAGTAGAGGTTGTTCAAATGTTTCCAAAAATTAATTCGAATCAGAACTAGGAGAGGAAAAAATACGGAAATTTTGGCGTACCGCACCTATCACACCGAAAAATACCGAAAATGTTGAAATTTTTGATATACCGAGAACTTGGGTATAATACCATTCCGTGAAATTTCGATACGATAAAGATATCCATATTTTAAATTTTTGGTATTTCAGTATATCAAAAGTGTCGGTAACCGATATTTCGATATGACATAATATATTAAATTTTCGTATGAGATTGTATACAAAGATACAATTAAAAATTTGGTATACCGAAATTTTAGTACGGCAGCGGTAAGTAATTTGTCGAAATCTTCACTAATGCCAAATTTTGATATATACCAAAAATTTCAATACGATATCGATATGGATTTTAAAATATAATTTTTTTTGGTACCGTATATAATTGTGTCGTTATTTTCGGTATAATACATTTGGTGAATCATTGGTTCCAATAAGAATTGTGTTCAAACTGTGATTGGACTGATTAAGGGGTCTACAAAATTTGTGACCAAAATTGTGGACCATCCGATAAAATTACCGTCGGATGGATACTGTATTCATATGTTGGAGAATATTAATTTGTGATTCTTGATTTATATATAGATTATACTATTATAAAACGGAATTAATTAATACTAATATTATTTTATGTAATTTAACAGCGAAGCTATTCGGGGTGGATGGAGAGATTCACCAAGATCCATGATCCCAATTTATAAACAACTTATAAATGCTGGCCTCAGAATATGGGTATTCAGGTAAAACTAATTAACTTATTGAATTATATAAACTAACAAATTGATACAAATATGTATATGAAAAAATAAATATATATGTAAATTAAACTGAGATTAATTTTATTTATTTTTTGAAAATTAATTCACAGTGGGGACACTGATGCTGTATTGCCACTTACTGCAACTCGATATTCCATCAACGCTCTAAACCTACAAATTAATACCAGTTGGTATGCTTGGTATGACAACAAAAAGGTGAATAAATTTGTTTTAAAATTAGTAATTAACGAATTAAATAATGTGTATTTATATTCGAATATTAATTTTCATAAAAATAATCAGGTGGGTGGATGGAGCCAAGTGTATGATGGGTTGACTTATGTAACAGTTCGAGGGGCTGGACATGAAGTTCCGTTGACTAGGCCCAAACTTGCTTTGACTCTCTTTAGGCACTTTTTAGCCAATAAAAAATTGTCAATTGTACCTACTTAATTAATACCTCTCCTATCAATTTTTTTATAATTAATATTAATTTACTAGTTTGTATTATAGAGCTCATTTATGCAGCTTGACTTCAACTCAAATTACTCACTTGGGTTGTTGACGCAAGACTTTATAAGGAGCCAATGCATTGAGTTCATATGTACGTACGTAGTTTGTATTTAAATTAATCTTCCACAATTTCTTGGAATGAATTTTCATTTTTTTCCCTATTTTCTTAATTTAAATGTGATAATTATATAATACAAATATGTAATGATATGGAAATTGATTTTCTTATGAAACCCGATACCAACATATTTTATGTTGCATTTTGGTTAAAATATTTTATGCTTCTGTTGAACTCCACAAAAAACTTGTCATTCTCCTAGTGTTACTGAATAAGTAATTAAATATTACTACATTTTATATACATATTACTAAAAAATGTATTACTACATGAGCAAAAATATGTTACCCTATTAAGAAAAATGTGTTACCACATGAACAAAAAAAATCGCGTATTGAAAAAAAATATAACGTAAAGAACAATGGATGTTCATAAAATAATACATGAATAAAAAGTCTACATGAACAAAAATCAAGATAAGCACAAACAAAAAATCACCCACAATTTGTTCATATGTTGGGATATTTTAGTTTTATGAATTACATTAAAACATTATCAATTATTCATATAGTATTATGACGACATGTATACAATGTTACATATTACTAAAAAATATGTATTACTACATGAGCAAAAAAGTGTTACCCTTTAAGAAAAATGTGTTACCACATGAACAAAAATCAGTACAAGTGTGAAAAAAAATCCTCAGTCTAAAATTACAGATTTAAAGAACAATGTCTATGTGTTACTACATGAACATAAAAGTGTTACCCTATGAATAAAAACGTGTTACTACATGAACAAAAATCAGTACAAGCACAAACAAAAAATCCTCAGTCCACAATTATAGATTTAACAGTCCACAATTACATTTTTAAAAACAACAGATGCCCTCGAGAAAAGTGATTGACGAAGAATGATTTGAAAAGAGTGAATGGTTTGGAAAATTAAGAGAAAAAATAACGTGGACCAATGAGAGGAAGACAAAGGACACAGTAAATTTATTTGAGGATGAAAAAAACTCTAAAAAAGATAGAAGAATATGAAACTACAAAGCCAAATTTATCCTTTCCAAAAAGGAAGATAAAGAAAGAAATAAAATAACAAGAGAGGCTAAAAAAAACAACCTAGTTGGAAACTAAACAAACCTTTACCCAAACCATTTGGTGGGTTAACGAAAATTTGGTAGGCAATCCCATGAGGGTCGCAGATCATTGGGTGTTGGACTAACACGGTAAACTAAGGAGAAAGTGAGAAAGAATAATCCCTATAAAATGTTCTTTTTTTTTTATGTTATTACTTGCCTTATGCATTCGTTTATAAGCAAAACACACATCGTTCTTAAAAGCAAAAAAAAAAGAGACCCCTATTTTTTAAATAAAACCCTCTAATTTTGGCCAATGACACATTTAAAGAAAATCACACTATTTGAAAAAAACGGAAGGACACCGTAGAATTGGATACAAAAAGATAGAAGAAAGAACGAAATTTTTTGCATTACATATCAAATTTTGGTCCAAGATTAGTAAAAATAATTCAATTTCAGATTATAAGTTTTAACCTGTCAATATGTATTTATATTATTACATGCAACTATTTATTCCACTGAAGATCAAAACAGTAGTTTCAAACAACTGACGATGTTACAGTAAGTTACTTGTAGGTAAATTACACATTGTTACCTGTATTTTTTTTTTCTAATAGATTTTTAAATAATTTTTTTTATAAAACTTGCTCATAATATAAAATTGATATTATTATATTTAAAAGATGATAAATTATTCTTATAAATTAATATTTATAACATTTATAATAGTATAAATGTTATAAATATTAATTTATAAATCATTTATAATAGTGTAAATGTTATAAATATTAATTTATAAATTTAATAATATTAATTAAAAAGTATTATAATATTAATTTATAAACATAAATTTATTAATATGAACAAATTTCAGACTGGACTTCTCATCATTTTAACTAGGCCGGTTTTGGGAAAAGAAACTTGTTCGATCCAAGATTCTGAGAGTGTTTTTGGTGCCACAAATTGCGTCAAGGATATTTCAAAAGGTTCGTGCGGAGGAAATTTGCTAGGTTTTTTGTATTTTCAGTATATAAGATTTTAAAAATATTAGCTTAAAAAATCTAGAGGATGATTATTAGTAGATTTCATTTAAGAAAAACGCATTTTCTTTTCCTTTTTTTTTAAACGGCATGCTTTGTTTGCATAGATGCGGGGACATGAGTGCGGAGACAATGCAAAACGGATACGGGGATTCGTGTATTAAAAAAATATAAGTATGACCTGGCAAAGATATTTTTTTTTATTATATTTTATTATATATAACACCTATATATAAAAAAATTGTAAAATAAAATGTATGTAATTCACATTTTTATCTCACTAAAAAACTTAACAATATTTAATAATATAATCTAATTAAGAAATAAAACAACAATTAAAATAACATCATTTCAATATATAAGTTATAATGATGATCAATTCATCAAAAGCGAATGTCATAATGATATGAAATGTATTCATTTTTGTGTTAAATAAATTATAAAAAATTATTTTACTTATAATAATAATAATTTTTTTTTTCATTTTTTAAAATATTTTTTATATCTTTTTTTTTCATTTCGATGTAACACACATTTTATGAACATAATTTGCTTTTGCAATCCGGCATGGGAAATGGGTGGCGCTCCAACTACTTAAAAAAATTACATTGTTAAATAATGCAACTTTAAAGGTATATTTTTTTTCTTACAATTTTGAATTATTTCCTTCTAAATCACGTTGTTTGTCACCTATTATCGTCTTCCCAATTCTCATTGCATATCAAAATTTTCAAATTGTCCCCTATAATTACTCTGAACATGATAACATATAACTACTCGTGATTGAAATTGACCTCCTTAAGAAAGTCCAAGGTTTTTAATAATTGTCTATAATTCTTATTAATGGTCACACCATAAAATATCATTAGTCAAAATTGTTTTTTTAAGATGTTAAAGAGAGTCAATATTTGATGAAGTCAGTGTCATCCTGAAATCAACACTTTTTGTCCTAAGTTAATCTCGATTAGTATTTTCTTTTAAAAATATGGGTACTGAGCTTCATCACAATCAACTCAGTATTGTTTTACAATCTAAGGTCTAATGTCAATTGTACATGCGATTAATTCATATTAATCGAACTAAATGACGGGCCTACATGTCCTATGTTAAGATCACATGCCCCCATAAATTTTTAAGTATATTTACTCGAGTTTACAGGAAATCTAATTTTTATATTATTTATTTTTGTGCCCCGTCATTAAAATTTTCTGGATCCGTCCATGATTGAACTAATCAATTTATATATTATATCCTATAAAAGAATCATACAAATAAGTAAACAAAACTAGCTTTATCACAACCAAGTGTCATTTTACAATTCAATTAATAACGTCAACTAATAATTTAATTAAAGATTATTCAACTAACAATTTAAGTCTAATGTCAATAGCTCATACAACTAATTTATGGTAATTGGACTAATCAATTTAAATCCAATATCATGTAATATAATCATACATATAAGTATATAAATTATACATTTTCATATATATAATACTCCTCGTCCTTTTTAGATTGCTCAAAATCCAAAAAGTCTATCTTTTATCACATACTCAAAATAACAATAAAATAATTATACAGTTCAGTGTTTTCAAAAACCAGTTGAAACCGCCCAGTTGAACCGTGAACCGCTCGTATCACCGGTCCAATTACTCCTTAAAAAATGGTTATTCCGATTTTATTATTTATTAAATTAATAATTACATGTCAAAAGTAACATTTTAAAAAATATATCCATATCAACTACAAAATATAACATTTTATCTTATTAATCCTTAATGCGCCACTTTTAAAAATTCTTGATAAATTTGTAATAATTTTTTTGTTGATTTTTTTCTTTTTTGTTATAATATTTTGTTATTATATATGTATAAATAGATCTAGTTCAAAAATTTATAATAATTTTTTTGTTGAATTTTTTTCTTTTTTTTATTATATTTTGTTTTATATATGTATAAATAGATATAGTTTCAAAACTCAAAAATAATATTAATAATCTAGAAAATATTCAAAAAAAATATTAGTATATATGTGTGGTAGATATTAGGAATTGAACATTGTACCTCTTGCATACAAAGAAGATAAAAAATATTTGTTATACCATTTGAGCTACATTAAATTTGTTAAGATGTTTAAAATTTTATTAGAAAATTATAATAATTTTTTTGCCCAACATTTTATTTTATATATGTATAAATAGATCTAGTTTTAAAACTAAAAAATAATATTAATAATCAAGAGAATATTCAAAAAAATAATTAGTATACATGTGCGGTAGATATTAGGAATTGAACCTTGTACTCATACAAAAAAGATAAAAAATATTAGTTATACCATTTGAGCTACGTCATATTCGTTATAGCCCATACCCATCAGGCGACGACGGCGAGCGATTCCCCCACTCCCATCAGACGACGACGGCGATTTCCCATCCCCATTACACGGCGCAACGGCGGTATGGAGACATCTGTAAATGCTCAACTCTGCGACATAGGTTAGTTTACTTCAATCTTAGTGTATTTATATGTTTTTGCCGTGATTTTGTTACAACTGTTGGCAGATTTCAAATTTGTATGGATTAAATTCTTTGCCGAGAGATTTTAAATTCTTTGTCGTGATTTTTGTCGTGTTTACGTTTGCGCAGAAAGTGTTCGATTAAATGCCCCTTAGAGAAAGTCACTTCTTTTAGATTGTTAAATTGATAGTATCTTTGTGCTGTTATATTTCTAGAGATTGGTCAAATCTTTTTGTAAATTGTTTGGAGCAATTTGATTATCTGATAGTTTTGATTTCTAATGCCTACTACTAATTTCTCGTTGTTGCCTAGAAGTAGATAAAGCACACCATCATCGCGCTCACCTAATTGAGCTAAATCTTGTAACTTTTTGGAGAATTCTTTGTTGTAAACAAATCTAAGCTATAAGTTGCTTCACGTATGACAAGGACATAGCCAAGGTCAATGACTATAAAGATGACAATGAGTGGAGAACCATAGTTTGTAAGAAATGTATTGAAACTGAGGCGTTTATCAATCGGATATTAAAAGAGATAACAAGAATCAAGAAAAACCATGTGAAGTGAATTCTAAATTAGGAAATGATGAATTCTTTGTTGTAATTCAATATTAATTTGGTAATTCAATTTCACAAAGATTTATTGATTATTAAGGCAGCAAACGCTGTTTTCAAAGTTATTCTCTTTTAAATTTTAATGTATAGTACAGAATTTGATGAAGCACCATAATAAATTGCTTGTATTTATTATGGGTTTATGGACAACAAAATTCGAAAAGTAGGAAACTATCTATGGAATTTGAATTTTAACATTGGCTTTATCTCGATTGAATTTTAAAATTGGGTTTCTATTTGGAGCAAGTTTGATGGCCTTTTTGATGACACCTAGTCTTATAAATGTTCTGTCATAGTTCTGATATAACTTGTTTCAGTCTTTATTCAGAATTCATCATGGGCATTGATTAATTAGTTCTAATAGCAGTAAGTAATAACAATGAGCAATGTCTATTCCATTGAAGGCATAATGCAAAGATTTGACCTTTGGCAAATTTTGTAATTTTTCGGTTGTTCATTAGTTAAGTAAATTCAAATTATTTTTTTTGATAATATCACACTTGGTAAATAGATGAGAACACATTAATATAGGTTATGTCATTGCTCGGATCATGTCATGTGTCCAAAAACAACACTTCTAACAATTATATTTGTTTGTTTACTAATTTTGATTATTTTTTCCAGTGTACAAGAAGAGGAAAAGACCGCCTGCTTCTACCAGAAAGGAAATGCAAGAACTGCATACACAACAGTTGCAATAACATCAACAAACTTCTTTTCCTCCTCCATTAGACCCACTAGAACAACATGTAGTACCTCCTGAAGAAGAAGAAACACCACTTTTGGTGGTGCATACTTCTGAGCATGATAAGGAAGTGGTTGGAGAATCTAGTGGGGGTGATGAAGACTCTAGCAGGAGTGCTGAAGAATCCTGAGAACATGATGAAGAAGGTGTTCAAGAAGTTGATGCACCCCAACAAGATGTTCAAGAAGATGAGGCACCCAACTAAGAATTTATACTATCGACTCCTCCCATTCACAATTCCTTCCAAACTCATGTGGCCAGTTGTAAACTCATATGTTCAAGTTTATAGCTGGTTATGTTTTTAGATTATGTATTATTGCTAACTTTCTGGATGAATTTGTCAAACCGAATATATATAGTTTCTGGATATTTTGGTACAGAATATGTTAAGTTTGTGCATCACAAATATTTTCAAATAAATGTTAATGAATATGTACACATTTTTGGAAAATCTGTTTCGAAAATCGAACACAATTTCAACAAATATTTGTTGAAAGTTAGGATACATAAGAAATCTAGTTGTTGGTTATTAGATTTCAGTTAGAATATACCGAAAATATATAAAATTTCGAGAAATATTTTTCGAATGATTTAAATAATTTCAACAAATATTTATCGAAAGTTTTGGCACAGAAAATGATAATTTTTGGAGACAATTTTCGAACAATTGTTAATGAATATGCACAACATTTTCGAAATCTATTTTTTTGAAATCCGTATATAATTTCAACAAATTTTCATTGAAAGTTTGGATACAGAAGAAGTCTAATTCTGGATATCAATTTTTGAATTTTTTTAATGAATATGTACAACAATTTCAAAAATATAGTTCTGGATATAGAAGAAGTCTAGTCTAGGTTTAATGAGGCGCACCCACTGTTGCATAGCCTCCGGATTTGCAAATGAATCCAAGTTTATGAAGATATTCGTATAGTCAACAATGATCTCATTGCCTCTTGCATCTTCATTTACATTTTGAGCATTGTTTGGTATCCCAGAATCTTCATGTTGATTGTCATATTGTTCATCGGACTCTTCATTATAATTCGGGTGATAATCATCATTATCCCCAAATTTCAAATAAAAGCAAACCAAAAAAAATGGGTAAAATAATTTCAAAAACATATAATATTTGAAATATTATATTTGAATTGAATACAAATTTCGAAAAATTTGTGTTGAAATTATAAATTAATTTCGAAACATTGTTTTTAAAAAAATTTGGAACAGGTTTTTCGTTTTCAAAACCTTCAAAAATTCGACACCTTCTTTTTGAAATATTGTAATGATTTCAAAAAACCAGGTTTGAAATATGTATATCGCGAACATTAATAAAAAAAACACGAGAATGACAATCATACATTTTTCATCCTACTTCTAGGGCAAAAATACAACAATTAGTCCAAAATACAATAAAATTGAACAAATAACAACATAAAAATTTAAAATATTCAATCCTTTAAACTTCATAAATATTTTGACATTCAACACAAAAAGAAGAAAAGAAAAGAGAGAATAATGAGATTCACTACTTACATATGCATTTTGAGACCCACTAATTTTCGTCATAGTTGATAGGCAAAACACTTTACAATCTTTTTTTTTCCATAGCCAATCTGAAACTTGGGGGAGAAAACCCTTTTTTTCCTCCCGTAGATTTACGCAATGAAACCTCCTTTTCAAATTCCATATTAAGTGGGTGTATCTTGTATTAATTGCTTAGGTTTTTAAAATATAAAGGATACAAAAGTCATTTTATAATTATATTAAAATTAAAGATAAGGGGGTGTATCTCCCAATTAAGGGGGTGTGAATAACGGGGCCCATTTTTAAAAGAATCGGTTATGTTTTTTGTTTTTCTTAGGCCCATCTTATATGGCCCATCTCTTTCTAGTTTGGTATGTTTTTGTTTTTCTTAGGCCCATCTTATATGGCCCACCTCTTTCTAGTTTGGTAATGGATTTCCAGTTTGGCCTGTTACAGTAATATCTTTCTTTCTTTTCAGTTTGGATCTAAATATTATATTTTGGTTTTTTTTTTTAATTACCATTATCTTCACATTAAAGATTGGTATTATTTGTCTTCTTATTGCAAGCACTATCTGGTACTATCTACACTTAATGATAGGTTTATTTTAGTTATTTTTTTTAGCTGAGCCAAGAGATCATACGTTTCAAGCGATCTTTTTTTATAAATACAGTACTTTAAAGTAATCAACACTATAAAAGTGATGAATTCAAATGAAAATTAAGCATTATTGTCAGTAAAAAAGTATCATTTAAAAATATTTTATTTTCTTCCCCACAAAACTCTTTGGTGAAATAATTACACACACATTTTTGTAAATTTATAAGTATACATAATTAATTGCTTTAATACCAATATCACCCAACCAAAAGAAGAGTAATATTCTTCTCCATTCCATATATATATATAAATATATTTTAATTCATTTATTAATATAATTTTATATATTCATCCTGTTGAAAAATATAACACTTATTTAATATACTAAAAATTTTATTTGTTTACGTTATTTTTCAATATTATTTTTATAAAAAATCCAATCAATCTATATAATTGAGGAGAGAGTAACTAATGCCTAAGTATGAGTTAATTAAATAAGCTACCTATATCGAGCCAAACGCCGAAACGTATACTCAAATTAATTTAATTATCGACTTGAATTCGATTTTCTGTGCTTATGCTACTTCTTTAGAATATTGAGTCCAAGCTAAGACCGGGTTAGATCTCATCCACACACAAATGTGCTTAGGCTCTATTTGAATAGAGATAATTTGAAATGAATGAATTTAAAAAATAATAAATATAAAAATACATATATTTTAAACCATTAATTATCGAGATATGAAAAAGAAGGGAAGAGAGTGACGGGAGAGAGAGGGAAGGCCGGAAGGGTAGAGAGGATGAAATTTCAAATGACATGTTTTTTATGAGGATTTGAAGTCCCTCAATTTTAAACTACACTCTAATCTAAATATTTGTAAATTTATTTAATTTAAATGGAGAGAGTGGTGATCTGTGTATGAAATTCATTCATTCAAATGGAGCTTTAAACTATTTTATAATGCTTATTGGCCAAGCTATTTTTTTAATAGATAATTATGAATTATCAATAATTCAATATGCAACTTATTTCATGATTGCAAATTATTAATAGGTACAAAATAATAACACATAGTATGTACATTTACATTTTCGAATGCAACTTTAACTACATATGTAATTGTCAAGTGTGAATAACTCAAGTGGTTAGAGTTTCACTACCTTAGATTTCGATATTTTGGGTTCGAAACACGGAGAGGGAATATTTATTCCCTTTCGTGGGGTTGCAGTTCCGATCTACAACGAGATGATATAATATTGCCATGTCCGGTGGTAAAAAGAATTATTATAATTAATTACCTTTAAAAAAAATTATATATACAATTAATTTTGTATATATTAATAAATTATATATATTAAAGATTGGTATTATTTGTCCTCTGTTGGGAAATTTAGAGTTTTGATGAAAGTTCTAAAACACATGTAATAGGACCAGTTAGACCTGTTAGCTGACTGATGTTTATATTACCGTTTATAGAATACCAGTTGATAATTCCTGTATAGAACAACTGATGTAGAAGATAGGTCACATATTGAGGGGGAACCTCAATATGTATGGGTCCGCTCAAGATCGAAGGACGGTGATATATCCGGCTGTGCCGAAGGCAAGAGAAGAACAGAAGATCAGATCGATCTGATCAAGTCAGATATCTCAGCTGAAGTCATGAAGCTCAAACTCAGAATACTTGAAGATCGGATGACTTCGAAGATCGGACGGAAGACCTACATCGGTAAAGTCCGCTAGTTTAAGCTAAGTCAACCGCACCGAAGACTCCATCAGTAGACCGATCGATTCATTTGATCGATCGTCACCACCAGTGAAAATCGATGTTTCACCAAATCATACGTCGATGATCTGAACAAGAAGAATGTCAACCTTAGTTGGAAGAACAACACTGAAAAGTGCGTCTGCTAACCAATAAGAACGAGACACGTATGATCGGAGCCGACAATTACGGGATTTGGTGCTTCGCTCTTCTAACGGCTATAAAAGACACTATTCACGCTTTTGCCATGCCGCCGTTCAAGACGCCACATCAATCCTCGCAAGTCTACCAAATATAGCCCGAAATTCAAATTGCTCTCCAACGACTCTTTGATTTTGAGGTCTATAAATATGGGATCACACTTGAGTGAAAACACGGAAACCCCCGGTTATCAAGAAGCTCAAGCCATAATCAGATTTCCGCACGAAGAACACGAACTTGAAGATTAATTTTTTAAGTGTTCATCCCATAAGTTCTTAGCACAGAAATCTTTTCATCTAGCTGATAGGCTACTTAAACACTAGAAAAGATTTCATAGTTGGAACCAAAACAATCTTATCCAAACCCAAAGTTAGGTTAAGTTGTTTAGCAAGATTTCGGACTAGGGTTTCTAGTTCGATTTACGGGATCGGTTGAGTGAGAACTCTTTAAATATCTGTCGATTATCTTGTGTTGGACTAACACAAAAAATCTAAGTCCGGTTGGTTTAGTTGGTGCCCCTTGTGATAGGGAAGAGTGGGACGTGGGGATCTGGTTTGTCCGAACCACTATAAATCTTGTGTGCTTTTTACCGCTTTGATTAACTGCTTTACACAATCGCACTCAACTTATTCAAAGCTGCATACATATTCTAAGTTAAGATCAGGTAGCACCAAGCTTCTGATCTGATCAAGTTTGACACTTTAGTCAACTGGTTAAAAGACTGACTTTGGAATCTGATTTATGAAAACTGGTTTTTCACACGAGTAAAACTTAGCTTCGACTGTCGTTAAAGCGATGAATCGAACTAATCTGTCTTCAGCCGATTAGTAAGTTAGATATCAGTCCAAACTGATTCACTTGCACTCTGATCAGACTAACTGCTTTCACATCTGATCTGCACAAAAAGTTTTCAGAAGTCTATTCACCCCTCCCCTCTAGACTTCTGCCCTCACAAACTCGTTCGGGACCTACATCCTCTTATTGCAAGCACTATCTGGTACTATCTACACTTAATGATAGGTTTATTTTAGTTATTTTTTTTTTAGCTGAGCCAAGAGATCATACGTTTCAAGCGATCTTTTTTATAAATACAGTATTTTAAAGTAAACAACACTATAAAAGTGATGAATTCAAATGAAAATTAAGCATTATTGTCAGTAAAAAAGTATCATTTAAAAATATTTTATTTTCTTCCACACAAAAACTCTTTGGTGAAACAATTACACAAACATTTTTGTAAATTTATAAGTATACATAATTAATTGCTTTAATACCAATATCACCCAACCAAAAGAAGAGTAATATTCTTCTCCATTCCATATATATATTTAAATATATTTTAATTCATTTATTAATATAATTTTATATATTCATCCTGTTGAAAAATATAACACTTATTTAATATACTAAAAATTTTATTTGTTTACGTTATTTTTCAATATTATTTTTATAAAAAATCCAATCAATCTATATAATTGAGGAGAGAGTAACTAATGCCTAAGTATGAGTTAATTAAATAAGCTACCTATATCGAGCCAAACGCCGAAACATATACTCAAATTAACTTAATTATCGACTTGAATTCGATTTTCTGTGCTTATGCTACTTCTTTAGAATATTGAGTCCAAGCTAAGACCGGGTTAGATCTCATCCACACACAAATGTGCTTAGGCTCTATTTGAATATGGAGAATTTGAAATGAATGAATTTAAAAAATAATAAATATAAAAATACATATATTTTAAACCATTAATTATCGAGATATGAAAAAGAAGGGAAGAGAGTGATGGGAGAGAGAGGGAAGAGAGTGACGGGAGAGAGATGGAAGGTCAGAAGGGTAGAGAGGATGAAATTTCAAATGACATGTTTTTTTATGAGGATTTGAAGTCCCTCAATTTTAAACTTCACTCTAATCTAAATATTTGTAAATTTATTTAATTTAAATGGAGAGAGTGATGATCTGTGTATGAAATTCATTCATTCAAATGGAGCTTTAAACTATTTTATAATGCTTATTGGCCCAAGCTATTTTTTTAATAGATAATTATGAATTATCAATAATTCAATATGCAACTTATTTCATGATTGCAAATTATTAATAGGTACAAAATAATAACACATAGTATGTACATTTACATTTTCGAATGCAACTTTAACTACATATGTAATTGTCAAGTGTGAATAGCTCAAGTGGTTAGAGTTTCACTACCTTAGATTTCGATATTTTGGGTTCGAAACACGGAGAGGGAATATTTATTCCCTCTCGTGGTGTCTCCCTCTTGTGGGGTTGCAGTTCCGATCTACAACGAGATGATATAATCGTCAGGCATATTATCATGAAGACGATAGATAAAGTCACCAAGGAGAAGATCAAATATCTCAAAACTGCGAAAGCAATGTGGGATACTCTAGCTGAGATATGCGAAGGAAATGATCAGATCAAAGATAACCGTCTACAAGCCGAACTGGTAAAGTTCGAAAAACTGAAGATGCTGCCCAACGAGACCATCAACGAGCTCGATGGAAGGATTACTATGTCAGTGAATAAGCTAGGAGAACTTGGTAGAGAGATGTCAGACAAAGATATCAACTACAAGATTTTAAGATTTCTCACCAAGAAATGGGACATGAAAGTCACGGTAATCAAGGATTGCCAAGACATTTCAAGGATGAAACCAAGTAGCTTGTTCCTAAGCCTTAAAGCTCACGAGTTCGATTTAATCGAAAAGAGGACAAGCGAGATGAAGACGAGGCGCCTTTGAAGCCTCAACGCCTAAATCGATTCGTTTAAAAGCAACCAAAGAAGCAGATCGAAGACCGTGAACTGTTGGAAACATAATAAGTTAAGGGCGAAACAGACGCTTCGCTACCGGGGAAGCTTGAAAAATCAAATATTCAACTTGGTAAGTATCGAAGATTCTATAAAGATTATCAACATAGTCGAGGAAGAGATAGGAGATCAGCTAACAGATCTCCAGAAAGAACCAGATCTGATGATCGAAGAGATCACAGAGATGAAAAGAAAAGAGATAATCTGACTGATGAGAGAAGAGATAACAGATCTGACTGAAGGAGTTCAGATTACTATCAGGAAGGGAAGTCACCTGATAGATCCTACAGACGGAGTGACTCACCTGGAAGGAAAGGTTCCGTGGATCAAGGAGCGTGCTTCAACCGTGGAGTTTTTTGAGGTCACTACAAATAACAGATCGCCTGCACTGACGCCAAAAGAAAGGGAAGAAAAGAGGAACAAAAGAGAGCAACGTTATAGGGACAGAAAAGCCATGGTCGCTGACACATCTGGAATTGATGATTCTATCGCGCCTCCGAGGATTCTTGGATATTCCTCTGAGAAGATTTGCTCGATAAGCGGTCTTTGTTGACTTCTATGAGAATGAAGATCTCGATATTCTCTTCGGATGACGATGGAATCGCCTCGATGGCCAAGGAGGACCAATGAGGTAACCTCCAAATCTTTTCGCTTTGCGCCTCGCCACACCGCTATTATTATTAGCACACCTTTGGGGAGATTGACCTGCAGCTCTACTCTGAGCAATTGCTTGATGATCTCTCCAATGCAGTAGACACTTATGCTATGGTGGAAGCTGAGAATGACAAGCTAAGGATAAAAAATAATCAGCTTGTTAAAGAGAACGATCTCAGTAAAAACTTACCGAATCAAATCTCTTAAACCGCTCGAGAAGGTAACCGAGGAACTTAACATTCTGAAAGTTAAATCTTCTGATCAGGAGAAGCAGATCAAAGACCAGCTAGCAATCAACAAACAACAAGCTGATGACTTCAAAATTCTTCAAGCTAAATTTGATGAGCTATTCCGACTACACGAGAGTCTAAAATCTTCTGAGGATAATTTGCGCAAGAAAATAGAGGTTTTCACAAAGTCATCTAAAACCGTTCAAGATATGAACGCCTATTTTCGAACAACGATTAACAAGAAGGGACTTGGGTATGAGAACCCTTCCACATCCTCAAAAAGCCCCGTTTGATTCACTTAAAAAGGTGTAATCAAACGAAGTTTTTCGACAAAGATACAATAAAAGCCAAACTTGTATCTAATAAGGAAAACGACACATTGAAAAAGTAAGATAGGTGCCTAATCGTAAAGGAAGCGAAATGGACCCCCAATCGGTAAAGCATCGGTAGAGGAATCAACAGAAGAACCCGGTTCTTCGAAGAAACCTCAACTCGATCAACATATTAGGTACCGAGAAAAGACTGACCGTAAAAGGGAAGTCTGTCGAGACCCAATTAAGGTAAATTTGCCGAATAAGCAAGCTATAGGTAAACCGCAAAAACCACCTATTCCAAAAAGATATGAATCTTTTGATGGTAGCAATCGTACCCTACCCCTATAATCGAAAACCCGGAATTTGTTGCACTGAACCACCTTTGGATGAAAAGAAGACAAATGAAAAAGATAAATCCCAAGTCTTCTAAGTCACCCAAAGTTCACACTAATAATCATACAAATCAGAAAGCATATAAAGAGACGTATGATTATGTTGATAGGTATGGGAGACAAATCAGGCCTTCTGATCTAACTGATCTCAATAGAAGTGCCCTGTTTATATGGATCCCCAAAACCAATCCTAACCCCTCAGGACCCAATCCAAAAGGGGTACCTAAAGCCTGATTTGCTGCAGGTTCGCGCTGGTCCGCCAACAAAGGAGGTGTGCAAGCAACTATCTGGTACATCGATAGTGGATGCTCAAGGTACATGACTGGAAGCAAACACCTCCTCAGCTCTTACATAGAACAGAAAGACCAGCGTGTACTCTTCGGTGATGATAACTTTGGCTATACCAAAGGATTCGGAACCTTAGAGAATGATGATGTACAAGTAACTGGAGTCTCGTATGTCGAAGGTCTAAAGCACAACCTATTATCGGTTTCACAATTACGTGATAAGCGGATTGAGTGTTGAGTTCTCGACTGATCAATGCACTATCAAAAATCAAGCCACTCAACGGATTTTGCTAACTGGTTCAAGGAAAGGGACGATCTACTACGGTGATTGGAGCAGTTGCCCAAGAAATGCATGCTCGATTGTTAAGAGTTCCAAAAGTATTTAGTTGGCTCTTGCACAAAAGAATGAGCCATCTGAACTTTAAAACTCTTAATAAGATAGCAAGGATGTCTTTAGTGGAAGGACTTAGAATGAAGTATTTTCAAAGGATCGGACATGCCGCGATGTCGGGCGGAAATGCAAGTCAAAGCTTCATTCAAGGGAATTCACGGACCGGCATCCAGCCAGAGTATTGCAATTTCGCTTCATATGGATCTATTTGGACCGATTACACGGTCGGTCTCTCAATGACGAAAATATACTCGTAATCGTGGATGACTATTCCAAGTTTACAGGTTATATTCTTACATAAGAAGAATGAGACGACAAACGAAGATACCCGAGCCGCTAAAGAGATTACAAAATGAGAAGGGGTGTCAGTAGTAAAAATCGATCGATAAAGGTATGTAATTCATGAACTATTTTATTCTTGATTTTTGCTCTAAGTTTGGTATACAAAGATGAGACATCACCGCAAGAACGCCAAAAACGAGAATGGAGTAGCAGAGCGGAGAAACAGAACTCTCAAAGAAGTTCGCCAGACGATGTTGTTTGAACATGCAATACCAAGCCGTTTTCGGGCGAAGCTATCAACACGCATGTCATACTCGAGCAGATGTCTTCGACTAAGGCTCACTACAAAACACCCTATGAACTGTGGAAGGGCGAGAAAATCTCGTGTTTCTTACTTCCATGTTTTTTGGGTGTAAGTGTTTCATACACAACAATGGGAAGAGTCGGTTGAAGACTTTTGAGGCCAAGTCGGATGAGGGTATATTCTTAGGATATTCCTCATCTAGCAAGGCTTTTCGGGGTTTACAAATGGCGAACCCTAGTTGTGGAAGAAACACCCCATGTAGTCTTTGATGAAGCATCTTCGAACAAGAAAAATCGCCTCCGAACAAGATGTACACGATCAACTGCACTCGATGCTCGAGAAAATGGATCATTAACGATCAAGGAAAAAGGATCGTAAATCGTAATAAAGATACATTCCGGATCTAGGTGATTCACCGGATCAATCGGATCCTAAGGTAAAAAAACTGCCGATGAAGAAGTTCGGCATACCGTGAGGCAAGATCAACCGAACCATCCGGTTCAAGGGGAACACTGAAGTTCCCTACGAATGACATCGAAGACATGATGAGTCCAACATCACCGAGACATGTTCTTATCAAGAGGATCATAAATATGCACCACTCCCAATCGCTAGTAATGAACCTTTATCGAAATGGATGATGTTCTCCAAACCGACGCAAATCGAGCGAAGGACACGGATAACCGGTCATCCAACCGATCGATCATCGGAGACCCATCCGATAGAGTTAAAACTAGACATCAGTTAGTGAAAGTGACATGTATTGCTATTATCGTCTATGAAGGAACCAACAATGAGAGAGGAAGCTCTACAAGGCCTTAAGTGGATTCTAGCCATGCGAGGAGCCGAAATGAAGCGATTCGAGAGAAATCAAGTTTGGGAACGGGTGGGGCAGACCCAACTCATCAAGACGTAATTGGCACGAAGTGGGTATTTAAGAACAAGAGATGAGAAAAATGTCATAACCAGAATAAGGCAAGACTTGTTGCTAAGGGGTATTCACAATCGAAGAATTGATTATGATGAGACCTTTGCACCGGCCGCCGCCTAGAATTCATTCGGTTTGTTTTCGACATATGCTTCCCACGAGAGGGTTCATTGTGTATCGGATGGACGTAAGAGTGCATTTTTAAAGCGGGGTACTAGCAGAGAAAGTTTATGTCGAACAACCTCCGTGCTTGAAAAAAGAGCAACCAAGTGTACCATTTAAGAAAAGCTCTTTATGGTTCGAAACAAGCTCCTCGAGCTTGGTATGATACACTCTCTCAGTTCTTGATAGACAGTGGGTTCACTAAAGGAACAGTGGACAGAACCTTATTCAAAATAGAAGATGGAGAAGATACTCTGATGGTTCAGATCTACGTGGACGACATCATTTTCGGATCTCCCAACAAGAGTCTATGTGAAAGATTGACAAGAACCGATGCAAGGAAGTTCGAGATGTCCATGATGGGGCGGATGAGTTACTTTGGCCGGGTCTACAAGTGAAACAAAGTACAAAAGGGATATTCATCTGCCAAGCAAAGTACACTAGGAATTTATTGGCTAAGTTTGGAGTTCAAAACTGTAAGGAAGCCAGAATTCCTATGATAACTGGATTCAAGATGGATCCAGATGAGGATAGTCAGAAAACCAATCAGAAAGAATATAGGGCTCTCATTGGATCTCTACTATACCCCGACCCCGCCAGACCGGATATCACTTTTGCGGTGAGGGTGTATGTGCGATTTGAGCAAATCCAATGCAAAGCCACCTAGAAAGCGACTAAGCGGATTCTTAAGTATCTGAAGGAACAGTTAACCTTGGTTTATTTTACCCATCAGATGATAATCTAGAGCTTAGTGGGTATTCTGATTCTGATTATGGAGGTTGCAAGATTGACAGAAAATCAACCTCAGGAACATGTCAATTTTAGGAAGTAAAACCGATCTCGTGGTTTTCAAAGAAGCGGACATCGATTGCGACATCTACTCTTGAAGCGAGAATATATGGTCTGCAGGAAGTTTGTTGTTCTCCCAATTGCTCTCGGCTTAGTCCGGTGAGGGATTATAACATTGTAGCTAAGAATGTACCTATATTCGTGATGATAATAGTCTTATTGCAATCACTCGAGAATCCTATTCTACATACAAGATGCAAGCATGTGGATGTCAGACACCATTTTATAAGAGATCATGTTGAAAAGAAGAATATCAGAATGGAAAAGATTCATACTGATATACAGAAAGCTGACATTCTAACCAAGCCACTAGCTGAGATCAGATTCAGAGAATTATGCAATGAGCTAGGGCTTCTGGATCTTGGAGAAAAAGCACCTAAAATGCTTGATGGGCGGTTCTCGAAATTTACCGTTAAGAGACTAACTAAAGTTAAGAGAAATCAGTTGAGTTTGGTATCTCAACTGATCAGAAGATCAGTCAAGGAACTGATATGAGAAAGCGATCAGATTTACAGATTATCAGATTAAAGGAACTGATCAGATTAAAGGATTATCTGATTAAGTCAGTTCGGTTATTTCACACTTTGTAAGTCGATTAAGCTGATTATTCAACAAGCAAGATTCACAAGATTAAAGCTTATATCGCATAAGAAAACAGGAAATTTACACAACAATGGAATAATAGAAATTTTCATTGATAAAGACCCGAATGTCAGATTTACATTACAAGTTACAAGTACAAAAGGACCCGGAGGTCAGTACATAAACCCTAAACCTTAAACCCTAAACCAAAAACCCTAGTCTAACCCTAGAAGAGAGAGAGATTTTAAATCGATGCTCCCATTTCCCCACTTAGGGGGTGAGAAAGGCTTTGAAATAATCCTAAAGCCACTCGCAGAAGCTAAAATCAATGGAGCGAGAGCGGCCTTGATAGGATTTCTAAGCCAAAAGCCCTTAGACCTGAAGTCAATGGGCTCTCCAGCTGTTAAATGGAGCACATGTGCCAAGAAAGAGGTTCAAAGACCTTATGGGCACATGTGTCGCATGAAAAAATTGAGTTGATATACAAAGATCAGCTGTTGTCTGATCAAGACCGTATATCAAACTCATGTTTTATATCAGACTGAGTCTGTTGATGCTAGTTTCATCATCTCGATAGACACACAAGGTGCATACGGTTAGGAGAAGTGTCTTCTCAGTTGCGACAACAGATCCGCCGCCTTGGTGGTAGAGAAGCATGGCAACAATTGTATGTGTAATCTTTGATGACGACGAAAACAGTGATAAGGGACACACATGGTTGATTTGAGAAGCTGAAATCATTGAAAAAGGGGTAAATGTGTTTGCTTGAAGTTTCACCGGAAATAAGGGTTCACCAGAATGCATGATTCTACAAAGAAGATAAGTATGGTGAATGGGTTATGTTGTGTAAAACATTGGTCCAATTTATAGAGGCCAAGCAAGGGTGCAAATGCAAATCTGATTTCTCAAAGCCTCTTAGAGAAATTAGTATAGCAAGGACAGCGTGTAGGAATCACGCGACTGATAATTGGATAAATGTACGGTGATTTGACATTACGAAGTATCCAGACTATTATTATACATGTCAAATCGTGCCGACTTAGGGAATCGAGACTACTATTCAATTCTTCAAGAACTAAGTTTTGGCGGTAACACTTATCCCAAGAATTGGCTTGGTCTGAATAGAATCAGATTAGGTCAACTGAAATCTGATTACATAAGAAACTGATCAGATGAGGAAGATCAGTTGAGCTTGAAACCTCAACAAATCGGATATATCGACTATAAGAAATCGAAAATAACAGTTGAAGGGGAACTTCAACCCGATCAAGGAGGGATCGAAAAGGAAATCGACGAAAAGTGAAGCGGATCAGTTTGAAAAGAACGGTTGGGAAATTATAAGGATTAGGCGTAAAACTAAGTTCAACAAT
Organism: Stenogyne calaminthoides; assembly: GCA_037126765.1. Lineage (NCBI taxonomy): Eukaryota > Viridiplantae > Streptophyta > Magnoliopsida > Lamiales > Lamiaceae > Stenogyne > Stenogyne calaminthoides. The sequence goes on along the minus strand of JBBCBC010000024.1, from coordinate 4,913,652 downwards.
TGGAATCGACAATTACAAGTGGTATTATTTGATTACGACATAACATCACCAACCGCATTTACGATTTCTTTGTTTATTGCTTACCTATTTGATTTTATCTGATATTATTTGCCTTACTGTACTCATTACCTTTGTGATGTATTTCCTGTAAAACATTTCATGCGGACGTGGGGTACTTGTATTAATTGCTACAAAATGTGCTTTTAAATCCAAAAGGTATTCGTACGTGCTTTTCCTGACCACACGATCAAAACCGCTTAATCTGGATCGCTTAAACTTTTCAAACGGTTGATCTTCTAATCTCGTTTTTCCCTCCTCCTCCTTATAAGGTTCATCAAAACCCTACCAGAGTTTTCTTATTCTCAAAAACTTGCGATTTACTCTCTGAAAACTCAAAATTACCTTTCTGTGATTCAAGTGTTTTCCTGCGATTCAAACTCATTTTCCGAAAAACTAAATCTGGTAATTTCTGGTTATTTGATGTTTTTCTTTTTCAAAATCCTTTGATCATATAGATTATGTCTATATATGTTATCCTGCAATATGCCTTATCTTTTCTTGATATCCGTATGTGTTTATCGATTACTAGGCCTGTGAATAGGTCTGATAATCTATATTCGATATCTCTATGTATATGCACAATTTTAATCGAGTCTATCTTGTTGTAGATGGCCACTCACGGTATGGGAAAGATTATGTGCAACTATGCTGATCTGGCAACAAAGATTGTCGATGACAAATTCATACAATTTGGTGTTACGCGGGATCCAGAATCCATGGAAGTGGAACAAATTATGAAGAAAGGAGGCCTTGAAAAATTCTGTGCTGCTCACTGCAATCCAGTGATGCAATATGAAGCACTCGAATTCTTAAGGAATTTGAAGGTGGATACAGACACCCCTGGAGATGAACTGATCTCTTCAGTTAACGGAGAGGAGATCAGACTGTCGAATGCAGACATAACACGTCTGTTCAGCTTGCCCAAAGGAAGAATCTCGCCTGCACACTACAGGGAGAATGAAGATGAGCTGATCAGAAACGAACTCTTCAGGGAAGCTGACAAACATCAGACCGCAGGTTTTGTCAGACCGATGCTAAAAAGGAAATACCGACTGTTGTTTGACATTTTGTCAAAAACAATCATGGGTATTTCATTCAGCCCAGATGGTCTAACATCCGTCAAACTGTACAGCATGGCTGCGATAATTGATGAAGCCAAGAACATCAATTGGCATGGCTTCCTAAAGGCCATTCTACTCCAAGAACATGAAAAATTTGGAGTTAATGAACGGAGGCAGGTCTATCTGAAGAAGAGGATCAACAATCTCAACAAGGTTGCAGTTATTCTGAAAGACAAACTGCCAAATGCTGAATGGGACATGAATGGACTGAAGTCCTACAAGGCCTTCCTCACAACAACTTCAGCTATATATGGGCCACCTGATGATGATATGAGGCCCACTCCTCCAAAGGTGAAGAAAGGAAAAACCAAGGAGGCAGCCACGTCTACACCAGATGCCCCCCAAAAGAAAAAGAGAAAACTGGTGAAGGCTCAGGAGAAGAGGCCTAAGAAGGCAAAACAGGCCTCCATGACTCTGTTTCTGGAAGATGAGTCAGATGAAGAAGGAGTGCCAGAGCAACCTGATGAGGCACAAAAATCAGCCGAAAAATCAGACAGGCAAACTTCTCAGGTTGAGAGCTCGCCAGATCATTCTGAAGAAAGAGCGAGAGACGAACGATCTCCCTCTCCTCAATCTCGAGCTGATTCACCGCTCAGACTTCTGGCTACTGAGCATGTTTCTCCTTCTCTTCCACGTGCCCGCGAACCTGACAGTTCATCAGTTCGCGAACCAGAAAGATCACCTGCTGCAGAGCCGGACTTAATTGCTTCAACAACAGAACCTCTGCAGGTTCAGCCAATCAGCCAACTTCCTCCTACTCAAGCACCACCAGAACCCTCTACATCTCATCAACCTGAATCTGGTCGATCTGAGCAAATAATTCCTGAGTCCAGATCATCCAAGACCATCACCGGGAAAATGGTCAGGATGCAAATTGAACGAGATATTGATGCGATGTATCTAGAGCTGGTAGCCCATCCTGTTATCAGAGAGGAAGTTATGGAGATCCTCACCTGGAAAGATCTCCGGTTAAGAAGCTTCTCAGATTTTATGATGATTATAGAACATATGGGAGGTGCTGATGAATTTGCAGATTTTGATTTCGATATGAAGAAATCTGCTCAAGTAGGATCACCAGCTGAGCTGATAACTGCTGAATCAATTAAAGCTCGATCCATGAGGAAGTTGGGGTTGATCGAACAAGGTGAATCGGAGATGGCGGAAGAAGCTCTGAAGCGAGATATGCACTATGAAGGATGCGGGTCAGCTTGAGATGATAGTGGAACTGTGTCTTTGCAGTTCATGACCAACCACTGGAGGCACAAACAACTGAAACAGATCAAGTGACGCATAACATTCCTACATCTCACATCACCGTTGATCAACTTCAGGAGATCAAATCATGTCTCTTGAAAGAAGAAGTTGAGGGTGTGATAACTGATCAGAGGCAGATTGGCCTCAAAGAAATAACAGATCAAAGGGAATTGACTATTTCCCAGATTGAGGCAATCAAAGATCAGTTCTCCCAAACTGTGACCAACCTGTCTACCGAACTTATAAAATCAGTTGATGACAAGCTAATTCAGGTTGATCAACAACAAGTTTCTTTTCTGATGCTCACTGAAAAGCTAGAATTGACTGAAGAGAAACTTGACAAACTAATTCTTAAACTCTCTACGGCCGTGGAATCTGTCAAGACTGAGCTGATCTCGAAGGTTCAAAATCTAACTGCTCAAGCTCAAGGTTTATCTCATTGTGAGATCTCAACAGGCGATATCGATCGACTTTGGATCTCGACCTCCCCCTCACCGCTTTTTTTGATCAAACCAAAAAAGGGGAAGGACAGAGGAGAAACCAACCCGACACGATCGTAACAAATGAAGACCTGATTCAGACAGTTGAATCTTATGGACAAAGACTAGACCATCTGGATCTCTTTGCTAACGAAATTTCAGAGAAGATGGAAAAGTCAAAGGCAAGAAAGGTAGCTGCGGGTGCTGGGATATCACAACTTGTACCAGTCACTCAAACTAAGAAAGTTACAAGAAGCACAACTAGCCAAATTCAAGCCGATAAGAAACTGGCTGAGAAACTGTCCAAAGAGCAGATTGCTGAAGAAGCCCGAATTAGTGAAGAAGAAAGAAGGGCAGAAAAATTGGACCAGACAGAAGATCTGAAGAAGAAATTCAGATCGAGGGCAAAGAAAGGAAAGGCTGGAAAATCTGTACCAGAACCTCAGCTGCCAAAGCAAGAGTTGATGAGATCATTCCAAAAACGGCCGCACATCTTTGAGAGGTTTGAGGAATGGAATAAGATCAGAAGTGAATGACTTCTGGATGCCTTTGTTCTTGATCTTGTTCCACACGAAGAATCTCCAGATGCTGAATTCCTCAACTGGTTGGAAAACAAATATCCAGATTTCCTGAAGTATCTGGAAAATGAGGCCAAAATAATCAATGTAAAAATATCTCGCCAAGAGTATGATCATTGGATTACTCGAAGAAAGGCGGATGGCTCATTTGATGATGACATTTCGAGAGATTCTATTTTGACATCTGAGCAAAAGCGCACATAAGCGATCCTCGGCGGATCAATGATGTCAAATGGAAACTATATCGATTTTCAACGTCCCTCAAGATCAAAAGAGATGCGAAGGATACAAGCCTAAAGAGTGAAGAATCATAAGACTTCTCGGGATCAATCTTTTTTTTAAATTCAAACTTTTTCGATGTAATATGTAATCGACAAATCTAATAAGAAAAGTTTATTTTTACGATCCTAAGACAAAATCTCATTGTCTTCTCGATTATGTGCTCTTTCTTGTTCTATATTTATCAACTGTGATTGGTTTCTCAAGTGTTTTGGTTTCATCAAAAGGGGAAATTGTTGGGAAATTTAGAGTTTTGATGAAAGTTCTAAAACACATGTAATAGGACCGGTCGGACACATTACCGATCGATGTTTATATTACCGTTTATAGAATACCGATTGATAATTCTTGTATAGAACAACCGATGTAGAAGATAGGTCACATATTGAGGGGAACCTCAATATGTATGGGTCCGCTCGAAGATCGAAGGGCCGGTGATATCAAACAGCCGAAAGGCAAGAGAAGAACGAAGATCGGATCGATTTGATCAAGTCGGATATCTCACCAAGTCGTGAAGCTCAAACTTCGAATACTTGAAGATCGGATGACTTCGGAAGATCGGACCGGAAGACCTACATCGGTAAGTCCGCTAGTTGAAGCTAAGTCAACCGGCACCGAAGACTCCATCGAGGTAGATCGATCGATTCGACCGATCGGTCATTCACCAGTGAAAAAATCGATGTTTCACCAAATCATACGTCGATGATCTGAACAAGAAGAATGTCAACCTTAGTTGGAAGAACAACACTGAAAAGTGAGTATGCCAACCAATAAGAACGAGACACGTATGATCGGAGCAGGCAATTATGGGATTTGGTGCTGCTCTCTTCTAACGGCTATAAAAGACACTATTCACGCTTTCGGCCATGCCGTTCTGAAGCACGCCACATCAATCTGCAAGTCTACCAAATATAGCACGAAATTCAAATTGCTCTCCAATGACTCTTTGATTTGAGGTCTATAAATATGGGATCACACTTCAGAGTGAAAACACGGAAACCCTGAAACGATCAAGAAGCTCAAGCCATAATCAGATTTCCGCACGAAGAACACGAACTTGAAGATTAATTTTTTAAGTGTTCATCCCATAAGTTCTTAGCACATAAATCTTTTCATCTAGCTGATAGGCTACTTAAACACTAGAAAAGATTCATAGTTGGAACCAAAACAATCTTATCCAAACCCAAAGTTAGGTTAAGTTGTTTAGCAAGATTTCAGACTAGGGTTTCTAGTTACGATTTCGGGATCGGTTGAGGAGAACTCTTTAAATATCTGTCGATTATCTTGTGTTGGACTAACACAAAAATCTAAGTCCGAGTTGGTTTAGTTGGTGCCCCTTGTGATAGGGAAGAGTGGGCGTGGGGAATTTGGTTTGTCCGAACCACTATAAATCTTGTGTGCTTTTACCTGCTTTGATTAACTGCTTTACACAATCGCACTCAACTTATTCAAAGCTGCATACATATTCTAAGTTAAGATCAGGTAGCACCAAGCTTCTGATTTGATCAAGTTTGACACTTTAGTCAACTGGTTAAAAGACTGACTTTGGAATCTGATTTATGAAAACTGATTTTTCACACGGGTAAAACTTAGCTTCCGCACAATCAGTTAAACTGATAGATACCGAACTAATCTGTCTTCAGGCGATTAGTAAGTTAGATATCAGTCCAAACTGATTCACTTGCACTCTGATCAGACTAACTGCTTTCACATCTGATCTGCACAAAAAGTTTTCAGAAGTCTATTCACCCCTCCCCTCTAGACTTCTGCCCTCACAAACCCGTTCGGGACCTACATCCTCTTATTGCAAGCACTATCTGGTACTATCTACACTTAATGATAGGTTTATTTTAGTTTTTTTTTTTTAGCTGAGCCAGGAGATCGTACGTTTCAAGCGATCTTTTTTTATAAATACAGTACTTTAAAGTAAACAACACTATAAAATTGATGAATTCAAATGAAAATTAAGCATTATTGTCAGTAAAAAAGTATCATTTAAAAATATTTTATTTTCTTCCACACAAAAACTCTTTGGTGAAATAATTACACAAACATTTTTGTAAATTTATAAGTATACATAATTAATTGCTTTAATACCAATATCACCCAACCAAAAGAAGAGTAATATTCTTCTCCATTCCATATATATATTTAAATATATTTTAATTCATTTATTAATATAATTTTATATATTCATCCTGTTGAAAAATATAACACTTATTTAATATACTAAAAATTTTATTTGTTTACGTTATTTTTCAATATTATTTTTATAAAAAATCCAATCAATCTATATAATTGAGGAGAGAGTAACTAATGCCTAAGTATGAGTTAATTAAATAAGCTACCTATATCGAGCCAAACACCGAAACATATACTCAAATTAATTTAATTATCGACTTGAATTCGATTTTCTGTGCTTATGCTACTTCTTTAGAATATTGAGTCCAAGCTAAGACCGGGTTAGATCTCATCCACACACAAATGTGCTTAGGCTCTATTTGAATAGGGAGAATTTGAAATGAATGAATTTAAAAAATAATAAATATAAAAGTATATATATTTTAAACCATTAATTATCGAGATATGAAAAAGAAGGGAAGAGAGTGACGGGAGAGAGAGGGAAGGTCGGAAGGGTAGAGAGGATGAAATTTCAAATGACATGTTTTTTTATGAGGATTTGAAGTCCCTCAATTTTAAACTACACTCTAATCTAAATATTTGTAAATTTATTTAATTTAAATGGAGAGAGTAGTAATCTGTGTATGAAATTCATTCATTCAAATGGAGCTTTAAACTATTTTATAATGCTTATTGGCCAAGCTATTTTTTTAATAGATAATTATGAATTATCAATAATTCAATATGCAACTTATTTCATGATTGCAAATTATTAATAGGTACAAAATAATAACACATAGTATGTACATTTACATTTTCGAATGCAACTTTAACTACATATGTAATTGTCAAGTGTGAATAGCTCAAGTGGTTAGAGTTTCACTACCTTAGATTTCGATATTTTGGGTTCGAAACACGGAGAGGGAATATTTATTCCCTCTCGTGGTATCTCCCTTTTGTGGGGTTGCAGTTCCGATCTACAACGAGATGATATAATATTGTCATGTCCGATGGTAAAAAGAATTATTATAATTAATTACCTTTAAAAATATTATATATACAATTAATTTTGTATATATTAATAAATTGATCTCAAATTTTAATACCTATTAGTAATTTTCCCATAATTTTTAGACTCTCTTATGGCTCTGGGAATTAAACAAAAGCAAGAACGGTAGGTAAAATTTAAATGTACTTTAAAAAAAATGAAAATAAAGGCATTATAATGGAAGAAAAAGCCTGCCGAAATTTATGATTATTTAAAAATGGAGATCAGTCAAAGTGCAGTATAGTTAATTAAATAATCCTGGGTAGTTGTTGAGGGAAATTAAATAAAAAGATTATTCCCGACTCTCTCTAAAAGCTCGAGCTTTTAGATGAGACGGAATTCTCTCATGGTATCAGAGCCCAGGTTGTGGGTTCGATTCCCGTGGAAACACTCCACAATTGTCCACTCTGTTGGGCCTCCTCTCCAGAGAGCAGAGGCAATGATTCGGCCCACGGGTGAGGGGGAGTGTTGAGGGAAATTAAAGATTATTCCCGACCCTCTCTAAAAGCTCGAGTTTTTAGATGAGACGGAATTCTCTAATGGTATCAGAGCCCAGGTTGTGGGTTCGATTCCCGTGGAAGCACTCCACCCATTTAAATTGTTCACTCTGTTGGGCCTCCTCTCCGGAGAGAGCAAGAGGCAATGATTCGCCCACAGTGAGGGAGTGTTGAGGGAAATTAAAGATTATTCCCGACCCTCTCTACAAGCTCTAGCTTTTAGATGAGACGAAATTCTCTAATGGTATCAGAGCCCAGGTTGTGGGTTCAATTCCCGTGGAAGCACTCCACCCATTTAAATTGTTCACTCTGTTGGGCCTCCTCTCCAGAGAGCAGAGACAATGATTCGGCCCACGCGTGATGGGGAGTGTTGAGGGAAATTAAATAAAAAGATTATTCTCGACCCTCTCTAAAAGCTCGAGCTTTTAGATGAGACGAAATTCTCTCAGTAGTAGATAAAATACTTGATTATTAAAGAATAGCTAGAGACCTAATTTATGTTGGGATGATGCTTTGTAAATAAGCAAAATTGGGCTCCACTTATAAGATTTATTGACCAAATTGCCCTCTGTTCTTTACTTGCCTTGATCCTCTAACCTTGCCAACTTGATACCTTTATTCTATTTCAACAAGGATAGATCTTTTTCGATTTGCTGAAAATTCTTTTTGCAATTTGAAATAATTATGATATGATGAATTTTGAATTATGTAGAAGAAGCCAGAGATGATGTGTGAGATAACAATGAAATCGCAAAATAATTGAAAAATATTATGAAATACTTTTGTTAGCACGAAATTGTATATAACTTATTGCAAAATTTATTACTCCTCCGTCCCAACTCTTTTTCCGCATTTATTATTTTCTCTTATTTTAAGGTGGGAATTATTTATTAATATTTAAAATAATAAAATAATTTTAAAAAATTATATATAATGTAGGAGAGATTGATCTATCTTATCTCTTCAAAAAAGTTATTTTATAAAAAAATTAGAGTGAAAATAACTCGGAACGAGTACTATATATCATATCCAATCCAATCAAGTATTAATGATGAATCGGCCACACATTAATCATTAGTCTATTTTTCTAATTTTAGCAAGAGGAGATCGGTAACTTTAAAATAAAATAAAAAATTACGCATGCGACAACTCAAAATTGTGATTGAATATAAAATTGAATACACAGTTTTTTTTTTGACAAAAGGACGAACAATGAGAAGGTAAAGAGAAGTACAAAGTACAATCCTACATACGAAGAGAAGTACAAATTACTAATTTTTCAAACGAAGCACAAATCCTTCAGACGAACGGTCGAACCACCGAACCAAACAACACCTACCTCGAACCAATCTTGAGGAACAGAGGAGGGGAGAATCACAATCTAGATAAGAGCACAAGAACAAAGGAAAGCCCCACACTAAGGCTTACACCATGTCCGAAAAGAAAACCAGAATTGCATCAGTTAAAGCATCACCAACAAACCACCATGACCCAAACAGGAAGAAAACAACAGAAAAAACAAAAAACAAACTCAAATAGAAAGCAAAGCAGGGGAAATAAATCTAAATCCTAAAATACCAAATAGAAGAAAAGGTAAAGATAACACAAAAAAATAAAAAAAGATCCGACGGACCGAATCCTCCCACCGATTGCCGTGACTCCGGTGGGGGAGATCGATCCGACGATCTAGCCACGACCTCTAAGCGACACTCAAAATGGCAGATTGCGGTGGGACACAGTGCGGCAGCGGGGATTGGGTGAGTGCTGCACGCCGGCAGCGACGCGCAGACGGCAGAGGGAGGTGGGCGGCTGGGGCTAGGGTTTTTGTTTTTGAATGTGAGAGAGAAATTGAATACACAGTTAATCAAAGAAAAACTCAAATCCTAGTGTGAGATGGAAAGATACATGTTTCAATAGCTAATTTGATAAAATTAAAAAGTAAAGATTAGCAAATGTTATGCTTTTGATTTCTCTTTCATTTTTCTGCTCACAAGTTCTAGCTAGTAGTACGTATATACAAAAAGTAAGGCTATGCCTATACTATATATGTTAAACTTGCAAGTTGTTTCAATCTAGCTAATTAAATAATCACAAATGCTAGTTACAACTCAATACTATTTGAGTTTAAATTACAAATGATATCATAACTTTAATTTCAAATAGATTTAGTTTCATAAAATTTTTTTATCGTTGATTTAGTAAATAAGTTTGACAATGTTTAATTTTAGTAGCAAATCGATTGAAAAATTCAAAACGACATCGTTTTGCCGTTTCTATTTGGGGCTTTTCGGCGGATGCTGACTGGACTGCCACATGTACTGCCGCGTGTATTTTTAAGTTTGTGTGACTAATTCTGTTGTCAATTCCTGTTTTTTTTTTTAATTATATGCCTGAATTTTCTGCTGTTTAAAAAAAAAAAATTGCACGTGACAGTCCAGTCACAGTATCTGCCGGAAAGCCCCAAATGAAAACGGCAAAACAACGTCGTTTTGAAGTTTTTCGACCAAAATTGGGACTAAAAATTGGATTTTTCCAAAGTTATTGGGATTAAATCTATTTGAGGCCAACTTTATGGGACCAATTGTGATTCAAACTCTTAATATGGTCACATGTATAGTGACATAAGCATATTATAAAAATAATCATATACTATCTATTTTTAAAGCAAAAATAATCATATATCAATTACAATTAAAATACAATACTAAATAAAATTGATTACTTAATCAGGATGATTATATATATCCTCATGCAGAAATCACAATCCCTTCACTCATTTTTGATAAAGCATCTTTGGGTAATTCCAAGAAAAAAACATAAAGTGTTTCCTTAGTCTCTAAGAAGTGGCCATTTGGTGGATGCTATGAAGCATATATATACACATAGATGTTGATCACTCAATTAAAAGCAAGCACACTCCCAATATCTTATTCCAATGTACTAAAGCAACTCACTTTATATACCCTACTTACAATATTTCTTCACCACCAAAGCATGCTCACAAACACACAAACATAAACACACCCCAAAAGAAAAAGCTAGGTGATGAAGATCAACCAAACCTCCAAACCCTAAACACACACTACAAAACACACATACTATGTATAGATTGAGCAACACGGTGATAGGGTTTCTCAACCTCTTCACTCTCCTAGCATCCATTCCCATAATAGGGGCCGGACTATGGATGACACGAAGCAGCACGACGTGCGAGAGCTTCCTCCAGACGCCGCTCCTGGTGATCGGATTCGTGATCCTCATCATATCCCTGGCGGGGTTCATCGGGGCGTGCTTCCACGTGGCGTGGGCCCTGTGGGTCTACCTGGTCATCATGCTGCTCCTCATTGGGGCCCTCATGGGGCTCACACTATTCGGGTTCGTCGTGACGGGCCCCGGAGGAGGGACGAGTGTGCAAGGGAGGATGTATAGGGAGTATCATTTGGACAAGTATTCGGCTTGGTTGAAAAAGAGGGTTTTGGAGGATAGGTATTGGATGACTATTAGGAGCTGTATTTTGGGGTCTAAGACTTGTGACAATATTGTGCTTTGGACTCCTTTTGATTATTTGACTAAAGATATGACCCCTATTCAGGTAATGCATATATGTCAATTTTATTTTTTCATGTTTGGTTAAATTAATTTTATGCTAGCCATTTGATCTTTGGTATGATGAGATTAGATTCGATTTTTGTTGGCAATACACTTTAATTTGAAAGTTTATTGGATCAGAATTTGTTTTTGTTTTTTATTTTGAAAAAGTAAATTGTCACTTTTATTCAACTTAAAGAATGCTAAAGTTTGTACTGATCTCGCAAAAGATGTTAAGTGCATGCTTTTGGTTAATTAATTTATGAGTGTTAATGTGGTCACTGAAAACTTCATCAATGACACGATTTTGCTCAAATAACATGGAAAAGCACAAGCTTAATTTAGTAGCAATTAAAAAAAATCAAATTTTTTTGTTATGGGTTAGCTTTATAGTATTTCAATTAATTATTACATATCGTGTTATATAAGAGTAGATCTTTTGTACACCAAATTCAATCGTACAACTCAAGTGCATTTTAATAAAAAAATTACTAGTACTAATTAATTTTTGTGGTGCATGCAGTCGGGGTGCTGCAAGCCGCCGACATCGTGCAACTACGGCGTGGGTGCGGTGGCGCAGGAGGCGGACTGCTACCGGTGGAACAACGCGGCGACGGTGCTGTGCTACGAGTGCGAGTCGTGCAAGGCGGGGGTGCTGGAGGACGTCCGCCGCGACTGGCACAAACTCTCGGTACTAAATATCGTGATGGTCATAGTCTTAATTGGAATTTACTCCATCGGCTGTTGCGCCTTTCGTAATGCTAAGAGGGCTGAAACAGATTACCCTTATGGACATAATCGCATGTCCAAAGTCCGACCAAGATGGGATTTTCACTGGTATTAATCCTCCTTATACTCTTAATTTTTCTATTTATTATACATCATCTACAATTTGTGAAAATCGATTGCTATTCAATTTTGCTTTTTTAGACAAATATACTACTGTATTTCTTTGCTTCAATTAGATGGAACTTGAAAAGGACTTTGAAAAATAAAAATTGGAGAAAATACTTGTATTGGTTTTGAGTTATTTCCTCTTTTTTAGTTTTTATTTTCAAAATTTATATAATGATCATGAGAGGTAAATTTTTTTTCTCTAATATATGTTCACACTGAAACGTCCTGTGAAATTAAATTGGACGTTTAAGTGTAAAAAAATAACACATTTCAGTAGAACAAGTTGTGTATTTTAATATACATTTGAACTGTACGATGCACTCGATGCATACAAGAGTACTTTGTCTTATATTATTTATTCTCATTGGTAAAATCTAATGACATAATTTAGACTTTTTAATATTGAGTTTCTGATTGCACTCGTGACCCCATATATAACTTTTATTTTATCGTTCATATATGATATTGTATATATTAACATAGAAAAATCAATTGATGTATTTTAAATAAAAATATATAAAAATCTTCTTTTTGGGTGGGATTTTGTGATGTTGAAAAGGTAAAGTTAATTTAAACATGCCTTCTTTTATATAGGTGGAGATGGTTGGATGACAGAAGGCACCAGCTTTATTAGCTAGCTAAAGAATGGGTGGTTTTTATTTTGTTTTTCAAGCTTCCAAACTCTATATTGTGCAAAAATGTTCTTGTTTCCTACTTATTAATTACCACTCATGTATATAGTCACATGTATGCATCAAAATGCAAAAAATGTTTGTCCATCATACAGGGGTATATAGTATAATTCTATAAATAGTAGTAACATATATTATACCCTCTCCAACCCCAAATACCTTTCACATTTTTTTTCGTCTATCCCATACTGCCTTTCATGCCCTAAAAATAAAAGAATTAATGACTCTCCACTACAAAGTTTTTAACAAAAAGACTCTAAGGTACAAAGTATCTTTAAAGTGACTCTAAGATACAATTTGTACCAAAAATACCTCTAATCTCATTTTTGTAAGTATTCATACTTTTATTTTTTTTGTTTTGACCAAGTACACATTTTGGGAAAGTACATATTATTTTGGGAAAGTGCAGATTCGAAATACAAATTTATAAAATCTGAAATTTAAATTAAATTATATAAAAAATTGCAACTAATAAAAAGTGGTATAAAAATGACGAAAGTGCAGAAAATTAAAAAAAAAACGCTATCCAAAATTGGCCAAATAATGCAAAAAATTAAAAAAATTGCACTCCAAAATGCGTCAGAAGTGCAGAAAACATATAAGAAGTGTAGTAAACAGACAGAAGAGCAACTTAGACTTTTTAACCATATGTTTTTACCTTAGAATTAAAATAAAATTACTTTGTACCTTAGAGTCACTTGGGGAGTGACTTTGTACCTTAGAGTCACTCCCCCAAAATAGAAAGTTCTCCATAAATTCTACTTTCAATATTCACAAAGTGTGTAAAATATGGCTAAGTCTTGTGTATCAAGGGCACTGTGCACTCATAGTGAATTTTAGAACAATGCAACTTGTTATATTGAAAGATGCAACTGAACTGTGCAACTATATATTAATATGAAAAAATAGTTGCATGATTCAGTGTAAACAAATTGTATATTTCAATATAACAAGTTGCATGATTCCAAAATGCATTATGAATGCACGGTGTACCTGAATGCACATGAGACTCACTCATAAAATATTACTCCCTCTGTCCATCAAGAATCTGATCAGAGGGCTGAAACAAGTTTTACGGAAATGTAAATTAAATACGTTTATGGACACAATTTTTTTTATTCTTATGATCTAACAATCACTTAATTACTTAAATTATCACTATATTTATTTATAATCATTTATATTATTCATAAATGAACTTAATTTACGTCTCCTTATAACATATGCATGTTAAATCTTCTGAGCACATTTTTCGTGACTAGAGCTAGCATATTTCTCGGTTACTTATATGGTTGACATAATGATTCCATTTTAAAAAAAGAAATGTAGAGAAAATGTTCCCAGCCTGTATCTCTCACAAGCAAGGATACCGTCTTTTTTAAACATCTTCAAGACTAATATGATTTTTTGTATTTTTTCTTCTAATTATATACTTCTTCCGTTCCATAATTAATTGAACATTTATTGTAAAAATAAATTTTAAAAAAATAATTATTTATTATTAGTAAAAGGAATAAAGTTGGAGGTTAAATGATAAAGTAATGATATTTATGTAAATTAAATGAGATGAAATTGACTTGAGTATTAAAAAGTAAGGATATTAAGTGTAATATTGAGGTGTTTGAAGGGAAAGAGAAAAAAATTATTTTATTACCATTTATAAAAATGTTCAATTTAATTTGGAACGAACTTTCTGACAAATATTTAATTGAGTTGGGGACGGAGGTAGCATGTGCTAAAAATTAAAGAGTTTTGTATCACATATGCAATTTATAATTCAATTTGATTTCTCAACTTTAAAGTCTCCAATCATATAAAATAAGAAAATATTTCATTCATACACAACTTCCCTATTAATCGGAGTATGCGCTGCCGCAATTATAGACGAAACATATGCCGCTGCTAAAAGAAATGGTCATCACATTACTACTAATTGCAATTCGAATCAAACAAAACTAGTTTTTCCCTGATGCTTCACAATTTGATAACATTAGTATGTTATAAGAAATGTTTAGTCCTGATGCTTCAGAATTTAGAAATTTGATTGGATATATAATTTGTTTATCATTTAGGGAGATTTTGTTCATAGTCCACAATTATTTGAGCAATTGTTCCATTGATTAATTAACGATAATGTTGTGCCTCCTTTTTCCCCAAGGACTTGGACAATTATTCCCTTGTCATTTGATTCTAACTACTGAGAGTCATTGTGCAGAGAGTTGTCAAGACGGGCCAGTGGAGCGGGGCGGGTAGAAAATTTGGCAGGCTGCAAAATCCCAACCCAACCCACTAATTGGCGGGTTGCGGGTTCAAGCTGGCCAACCCACTATTATATTTTTAATATTATTTTATATTTTAAAATATTATAAATATGTACCTTAAAAACTCTAAACACATTAAATTCATCAAAATCAAATGAAATTAATTACTTTATGTTGATTATTATCACTACAAAAAAATTAAAACAAAATATTTTTCATAATTAAAATTAATCGTTCATTACTCATAAATATAACTTCGTATAAATTGAAATTTACCACCAATCAACCAAAATAATTTATAAACATAATCTTCTACATATTAAATTTATTATCTATAAACATAAATTTACAAAATATCCCCAAAAAAATAACATTATAAGTGCGCAAATATATAATAAAATAAAAAAATAAAAAATAATTTTAGGAGGCGGCCCGGCCCGCCCCCAACCCACCAAAACCCGCGGCCCAAACAGGTCGATCCATATAGGTCCACCTCCAAACGGGCTAAAATTTTCTTAACCCAACCCTAGCAAGGCGGGGCGAGCTAGCCCAACGGGCCCAACCCATTTTGACGGGCTCTAATTGTGCTAGAGGAAATTATATGTGTGTGAGAAAGTTAATATCAAGTGTTCTTAGGCTTTCCACATTAAAATCCATTTTGAAGCAATGTGTCTTGAAGATACTATTGTTGAAAATAATAAAATATTTGATTCAAGACCGTGTCAATATTGATCTTGTTTCATTATTGTTTGAATGAGCGATTAAAACATAATATTTGACCGTGAAATATCCACTATGATGTCGATAAATATAAATAAATATATGATAACCTAAAGATGGTCGTTCTTCCATAAGCACAGTTCGATTAACTCCACATACACTTATAAGATTTCAAATTGTTGATGAAATATAATTTGGTGATGTTCAAAATACTTTTCAATTAAAATTATGTGGTGAAACCATAACTGATGATGATATGCTTTCATAGATATTTTCCACTCGAATATGCTCCTGCAGCAGCAATATCGAGACAAAGAATTTAAGAAATATTCTTAACTAATTATTTGTATTCTTTTGGTTGAGCAAAACAATGAATTATTGTTGAAAATTATGAGTCCCGGCCCATTAGTTCTAGTCCATTCCCTAAAGCGAGTGTGACTCATCTCAAAATTATGAATGTGGTTGTGGGTGAACATGGTCGTGATAGACATACTCCATATAATTATATAAACTACAATCGTGATAAGAAACAAGTTGTCTCCCAGAAGAGGGACAATGGATAAAATAAAAAGATTGTGGATAAGTGTTACTGGTGTGGCATTGAAGGTCATTGACCTCGTAGCTATATATCATATTAAAAAAAAATCATCCTCTAAAATAGTATCAAGCATCTTTGAAAATGAAAGATGAAATTGTTGAGACATATTGATGAGGAAAATACTTATAATGGTGATGATAAAGTTCCATTCTTCCAGAAGAAGTAATGAACGTCAAATATTGTGATTAAATAATGATGGTGACATATGTCTAATTGAATGTGCTAATATGTACATCATACTTAAAATGAAAATATTTTTTCTCATTTGAATAAAGGGGGAGACAAATGTTAATTTATAAAGAGTAGTGTAAACTTGATTGATGGCTCCAGAAGAGCTACTACTTTTCTCCCTGGAAGAACTAAATTCGTTATAAGTAAATCACCATTGTCTCCTAAGTCTCAAAGAAGTTTGTTGAGTTTTAAAAATATCCGCAGAAATAGATATTCATTGAAACTCTAAATGAGACAAAATAATTTGTGTGATCCTTGAACTAAAATAAGAGAACTAGATGTTTACAGGATTATACAATTGCAATAAGTTGCAAATCAATTAACGAACATGTTTAGTGACTCTAAAAAATTTCTAAATTACATATTCCTGCAGAATATATTTTGGTTAAGATTGATGTCCCAAAAGGACAAATAGCGAGTGTTAATAAATTTAAAATACATCTGAAGCGTGGGAAGATCTCTTAGTTCAATGATTAAAATCCTCACAAAAAAAGAGTATTAATATAAATCAAAATTGAACATAGTGGAAAAATTCAACCTCCTGAAGAGGTTAGCACAAGGTAGCCCAAGTTTTTCCAAAAAGGCATAAATTTGATTATGATGAAACGTATTCCTCCGAAGTGGATACAGTCTTGATTACCCCCATTTTTACAACTAGTGTGTGGGAGATGATCAATCATTTCCCATCTGCGAAGATTCAATTGTGTAGTATATATTTCTATATCACTACCACGATAAACCTAGCATCCTAGTTGGCTAACTGTGCACTTAATGAAGATCATTTTCCAGCATTAGGGGGAAATAAGAATACAACATTTAATTAATGCTGAAAAATTTAGTAAAAGAGAAAAGATTTTCAGTATCTAGACTCACACACACTAGTCAAGCTGAACCTATATAATATCTAGTAAGTAATCTGCCAGATGCATTTACTAATCATAAAGGAGTGACTAGATCACATGTACATATCGTATATACGTAACAAAGTATAGATGTTACAATAAAATTAAATATATATGTTGATGCTCTTACATGCCAGAAGCGTACATGAGTCTTTACACACCAGAAGTGTAAATGACCTCATAACACGAAGAATGAGTCTCATGTGCACCCGGGTGCACCGTGCATTCATAATGCATTTTATAAGCATGCAACTATACAAAACAGAAACGTGCAACTATTCCAAACAGAAGCATGCAACTATGTTCCCATATTAACAGTTGCACTGTTCTATGTAAATAAGTCACACTTTTCAATATGACAAGTTGCACGCTTCTAAAATGCATTATGAGTGCACAGTGCACCATGGTGCATACAAGACCTAACCTGACACGAAATATATAAACACGCGGTAAAACAAAGCTAGCAAAATAAAACATTCAATCACTCCCAGGATCTTCTGAAGAGATTCGTCTTGAAGTCGAAAGTCCTAGTAACAATGCACGTGCACAAAATAATTATAATACTAGGATTGCGGAACAATCAGATCAATATATTTTGGGAAATGATGAAGATTTAGTTGATATGAATTTTATACATACAGGAGAAACTTACAATAGAAATATCATTATTGTCGACAACATATTTGCCATCACACTTGTTCTACCTATCAAAAATTTGGATCCAGTACCTAATTCAATAAATATGCGCCAGAAGCGCTATGACTAGGTGAAACAAAAGGTAGCAATTGTGGTTGTGCTAGACTTCGCTAATGTGAAAAATTATTACGCTTCTATCATTAAATGCATACTTTGAAGTGTGTATTTGTACAAAAACAAAATGAGAACAATAAGTGGTGAAGTATAAAGCGAGATTAGTAGCTCAAGGGTTTTCACAGACACCCATTATTGATTTTGATCAAATCATTTCTCCTGTTACGATTACTATTCCGCTACATAATATATCTGGCAGCAAATATGAATTTAATTTGACTAATGCATGTTACATGCACATATTTATATGGATCATTGAATGATAATATTTATATGAAAATCCCTGAAGGATTTAACATGCCTGAAGTATGTAAATAAAAGATTATATTCGATCAAATTGTAAAGGTCTTTGTATATATGGGCTCAAACCATCTAAATGTATGAGGCAAAATCGCCTAACTGGACACCTAATTAAAAAAGGTACATCATATCAATGATCCAATATAATAATATGCCTTTACAAAAGAAAAAAATATCAAATTTTGTAATAATTACAGTATAAGTTGATTATCTCAGTTTGACTGGAACTCTTGAAGAGCTCCAAGAGATGGTTGCATGTCTAAAGAAAAAATATGAGATCAAAGATTTTTTTTAAGAGACTAAATTCTACATTGGTTTAGAAAGTAGAATTTTTGTCCAACAAATTATTGGAAAATTATTCAAAAATACTATTTATAAAGAAGTCTTACACTAAGGTGCATATACTTCATTGATCAGGCTGAAATTCTTGAGCTGACAGGAAATGATGCAGGGATCATTCAGGAAAGAGAAGAACTGAAGAAAAGACACTATGGGATGTTTAACTTGGAGCCACCATCAGATAAGATTGAGTCTGAAGGTGAGTGAAGAAGACCAAGTTCTATCTTTTTGTTTTTAGTAGAGTAAGATAAACCATGTATCCTGTACTTTCAGAATATTCTTTAATGAAACTCTAATGATTTTTGCTCTAAAAAAAATATATAATATTTTACTGTTGACTATTATTGCTATAAACCTGCTCTTACTTGTTAATAAGAATTGAAACCTGAATAGATGATAGACTTGTTTTCATTGTAACAAGATGGTTTTGGCATCATCAAAAATGGGGAAATTGTTGGGAGATGAATTTAATATAAGAGATTTTGATTAGATCCCAAAACCCCTGAGTATGACATGTATCAGGACATCTTGGTAGAATAGGACTCAGGTTTCAAATAGTTAGGATTTTCAGGAGAATCTGCACTTTGTATAGTCAGAAGATTTAGATCAGGATATGTTAATAAAAGTTCTGAAGACCCTGAAGACCTGAAGATCTTGAAGACCGAAGATCCTGAAGATGTTTTGTACTGAAGTATAAGATCCTGAACAGCTATTTTGTAAATAGTGATATGTTCAATCTTAGTACAAACAAAGAGAATGTTATGCATCCGTATGCTTTAAGAAATGTATCAGTTCAGTGGAGTTGACCAAAAGGAGCCATTGGTTTGTCTCTAATCAAAGAAAGATTTCGGCCAATGAGGAGGAGGCAACAACGTACTTTACTGTCACTAAAAATGACATACCATTGAGGAAATATCAGTGCTGATATCTTCCAGTCTACAGAAGCAAGTAATTGGTTGTTTGGCTAAATACTACCCAAACCATGCAAGGGCACGTTCAATCCCTAATGTAGCCGTTTATCACTAACCAAAAGAGGAAACCCTTGAAGCTATCTCCTCCAACGGATAGTTTTTCAAGAGTGACTCTTAGAGTTGCCTATAAATACCGAAGGCCTTGCACTCATTTAAGGTTACGGGAAATCAAGCAACTCACAAAGCTCAATCCTATTCAAGTTATTCTTTGAAGCACTCGAAACCCTAAAGATTTTCCAAGTGTTTCACTTTGAAGAGAGGTCACTTACTAAGCCTGGCATTGTTAAGATCCAAAGCTTAGTAGAGATATCCTAGCCTTTGCATTCCGTTCTTATTGTAAATGATATCTCAATAGTTGGAAACCAAACCAAAACCCAAACCCTAAGCGTTAGGAAGTTTGAGTAGTTGATTGTTTGGAAGTTGAGAGAGTTGTAAGAGTTAGTAAGCTGCGTTGTTCAGTCTGAAAGCTTGAGAGAGAATAGTAGTTCTGAGTACTATGACTCAGGAAGTAGATCCTAGGGATCAGATTGCGTTTGAGAGGTAATTTGGTCAGTGTACCTTGGCACTCTAAACCAAGCGGATTCCTGAAGTGTTTAAGGAATTCCCCTGAGGATCAGGGAGAGTGGACGTAGGTGCTTGAGTCTCTGAACCACTATAAGTTTGTTGTGTTATTTACCTACTGTATTGCATTAAAGTGTTGCATATTTTCATTTGAGGATTAAAAAGGTTTTTCTGAATTCAGTTGGAACCTATCCACTGAACTTGCACTAAACTATTCACAACCTAAACACCGTCTTCATAAAGGAAAAGGTATTTTCAGCAAAGTAAAACGAGTATAAACTTAGTGCCTACACTTTCCGTACCTTAGCTAGGTAGTATAGATATCTATCAAACTGAAAAACTCTTCTGAGTATTCAATAAGACTGTTATCTGTGCCAAGCTACTCAGGATGTTTAGCACTCAGGATCAATTGAGCTAATTTGAAGGACTGAAAGCTACTCAAGGTTATTGTCTCGGTAGACTTTGGCTAGGGTGATTTGTGCTTTTCAGGACTAAACTCGGGAAGACCTGGCTCACTGATCATCAGGGTTTAAAAAGTTGAAAAATACTTTCCCCCCTCCCTTACGCACGTGTGACTCGCACTTGGGACCAACACCTAATTTCAGCATACAAGTAACTCGAATATCAATATTTAGGTACAAGTAACCCTAATTTCTAAGTTTAGCACTAATTTCTTAAGAACATGCCCTAATTTTCAATATTTTGGTAGAAATTTAAGAAAACATACCCTAATTACATGAATTACCATAATCTGGGGCTCCAAGGTTTACTAGCTCCTTCCTTCGCAAAAACGGTGGAATATATGGTGAAGGGGGCGGTTTTGGACCTGTTCTCAATGGCGAAGGTTGTCGGTTGTGTTGGAAAAATTGGGGTGCCCGGATCTATTCGAGGTGATTATTTAAATACATATTTAAATTAAACTGTTAATTACTAACATGAATTAATCCTAAATCAATTCAACATAATAATAAACAACACGCGTACACATAATTCACGTAAATCCTAAACATGCGGAACTAGGAGTTACGGAATTACTAACCTCTTGAAGAATCAAACGGATGAATCAACCCAAGAGTCTTCCCAAATATATCCCCAAAGTCCACGAACGCTATCCGGTGGGAAGATTTCAACGAACGATTTTAATGGGAGAGAAATTAAATATTTTGTTACCACCTTTGTGGATTTCTAATATTTCCAACACATGGAATTACACTTGGGAATGAAGAACTCATTCCCTATAAATAGGGAGGAGGGGGGCGAAAAATTAGGTCAAAGAAATAATGAAGAAAATCTTTTCTTGGTCTCCAAGAAATCTTGAATATATCTTCTATATTCTTTTCTCCTTAATTAAATTTTCCATAAAAAATTCTTTCCCCTTCTTCTACCTCAAATTTTCGAAAATCACAACATTAAAGGAGTCAAGATTTGACTTCTTGAATTTATGGGATAATTATATATTCCTACAATAATTATCTCTTTCCATAAAATACATACAAAAAAATCAAGACAATCTTTCCTTCCTATTAATATACATATTTTCGAAAATATTTAATGGAATATAGCAAGAATATTTTCTTCTCTCTCTCATTAATTGAACTTTATTTTGGGCTATTTGGGGGGCCTTTAGGAGAATTAAGATTGGACCTCCAAAGGACTATGAAGCTTTAATACTTTGGGCCAAATATTATTCAAGTCCATTAATATTAATTTACTCCACTATAAAATTAATATTGAACTATCCATCTTAACCCATATTACGATTTCACATGTAACATGGCTCCGGTCATTATTTCCGCGTTTAAGATTATCTTAGTCCATTAATTAATTAAGCCCATTTGAACAAGCTTTATATTAATTAATATCTTTGTCCTTGGAGTAAAGACGGTCAACATTATTATCCATCTTGGGAAATAAATTTCCACTTGCAAGATTTGGCATGATAAAGGATATGAGCCCACCAAGGGTACAAATCAAGCAAGACGTGCTTTTGCACGCGATTCTCCGTATTAAATGTAAAAGAATCGTCATGTAATTAATAATATTGCCCAAGATATAAGGTATCGAATCGCATTGACTCTCTTCCCATAATAAGTCAAAGCAATAGTTATTAATTTCACACGATCCTATTTAAGGGACGGAGATTAAGAAACAACGCACCACTGAGGTCTAATTCTTGTATATTCAGTACCGAAGAATTTGTCCTCATGTAGGTCCTCATTCAACAAGACCTAAATGACCTAGTGTGATCCCTTGGTCAAAGACAGGCCAATCTGGGTCTCACACTTCAACCGTTCATGATGGTTCGTTCATTTCCATCTGAGTTGTGAATTTGTACGTAATTACGAGGGATGTTAATTTGATCTTCAGTGATCGGGTATCACTAAATTAACTACAACGTAATACGTACTATCTTCATTGAATGGGTTTGCAATAAACATATATAACATTCATTCATATTTAGTTACCTTGATGATTAAATAATTATTTCAAGTAAATAAATAAGAAACTTGGTTTGGTTATACAAAGTAAAAACATACTTTTTCAACGGATGTTTTTTTTTATAACCCCAAAGGTTGTTCTCCACTTGGGGACTTGGGTTTGCAGCTGCGGCGTATTTTTTCAACGAGCTGAGGAAATGATTTTTTTTTTGCAGCGGGGAGAAATTTTTTATGCAGTGGGGGTTTTTGAAGCAGGTTTTTTTCTTCCTCAGCAGTCGCGATTTGTTGTTCTTGTTGGTCAATTCTTCAGCGACAAATGAAGGTAGTCAACTGTTTTTGCCTATCTTAAATAACTTCCTTAATCCTTCTTCACTTGTCTCATTTTGTTAATGCCTAACATCCCATGTAAACAAAGGCTGAATTTGAATTCTATATGGGCCCTTATGGCAGCATTTGAGGATCCTTGAATTAGCATTGCCTAAAAAAGGAGCTTTTGTCAAATGAATTGATTCTCTATCACAAAACTTGTTGGTTCTGAAAGCGGCAAGCCTGACTGTTGGAGCTCTTTCGGAAAGCAGTATAAAGTCCCCCAGGCCAGACTAATAACTGCTATTTCTCCTACTCGTAAGGTTTAATAATAGTGCCAAAGTTAACCAAAATGATTTTTTTTTTGGTGAAAGTTATTTTTACAAGATATGCTTGCGTGGTCTGGTGATCTTGGGTTTAGAATGAGAAGCTTACTTGACACAACCTCAAGGTAATTTAATTCACTTCTTACTAAATACAACTACTTGCCTATTTCCTGGGAGAGTACTAGTAATATGAATATGCGTTCTTTTTTGAGCACAGCAGGCATGAAGCGGATTAATCAAGGTCATAAAGAAAAATAGGAGTTTTATAAGATCATACATAGACATATTGGACTACTTTTTCGAGATAAATTATAAGAGTTTGTATGAATTAAGCTTGTGGGGAATGGATTTATATAGTAGAAACTTTGCTATGTAATTAATGTTATCTTAAGATAATTATGATGCTATATCAAGTGCAAAGGTGATTTCTAACCTAAAAAAATTGTCAATTTAGTACATTTCTAACCTAAAAAAAAAAAAATACACGATTCATAAATAGAAAAAAAGATAATTGAAATTATTCACAAAGAAGAACATGAAAAACGCGAAATTGAAATCTATAGTGGGTCTGCAATTGAAAGACCTGATGGATAATCCAAATTCTTAATTTTTTTCATACCCACAAATTATTCATTCCATCTTTCTCATAATTAATGCTTATCAGGTTATAAATAAGCAACGAACTCCAAGTAGGCTGAATGAGAATATCATTGTTCAAACTCCCGCTCAAGAGGCATCTGGAAGTGCTCAAGGAGCATCCGGAAGCATCAATCTTGAGGCATCATCCTCATCAACGATGAAATGTTTTTGTACCACAAAATTTTCACGATCAGAATGTGCATGCGAACAACCACAACTCCGTAAGTCTACTAGAGTTCGTAATCCGATCACCAGATATTATGGTTTCCTCGTGGAGGAACAAGATGACATGGAGATCCCGGATAAGGACGAACCTAAAACTTACACTGAGGCAACATTAGATGTTGACTCAAAGAAGTGGCATGAAGCCATGAAATCCGAGATGGACTCGATGTACATCAATTTTTCTAATTATTTTTTCGTTTCAGTTTCAGTAGGTTTGTGATAATATGTTTGCAATGATCCATTGAATAGTTTTTTACTGTCATAGCTTTACTCTCAATGTAACAATTTAGTTATGGTTGATTAAAGTGGTTTGGAACATTAACTTTAGCATGAATTATCCACTTTTTAATTTTTCCAATTCTTTTTTACTTGCATTTCTCATTTAATTTGTGCATGCATAGTTCAAGAACTTATTAATTATATTGGTGCTAGAGGCAAGTTGAACAGACATGAACATAACATGTACATATATTTATTTGTGCTATTAACATGTAAAATTTGGTGCATTAACTATGAGGACAAAAATATGTACATGGCTTATTATTGGAGCCACTTATTTCATCTCATATATTTTGTTATCAACTCTTTGAGAATTCTCAAATTTGAAAGAGTTTGCTCTGTCTATTTTATTTTTATTTATGTTTTAGTATATGAGATGAATACAAGATTTTATTTTTTTAATTGTGAAGAGTCCTGGTCGAGATAATTGCACAGAAATATTGAGACTCGATTGGTTACCTTTTCTATATAAGCAAATTTAGGTTACTTTTTTTTATTGTTTCTTAATAGAATATGTATGCTAGGTGGATTTCAAGAAAACATATACAAGTCAATGAGGAAGTCTTCTGTGGGTTTTATACGTGCATGAGACATAGCTTCGCTTTGACATTTGAGTCATGTTTCCCTTTAAAATATGATTAGACTGGGTCCATAACTTCATGGTTCATATAATATAGTAAATTATATTTTTCTTATGCATGAAATTGTCTCTTATAACTCTTAAAAAACTCTATCAAGTTGATTAATATGTGTATGCGTGTTGTAGGTCCCAAAGCGGGTTTTTTCGTGAGGGCAAAAATCTAGAGGAGGGTGAATAGACTTACGAAAACTTTTTTCGTGAGATCGGTGTGATAAGCAAGTTCTTTGACTTGATCGAATTTTTGGTTAAAAATATTTTCCTACTCCCCAAAAAGAGCGAGAGAGATCGTCGTAGTAGTGTAAGTAATTTGACCAAGTATTTATCGAACCCAAGAAACTAGGAGATGAGTGGACCCCCAAAGTTATATGTATCCATGGTATTATAGAAGCGATAGAAGTTTTTTGGATTTTAAAAGCAAATTAACCCAAGTACCAATTTTCAACTAAAGACAACAAGAATTAAAACTAACAATTAACTACTAATCAAGTAAAGTAAGATCAAAAAGTAATCAAACAATTAAAACTAACTTTCGAGGGAAAGTGCAAAAGGTGCGAAGAATTGCTTCGGGTGTTTTCCTTATGTGGGGTCACTAACAAGTTCACAAACCAACTACTCAATTATGTCATAAGTGGTGATTTAGCTAGGAACAATCACTAAATGTGTAGATCAAACCCTTTTGAGACCTAGGTGAACAATGTGAATTAACTAGCACCTAATTAATCCCATAATCTCCTAAGATTGTGACGAATAGAAAGTTTCAACACGGTTACTAATTCATAGACATCGTCTCCTCACCAACCTCATAGACGACCTCTACTAGGTAAAATATTATTTCAATTTATGTTGTTTTCGAGAATTCTCGAGGTGTTAAATTTATTTTGAAGTTTAATCTGTGTAATTTGTTATGCATTTTATTTAATGATGATTCTTCACCAATATTCCACTATGTGATATGTTAATTTTTTTGAAATATTAAATGTGTTTGTTATGAAGAATTTCAATTATGTGAATATTTTTTAATGTTGCAATCTCTCATTTATTCCTCCAAACTTGTGTACTAAAAGATGAGTGAATCTTGTTACTATCGATTTGTTTTTTTGTTTTTTTAATTTTGCATTGAATGTAAGTTTTTAAATAAATAAGACTGTATATTTCTTTTCATGATCTCCTTTGAATCATGTCTTGAATGCAGTGCACAATTTCCCCATGTTTTTCTTAAACTGATGCTAAATTCTTTTTTCAATTTTTCTAATTATTTTTTTTGTTTCAGTTTCAGTAAGTTTGTGATAATATGTTTGCGATGATCCACTAAATAGTTTTTTTACTGTCATAGCTTAACTCTCAATGTAGAAATTTAATTATGGTTGATTAAAGTGGTTAGAAACATTAACTTTAACATGAATTATCCACTTTTTAATTTGCCAATTCTTTTTTACTTGCATTTCTCATTTAATTTGTGCATGTATAGTTCAAGAACTTATTAATTATGTTGGTGTTAGACGCAAGTTGAACAGACATGAACATAACATGTACATATATTTATTTGGGGGAGTGACTCTCCACTACAAAGTCACAAACAAAAGAACTCTAAGATACATTGCAACTTTATTATGACTCTAAGATACAAAATTATGGTTAAAAAGTCTAAGTTACCCTTTTAATTGTTTTCTGCACTTCTGACCCATTTTCTGCACTTTTGACGCATTTTGACTTTTTATAATTTAAATTTTTAAAAGTCCAAATATTTTAAATTATTAAATTTATTAAATTATTTATTAATATAATTTTATTATTATTTCAAAGTGAATTTTATTAACTCATTTTGCAATTGAGGAAAAATATGTAACTTTAAAAAATTAATTCTTTTAATTTTTTCATCTCTAATCTAATTTTGAAGTGCATTTTTTTTTTTTAAATTGTATTTTTATCAATTTTGGAGTGCATTTTTTTATAGTGCAATTTTTTTTTCTACTGATATTATACCAATTTTGAAAGTGCATTTTTAAAAAAATTGTATTTTGAGTCAATTTTGGGGTGCAATTTTTTAAAAAAATTGTATTTTGGACCAATTGTAGGGTGCCTTTTTAAAAAAAAAAAAAAAATGTATTTTGAATCCTAATTTAAACAAAAAACCCTAATCCGCAAAAAATATTTTGGAAGTGCATTTTAAAAAAAAAAATGTATTTTGAGTCGATTTTGGGATGCATTTTTTTTAAAAAAAATTGTATTTTTGGTCAATTTTAGAGTGCATTTTTTAAAAATAAATTGTATTTTAGACCAATTTTGGAGTACATTTTTTAACAAAAAATTGTATTTTGGGTCCTAATTTAAACAAAAAAAATCTTAATCTGCAAAAATAAACATCTAATTAAAAATTAAACAAAAAAAAAAAAAAACTGCAAAAATAATGTACTTTCCCCGTAACAAAATACAATTAAAAATCTGCAAAAATAAAACAGAAAATTACACTCTTTACCTTTGAATTTGAGAAGATTGAGGCAAATTAACTTACCACTCAAATTCTCAATTTCTCAGATCTACAAAACAGACAGAAAAATAAAAACAAAACTTTACAATTTTTCCGATCTACAAAAATACATAAATAAAAATACAGAAAAAAAAACAATCTTTACCTTTGAATTTGAGAAGATTGAGGTTGTAATTCGACTTGGATGAAGAACCAGAACCTAAAAAACACACACAACTGCAGAAAAATGAAGAACCAGATCCTCCGCCGCTTCGCCGCCCTCGCGAATCGCCCACATACACAAAAATATATCACTCAAATTCTCAGATCTAAACAAATACAGAAAAAATAAGTAAAAAATACTTTTTAAAAAAAAAAAAAATCCTTACCTTCGTCGCCTCACACCACCACGCACAACCAAGCCTCCGCGGCACAAACCCACGCGGCCCTCGCACGCAAATCGTCTTCTCCGAAACCCCCCCACGGCGCCGTCAAACCACACCAACCATCAAACCCTACTTACATAAACAAACAAAAAACCAAATTTGCAGAAAATTCAGAAATCATAACCATATCTACAAATTAGAGTCTTTTTGTTGAAAACTTTGTACCTTACAGTCATTTATTCTATTTATTTGTGCTATTCACATTGAAAATTTGGTGCATTAACTATGAGGACAATAATATGCACATGGCTTATTATTGGAGCCACTTATTTCATCTCATATATTTTGTTATCCACTCTTTGAAAATTCTCAAATTTGAAAGAGTTTGCAATGTCTATTTTATTTTTATTTATGTTTTACTATATGAGATGAATACAAGATTTTATTTTTGTAATTGTGAAGTGTCCTGGTCGAGAAAATTGCACAGAAATATTGGGATTCGATTGGTTACCTTTTCTATATAAGCAAATTTAGGTTACTTTTTTTCATTGTTTCTTAATAGAATCGGTATGCTAGGTAGATTTCAAGAAAATATATACAAGTCAATGAGGAAGTCTTTTGTGGGTTTTATTCGTGCATGAGACATAGCTTTGCTTTGACATTTGAATCATGTTTCCCCTTAAAATATGATTAGACTGGGTCCATAACTTCATGGTTCATATAATATAGTAAATTAGCTTTTTCTTTTGTCTCTTATAACTCTTAAACAACTATATCAAGTTGATTAATATGTGTGTGTGTAAATATATATATATATATTCTGGTAAATGGAATAATAGTCAGAAAAATTATTCTGCTACTGCTAAAGAAATTCTTGCTATTGTTAAATGTGTCCTTAAATTTCAGGATGATTTATATAATCAGAAATTTACTATTAAAACCGATTCTTGAAGGTTGCTACTTTTATGCTCTTCAAAGATTTTGAACATAATGTTTCTAAACAAATGTTTGCCGATGGCAATCGTATCTTGCTTATTTTGATTTTGATATTGTTTATAAGCGAGGAAGGATAATCATCTTCCGATTTTTTTAACTCGTGAATTTATTTCTTCATGACAGAAATGAGTCATGCTGGAAGGAATCCTTATTCCTCTTATAGAGGAAGAGGAGGAAGAGGCCATCCTCCTATTATACAACATGGGAAGAAATCCCTTTTCAACATATATATATATATATGACTTTGATATGAAGTCTAATATTGGGCTCCTTATAGAGTCCAATAGATTGTTTACCCGGTCCGAACCCAACTCAACCCTACTCAAAACCGGCCCAACTGGTTCATGGTTCACCTGGCCCGAACGGTTGATGGTTTAGGGTTTACGATTTATGGTTTAGGGCTTAGTTTGAGAATGCCACATAAGCTATTAGGCTCCATAAGGAGCCTAATATTAAGCTCCATATCAAAACTGTATATATATGTTGGGAAATTTATAAGTTTTGATGAAAGTTCCAAAATCACATGTAATAGGACCAGTCAGACCTGTTAGCTGACTGATGTTTTCATTACTGCTATAGGAGATCAGTTGATAATGATTGTATAGAAAAACTGATGTAATAGATAGGTCACATATTGAGGGGGAACTCAATATGTAAAGGTCAGATCTGAAGAATCGGAAGAAAGTCGATATCCGGAGTAAGTAACGCTAAACGAGCGGAAGATCGGTCGAGGCGATCTAGTCGGATAACTTCGGAAGTCATGAAGCTCAAACCTCTATACTAGAAGATCAGATGACTTCCAGCAGATAAGACCAGAAGACCTACATCGGTAGAGTCGGCCCGGTTGAAGCTAAGTCAGCAACAGCCCGAAGACTCCATCGGGTGGATCGATCGATTCAGATCGATCGGATCGGCTCATAAGATGCCCGATGTTTCATCTTATCATACGTCTCGCGATCCGAACAAGATGAATACCAACCTTAGTTGGAGGAACAACACTGCAAAGCAAGGCTTTCATCCAATAAGGAAGAGACACGTATGAACAGAGCTGATACTCGCGGGATTCGATGTTGCTCTCTCTCAAACGGCTATAAACTTTCAGCCATGCCGTTCCTGAAGCACGTCACATCAAGCCTGCAACTCTACCTAAAAATAGCCTGAGATTCAAATTGCTCTCCAACGGCTCTTTGATCTCAAGGTCTATAAATATGGGATCACACTTCAGAGTGAAACACGGAAATGCTGGGACAAACAACATAATCAAGAAGCTCAAACTATAGTCGATTTCATACGAAGAACACAACTACAAGCTTATTTTTATATTGTGTTCATCCCATAAGTTCTTAGCAAGAAATCTTTTCATCTAGCTATCAGCCGCTTATATGTATAAAAGAAAAGATTTCATAGTTGGAACCTCAACAATCTTACCCAAACCCCCAAGTTAGGATAAGTTGTTTAGCAAGATTTCAGTCTAGGGTTTCTAGCACTGATTTCTGGGATCGCTTGAGTGAGAACTCTTAAAACATCTGTTGGTGTACTGTGTTGGACTAACACACTAATCTAAGTCCAGTCGGTTAAGTCGGTTAAGTTGGTGCCCCTTGTGAAAGGGAAGAGTGGATGTAGGGATTTGGTTTGTCCGAACCACTATAAATCTTTGTGTGCCTTTTTGCTTTGATTAATTGCTCTCACATCGCACAATATTAAAGCGCATACATTCTAAGTTAAGATCGACAAACACCAAGCTTCGATCGATCGGTTTGATTTCTCACATCGATTAAAAAGATAAAACTTGGAATCGATTTATACAAAACTGGTTTTCACGGGTAAAACTTAAGCTTCCGCAGCGATCGGTTAATCGATAGTTGAACCGATCGCCATACGGCGTTGATAAGTTGGTTATCGACGAATCGATTCACTCGACTCTGATCAAAGCTATCTCGCTTTGACACTTTGATCCAAGACGAAAAGTTTTTTGTAAGTCTATTCACCCTCCCCTCTAGACTTACGCCCTCACAACTTGGATTCGGGACCTACAATATATATATCCTCTTATAGAGGAAGAGGAGGAAATATATATATATATATATATAGTTTTGATATGGAGACCACGAAATGGTCACCTTATGGAGCCCAATTGATGATTTGGTTTTCCACCTAAACTTATTATCTAATTAAATAGTTTAAATTAATTTTGAAAAAAACCCTACAACCTAAAATATAAATCATGAACCCGAACCATGAACCATTCGGGTCGGGTTCAGATCTATAATTTAATTTACTTAATTAAATAATTTAAATTAAATTTTAGAAAAAATATCGCTTTGCACTAATTAAATAATTTAAATTAAATTACGGATCCAAAGCAGGCCAAGTGGTTCATGGTTAACTTCTGCCGAGTGGTTCATGGTTCACTCTCTGCCTTAGTGGTTCATAGTTCACCCGACCCGAATGAGTCATGATTTAGGGTTTATGATTTAGGTTTTAGGGTGTAAGGTGTAAGGATTTTTTTTAAATTAATTTAAATTATTTAATTAGGTAATAAGCTGAGGTGGAAAGTCAAATCATTAATTTGGCTCCATAAGGTGACCACTTATGGTCTCCATATCAAAATCTCATTGTACATAAATTGAATCATCAAATAAAAGGATGTGAATTTAGTAAATATAATTAATAAAATGTGTCTCAAAATAAATTATTAATAATCTTGGTTCCAACAATAAGTGTGATTAAAAGTTGTTCCTACCTAATTTATTATTGAAGGAAGGGCCTTCAATACCAAGTCCCATATAATTTCTACTAAAAAGAAAGGGAAAAAGAAAAAAGGAACAAAAATTTGACCAATAGAAAACGAAACCAAATCTATGCATGATTGACACGAGAACATATAACAAATTATATATATATAGAAATTTGTAAGAATTTAGGGGTCTCAGTGCCTTTCCCTGTACCCAACGTGACTACATCCTTATGCGCAAGCATTGTGTTATATTTTATAATAAAATTGGAAACCTGCAAGACATATGTTGAATTTTGAAACAAGAACCGGAAATATTCTAGAAAATTGAAACATAGAAGAAAACTCGCACCGTGAAATTGAAACGATCATTTGTTTCCCAACAAATCCATTTGAAAGTAGAGGGAGAGGCAATAAACTATCAATAAAATTGCAACACCAAAATTGAAGTTGCAATATATCGATAATACAAATGAGAGGCTTCAATGTGTGAAATTAAATCGGACCTCAAATTTATTACACTGGAAATTTAAATCTTATGAATCTAGAAAAAAAACAAGTTGAAGGACTACCAAACTCATTCTGTTTAATTTCACCATTTATACCACATCCTTTCACGGTTATTCTCTTTCAACCATATTCCATCAGTACTAGCTTCAAAATAACATTCGCTGCATATCATGTCCACTTTGTTATTAAAAATTTCAAAATGTGCGTTTTTTCCAGCCCATTTAAAATCACAACGAAATATTGTTTCGCCTATAAATAAAGTGCAGAAGCTCCAATTATAGTCTTGACCACGACGAATGAAGTGTTCACCAAGATCATCATTAGACTTACAGTGCACACTCAATGGAGAATTTCCTGGGAGAGTACTAGTAATATGAATATGCGTTCTTTTTTTAGCAAAGCAGGCATGGAGAGGATTAATCAAGGTCATAAAAAAAAGTAGGAGTTTTATAAGATCATACATAGACATATTGGACTACTTTTTCGAGATAAATTATAAGAGTTTGTATGAATTAAGCTTGTGGGGAATGGATTTATATAGTAGAAACTTTGCTATGTAATTATGATGCTATTTAATTTGATTTTAATATAATTATGATGCTATTTAATTTGATTTTATTGATAAATTTTTTGAATAAAAGCTTTAATAATTAACAAACTACTGTTTGTTTTTTAAATCTACTATGACAAAGTCTCATGTGTCATTGGTGCACGGATCTAAAATTCGTACACTCGTCCAACTCTATCCAAGTATCCACAGAACATGTTTAATATATTCAATGGGTTAAGTATTTTTTTTAAATGGTTCATTCAATTACATGAGTGCGGTCTTGACTTGGGTGCATAAGAGACCCACTCATCTACTATTTATTACTCACTCCGATAAAAAATGTATGACGTATAACAATGTTTCAAACGAATTAAGAAAGTCATTAAATCTTAGTGTATTTATATGTTGTAGGCGAGTGCAGTTGTTATTTATGGTGATTTTGTTACCACTTTGGTCATGGTTAGGGTGCTATGTTTTTGCCGTGATTTTGTTACCACTGTTGGCAGATTTCAAATTTGTATGGATTAAATTCTTTGCCGAGACATCTTCAAGACTAATATGATTTTTTTTTTTTTTTTTTCTAATTATATACTTCTTTCGTTCCATAATTAATTGAACATTTATTGTAAAAATAAAATTTAAAAAAATAATTATTTATTATTAGTAAAAGGAATAAAGTTGGGGGTTAAATGATAAAGTAATGATATTTATGTAAATTAAATGAGATGAAATTGACTTGAGTATTAAAAAGTAAGGATATTAGGTGTAATATTGAGGTGTTTGAAGGGAAAGAGAAAAAAATTACTTTATTACCATTTATAAAAATGTTCAATTTAATTTGGAACGAACTTTCTGACAAATATTTAATTGAGTTGGGGACGAAGGTAGCATGTGCTAAAAATTAAAGAGTTTTGTATCACATGATGCAATTTCAATTTGATTTCTCAACTTTAAAGTCTCCAATCATATAAAATAAGAAAATTATCCGCCCTCCTTGATAAAATTTCTCCCATGGTGTACCGTGCACTCAGAATGCATTTTAGATGCGTACAATTTGTTATGCTGAAAAATGCAACTTATTTACAAATAAAAGTGCAACTGTTAATATGAGAACATAGTAGCATGCTTCTGTTTTGCTTCTGTTTGGAATAATTGCACGTTTCTGTTTCGTATAATTGCACGCTTAAAAAATCTTTATGAGTCTTGCATTACTGACACCCGGTGCACATAAAACCCTCTCTTCTCCCATGTTTGACTTAAAAAAAACCCTCATATATACTTGACTTTTTTGTCCATTTTTTATGGAGAAACCCTCAACACTATTTAATAAAAAGAAAAAAATAGTTTGAGAATAAAATAACTAATTTTCTAGACTTGACTTGGACTCTGTCACAGAGGATGAGAATGATCGACAACTAATAATTTCCAAGATCGTTAATTTAGAATTATCCTCGTGAGAAATACTATGAATTATGATTCTAGGTGATGTGTTAAAAATTTAAAAATAAAATATAATTGTAACATATATATATAAAAAAATGACACTAGATCTGGTTTCATTCATACACAACTTCCCTATTAATCGGAGTATGCGCAGCCGCTATTATAGACGAAACATATGCCGCTGCTAAAAGAATTGGTCATCACATTACTACTAATTGCAATTCGAATCAAACAAAAACTAGTTTTTTTTTTTTTTTTTAATATATATCGGTATTTTTTTAAAATGTTAAAGAAAGTTTATAATGTATATTAGCGAATTTGATCATATGCCCGCAGATGGACATAAACTTATATAATCACTGTTTATTTGGCGTTACACATATGAAAAGTTCCTATCATCATTTAATAAGTTTCTTTAATTAATTTAATCTTCACATTTATGTGTATTTCATATTTTACCCCATTTAATTAAATTAAATATCTTAAGCTTTGTTATGAAATAATAGAATATTTTGTGGATGTCCTTCAATATATTCCAAATGCATGAATGATCATTATATCATATCATTCTGGTAGAAACCTGTGATGTACACTTTCATCCCTATAAATAGGTACGTCATCTTCATTTGTACAAGAAAAAGATATTGAAACCTTCCTAGCTTAGTCGCCCTCAAGATGTAGTCCCCATGACGAACTGGGTCAACAAACGTGGTCTTATTTTCTACTTTCTCTACTCTCTCAATACTCAATATTTTCATTAGTTTTATAACACCTTATCAGCACAATTGTTCTACCACGTAAGATCAAAATTCG
Organism: Stenogyne calaminthoides; assembly: GCA_037126765.1. NCBI lineage: Eukaryota > Viridiplantae > Streptophyta > Magnoliopsida > Lamiales > Lamiaceae > Stenogyne > Stenogyne calaminthoides. The sequence goes on along the minus strand of JBBCBC010000024.1, from coordinate 4,878,593 downwards.
ATGCCTCACCTTTTTCTTGGTATACTTGCTACTTGGAGCATCCATTTTTTTCTTTTTGCCCATGGAAAAAAAAAACTAAAGATTTGGTTCATAGGTATGTTATCTCATTTTTAATATTTACTGCAGCCGATGCTAATGTTCTATGCATATGTGTTGTCGATTCAAAATTACAACTGTGTAATAGTATAATTATCTTTTGATTAAGTTTTCAATTTTTATTTATGCATTATCATGTTTCAATAATCATCGAAAATACATATCATACAAAATATTATTCTTTTATTGTGTAGTTGGCGTAATCTTGTTTTGGAGGTGGACTTTTTGTTTAAATAAAATTACAAGTTTCTTTATAATTTAAAGATTTGAGAGCTTATGATCTTACCTCTATAATGGTAAATTTTGATTGTTTGATTAATAAAAAATTTAAATGATGTTAGTTCCTTTGATTAATAGTAGTTTTTGAATCGTCATTGCAAGTGTAGCTTTATAAATTTTCTTGTATTAATTTATCAATGAAATTTGATAACATTAGTATGTTATAAGAAATGTTTAGTCCTGATGCTTCACAATTTAGAAATTTGATTGGATATATAATTTGTTTATCATTTACGAAGATTTTGTTCATAGTCCACAATTTTTTGAGCAATTGTTCCATTGATTAATTAATGATAATGTTGTGCCTCCTTTTTCCCCAAGGACTTGGACAATTATTTCCTTGTCATTTGATTCTAACTACTGAGAGTCATTGTGCAGAGAGTTGTCAAAGGCAGCGGGCTTGGTAGGTGCCCCAAAACCATAAAAGCCCGCCTTTTGGCGGGTTTAAAAATTTAAAAAATTTGGCGGTACCAAAATCCCAACCCAACCCACTAATTGGCTGGTTGCGGGTTCAAGCGGGCCAACCCACTATTATATTTTTAATATTATTTTATATTTTAAAATATTATAAATATGTACTTTAAAAACTCTAAACACATTAAATTCATCAAAATCAAATGAAATTAATTACTTTATGTTGATTATTATCACTAAAAAAATTAAAACAAAATATTTTTCATAATTAAAATTAATCGTTCATTACTCATAAATATAACTTCGTATAAATTGAAATTTACCACCAATCTACCAAAATAATTTATAAACATAATTTTCTACATATTAAATTTATCATCTATAAACATAAATTTACAAAATATCCCCAAAAAAATAACATTATAAGTGCTCAAATATATAATAAAATAAAAAATAATTTTAGGAGGCGGCTCGGCCCGCCCCCAACCCACCAAAACCCGCGGCCCAAATAGGCCGACCCATATAGGTCCGCCTCCAAACGGGCTAAAATTTTTTTAACCCAACCCTTTTTTTTTTAAGACAGGTTTTGAAGCTAGCCCAATGGGCCCAACCCATTTTGACGGGCTCTAATTGTGCTAGAGGAAATTATATGTGTGTGTGAAAGTTAATATCAAGTGTTCTTAGGCTTTCCACATTAAAATCCATTTTGAAGCAATGTGTCTTGAAGATACTATTGTTGAAAATAATAAAATATTTGATTCAAGACCGTGTCAATATTGATCTTGTTTCATTATTGTTTGAATGAGCGATTAAAACTTAATATTTGACCGTGAAATATCCACTATGATGTGGATAAATATAAATAAATATATGATAACCTAAAGATGGTCGTCCTTCCATAAGCACAGTTCGATTAACTCCACGCACACTTATAAGATTTCAAATTGTTGATGAAATATAATTTGGTGATGTTCAAAATACTTTTCAATTAAAATTATGTGGTGAAACCATAACTGATGATGATATGCTTTCATAGATATTTTCCTTTCGAATATGCTCTCTGCAAGAAACAATATCGAGACAAAGAATTTAAGAAATATTCTTAACTAATTATTTGTATTCTTTTGGTTGAGCAAAACAATGAATTATTGTTGAAAATTATGAGTCCCGACCCATTAGTTCTAGTCCATTCCCTAAAGCGAGTGTGACTCATCTCAAAATTATGAATGTGGTTGTGGGTGAACATGGTCGTGATAGACATACTCCATATAATTATATAAACTACAATCGTGATAAGAAACAAGTTGTCTCCCAGAAGAGGGACAATGGATAAAATAAAAAGATTGTGGATAAGTGTTACTGGTGTGGCATTGAAGGTCATTGACCTCGTAGCTATATATCATATTAAAAAAAAATCATCCTCTAAAATAGTATCAAGCATCTTTGAAAATGAAAGATGAAATTGTTGAGACATATTGATGAGGAAAATACTTATAATGGTGATGATAAAGTTCCATTCTTCCAGAAGAAGTAATGAACGTCAAATATTGTGATTAAATAATGATGGTGACATATGTCTAATTGAATGTGCTAATATGTACATCATACTTAAAATGAAAATATTTTTTCTCATTTGAATAAAGGGGGAGACAAATGTTAATTTATATAGAGTAGTGTAAACTTGATTGATGGCTCCAGAAGAGCTACTACTTTTCTCCCTGGAAGAACTAAATTCGTTATAAGTAAATCACCATTGTCTCCTAAGTCTCAAAGAAGTTTGTTGAGTTTTAAAAATATCAGCAGAAATAGATATTCATTGAAACTCTAAATGAGACAAAATAATTTGTGTGATCCTTGAACTAAAATAAGAGAACTAGATGTTTACAGGATTATACAATTGCAATAAGTTGCAAATCAATTAAAGAACATGTTTAGTGACTCTAAAAAATTTCTAAATTACATATTCTTGCAGAATATGTTTTGGTTAAGATTGATGTCCCAAAAGGACAAATAGCTAGTGTTAATAAATTTAAAATACATCTGAAGCGTGGGAAGATCTCTTAGTTCAATGATTAAAATCCTCACAAAAAAAGAGTATTAATATAAATCAAAATTGAACATAGTGGAAAAATTCAACCTCCTGAAGAGGTTAGCACAAGGTAGCCCAAGTTTTTCCAAAAAGGCATAAATTTGATTATGATGAAACGTATTCCTCCGAAGTGGATACAGTCTTGATTACCCCCATTTTTACAACTAGTGTGTGGGAGATAATCAATCATTTCCCATCTACGAAGATTCAATTGTGTAGTATATATTTCTATATCACTACCACGATAAACCTAGCATCCTAGTTGGCTAACTGTGCACTTAATGAAGATCATTTTCCAGCATTAGGGGGAAATAAGAATACAACATTTAATTAATGCTGAAAAATTTAGTAAAAGAGAAAAGATTTTCAGTATCTAGACTCACACACACTAGTCAAGCTGAACCTATATAATATCTAGTAAGTAATCTGCCAGATGCATTTACTAATCATAAAGGAGTGACTAGATCACATGTACATATCGTATATACGTAACAAAGTATAGATGTTACAATAAAATTAAATATATGTTGATGCTCTTACATGCCAGAAGCGTACATGAGTCTTTACACACCAGAAGTGTAAATGACCTCATAACACGAAGAATGAGTCTCATGTGCACCCGGGTGCACCGTGCATTCATAATGCATTTTATAAGCATGCAACTATACAAAAGCGTAAAGCGTGCAACTATTCAAAGCGAAGCATGCAACTATGTTCCTATATTAATACGGTTGACCTTTTCTATGTAAATAAGTCACACTTTTCAATATGACAAGTTGCACGCTTCTAAAATGCATTATGAGTGCACAGTGCACCATGGTGCATACAAGACCTAACCTGACACGAAATATATAAACACGCGGTAAAACAAAGCTAGCAAAATAAATTATTCAATCACTCCCAGGATCTTCTGAAGAGATTCGTCTTGAAGTCGAAAGTCCTAGTAACAATGCACGTGCACAAAATAATTATAATACTAGGATTGCGGAACAATCAGATCAATATATTTTGGGAAATGATGAAGATTTGGTTGATATGAATTTTATACATACAGGAGAAACTTACAATAGAAATATCATTATTGTCGACAACATATTTGCCATCACACTTGTTCTACCTATCAAAAATTTGGATCCAGTACCTAAGTCAATAAATATGCGCCAGAAGCGCTATGACTAGGTGAAACAAAAGGTAGCAATTGTGGTTGTGCTAGACTCGCTAACAGAAAATTATTCTGCTCTATCGTGCGTACACCCAGAAGTGTGTATTTGTACAAAAACAAAATGAGAACAATAAGTGGTGAAGTATAAAGCGAGATTAGTAGCTCAAGGGTTTTCACAGACACCCATTATTGATTTTGATCAAATCATTTCTCCTGTTACGATTACTATTCCGCTACATAATATATCTGGCAGCAAATATGAATTTAATTTGACTAATGCATGTTACATGCACATATTTATATGGATCATTGAATGATAATATTTATATGAAAATCCCTGAAGGATTTAACATGCCTGAAGTATGTAAATAAAAGATTATATTCGATCAAATTGTAAAGGTCTTTGTATATATGGGCTCAAACCATCTAAATGTATGAGGCAAAATCGCCTAACTGGACACCTAATTAAAAAAGGTACATCATATCAATGATCCAATATAATAATATGCCTTTACAAAAGAAAAAAATATCAAATTTTGTAATAATTACAGTATAAGTTGATTATCTCAGTTTGACTGGAACTCTTGAAGAGCTCCAAGAGATGGTTGCATGTCTAAAGAAAAAATATGAGATCAAAGATTTTTTTTAAGAGACTAAATTCTACATTGGTTTAGAAAGTATAATTTTTGTCCAACAAATTATTGGAAAATTATTCAAAAATACTATTTATAAAGAAGTCTTACACTAAGGTGCATATACTTCATTGATCAGGCTGAAATTCTTGAGCTGACAGGAAATGATGCAGGGATCATTCAGGAAAGAGAAGAACTGAAGAAAAGACACTATGAGATGTTTAACTTGGAGCCACCATCAGATAAGATTGAGTCTGAAGATGAGTGAAGAAGACCAAGTTCTATCTTTTTGTTTTTAGTAGAGTAAGATAAACCATGTATCCTGTACTTTCAGAATATTCTTTAATGAAACTCTAATGATTTTTGCTCTAAAAAAAATATATAATATTTTACTGTTGACTATTATTGCTATAAACCTGCTCTTACATGTTAATAAGAATTGAAACCTGAATAGATGATAGACTTGTTTTCATTGTAACAAGATGGTTTTGGCATCATCAAAAATGGGGAAATTGTTGGGAGATGAATTTAATATAAGAGATTTTGATTAGATCCCAAAACCCCTGAGTATGACATGTATCAGGACATCTTGGTAGAATAGGACTCAGGTTTCAAATAGTTAGGATTTCAGGAGAATCTGCACTTTGTATAGTCAGCAGATTTAGATCAGGATATGTTAATAAAAGTTCTGAAGACCCTGAAGACCTGAAGATCTTGAAGACCGAAGATCCTGAAGATGTTTTGTACTGAAGTATAAGATCCTGAACAACTATTTTGTAAATAGTGATATGTTCAATCTTAGTACAAACAAAGAGAATGTTATGCATCCGTATGCTTTAAGAAATGTATCAGTTCAGTGGAGTTGACCAAAAGGAGCCATTGGTTTGTCTCTGATCAAAGAAAGATTTCGGCCAATGAGGAGGCGGCAACAGCGTACTTTACTGTCACTAAAAATGACATACCATTGAGGAAATATCAGTGCTGATATCTTCCAGTCTACAGAAGCAAGTAATTGGTTGTTTGGCTAAATACTACCCAAACCATGCAAGGGCACGTTCAATCCCTAATGTAGCCGCTTAACACTAACCAAAAGAGGAAACTCTTGAAGCTATCTCCTCCAACGGATAGTTTTTCAAGAGTGACTCTTAGAGTTGCCTATAAATACCGAAGGCCTTGCACTCATTTAAGGTTACGGGAAATCAAGCAACTCACAAAGCTCAATCTATTCAAGTTATTCTTTGAAGCACTCAAAACCTAAAAGATTTTCCAAGTGTTTCACTTTGAAGAGAGGTCACTTACTAAGCTTTGGCATTGTTAAGATCCAAAGCTTAGTAGAGATATCCTAGCCTTTGCATTCCGTTCTTATTGTAAATGATATCTCAATAGTTGGAAACCAAACCAAAACCCAAACCCTAAGCGTTAGGAAGTTTGAGTAGTTGATTGTTTGGAAGTTGAGAGAGTTGTAAGAGTTAGTAAGCTGCGTTGTTCAGTCTGAAAGCTTGAGAGAGAATAGTAGTTCTGAGTACTATGACTCAGGAAGTAGATCCTAGGGATCAGATTGCGTTTGAGAGGTAATTTGGTCAGTGTACCTTGGCACTCTAAACCAAGCGGATTCTGAAGTGTTTTGAATTCCCACGAGGATCGGGGGAGAGTGGGCGTAGGTGCTTGAGTCTCTGAACCACTATAAGTTTGTTGTGTTATTTACCTACTGTATTGCATTAAAGTGTTGCATATTTTCATTTGAGGATTAAAAAGGTTTTTCTGAATTCAGTTGGAACCTATCCACTGAACTTGCACTAAACTATTCACAACCTAAACACCGTCTTCATAAAGGAAAAGGTATTTTTAAACCAAAAAGTAAAAGCAGTATAAACTTAGTGCCTACACTTTCAGGTACCTTAGCTAGGTAGTATAGATATCTATCAAAATGAAAAAACTCTACGAGTATTCAATAAGACATTATCGTGCCAAGCTACTCGGGATGTTTAGCTTTTCGAGGATCAATTGAGCTAATTTGAAGGACCGAAAGCTACTCAAGGTTATTGTCTCATTAGACTTTGGCTAGGGTGATTTGTGCTTTTCGAGGACTAAACTTCGGGGAAGACTGGCTCATTTGATCATCAGGGTTTAAAAAGTTGAAAAATACTTTCCCCCCTCCCTTACGCACGTGTGACTCGCACTTGGGACCAACACCTAATTTCAGCATACAAGTAACTCGAATATCAATATTTAGGTACAAGTAACCCTAATTTCTAAGTTTAGCACTAATTTCTTAAGAACATGCCCTAATTTTCAATATTTTGGTAGAAATTTAAGAAAACATACCCTAATTACATGAATTACCATAATCTGGGGCTCCAAGGTTTACTAGCTCTTCCTTCGCAAAAACGGTGGAATATATGGTGAAGGGGGCGGTTTTGGACCTGTTCTCAATGGCGAAGGTTGTCGGTTGTGTTGGAAAAATTGGGGTGCCCGGATCTATTCGAGGTGATTATTTAAATACATATTTAAATTAAACTGTTAATTACTAACATGAATTAATCCTAAATCAATTCAACATAATAATAAACAACACGCGTACACATAATTCACGTAAATCCTAAACATGCGGAACTAGGAGTTACGGAATTACTAACCTCTTGAAGAATCAAACGGATGAATCAACCTAAGAGTCTTCCCAAATATATCCCCAAAGTCCACGAACGCTATCCGGTGGGAAGATTTCAACGAACGATTTTAATGGGAGAGAAATTAAATATTTTGTTACCACCTTTGTGGATTTCTAATATTTCCAACACATGGAATTACACTTGGGAATGAAGAACTCATTCCCTATAAATAGGGGAGGGGGGCGAAAAAATTAGGTCAAAAGAAATAATGAAAAAATCTTTTCTTGGTCTCCAAGAAATCTTGAATATATCTTCTATATTCTTTTCTCCTTAATTAAATTTTCCATAAAAAATTCTTTCCCTTCTTCTACCTCAAATTTTCGAAAATCACAACATTAAAGGAGTCAAGATTTGACTTCTTGAATTTATGGGATAATTATATATTCCTACAATAATTATCTCTTTCCATAAAATACATACAAAAAAATCAAGACAATCTTTCCTTCCTATTAATATACATATTTTCGAAAATATTTAATGGAATATAGCAAGAATATTTTCTTCTCTCTCTCATTAATTGAACTTTATTTTGGGCTATTTGGGGGGCCTTTAGGAGAATTAAGATTGGACCTCCAAAGGACTATGAAGCTTTAATACTTTGGGCCAAATATTATTCAAGTCCATTAATATTAATTTACTCCACTATAAAATTAATATTGAACTATCCATCTTAACCCATATTACGATTTCACATGTAACATGGCTCCCGGTCATTATTTCCCGCGTTTAAGATTATCTTAGTCCATTAATTAATTAAGCCACTGAACAAGCTTTATATTAATTAATATCTTTGTCCTTGGAGTAAAGACAGGTCAACATTATTATCCATGCCCGGAAATAAATTTCCACTTGCAAGATTTGGCATGATAAAGGATATGAGCCCACCAAGGGTACAAATCAAGCAAGACGTACTTGCACGCGATTCTCCGTATTAAATGTCAGCAATCGTCATGTAATTAATAATATTGCCCAAGATATAAGGTATCGAATCGCATTGACTCTCTTCCCATAATAAGTCAAAGCAATAGTTATTAATTTCACACGATCCTATTTAAGGGACGGAGATTAAGAAACAACGCACCACTGAGGTCTAATTCTTGTATATTCAGTACCGAAGAATTTGTCCTCATGTAGGTCCTCATTCAGCGCACCTAAATGACCTAGTGTGATCCCTTGGTCAAGACAGGCCAATCTGGGTCTCACACTTCAACCGTTCATGATGGTTCGTTCATTTCCATCTGAGTTGTGAATTTGTACGTAATTACGAGGGATGTTAATTTGATCTTCAGTGATCGGGTATCACTAAATTAACTACAACGTAATACGTACTATCTTCATTGAATGGGTTTGCAATAAACATATATAACATTCATTCATATTTAGTGCAACAGTGATTAAATAATTATTTCAGTAAATAAATAAGAAACTTCAGTTTGGTTATACAAAGTAAAAACATACTTTTCAGTATAACCCCAACAGGTTGTTCTCCACTTGGGGACTTCGGTTTGCAGCTGCGAGCGTATTTTTTCGACGAGCTGAGGTTTTTTTGCAGCGGGGGATTTTATGCAGTGGGGGTTTTTGAAGCAGGTTTTTTTCTTCCTCAGCAGTCGCGATTTGTTGTTCTTGTTGGTCAATTCTTCAGCGACAAATGAAGGTAGTCAACTGTTTTTGCCTATCTTAAATAACTTCCTTAATCCTTCTTCACTTGTCTCATTTTGTTAATGCCTAACATCCCATGTAAACAAAGGCTGAATTTGAATTCTATATGGGCCCTTATGGCAGCATTTGAGGATCCTTGAATTAGCATTGCCCCTAAAAGGAGCTTTTGTCAAATGAATTGATTCTCTATCACAAAACTTGTTGGTTCTGAAAGCGGCAAGCCTGACTGTTGGAGCTCTTTCGGAAAGCAGTATAAAGTCCCCCAGGCCAGACTAATAACTGCTATTTCTCCTACTCGTAAGGTTTAATAATAGTGCCAAAGTTAACCAAAATGATTTTTTTTTTGGTGAAAGTTATTTTTACAAGATATGCTTGCGTGGTCTGGTGATCTTGGGTTTAGAATGAGAAGCTTACTTGACACAACCTCAAGGTAATTTAATTCACTTCTTACTAAATACAACTACTTGCCTATTTCCTGGGAGAGTACTAGTAATATGAATATGCGTTCTTTTTTGAGCACAGCAGGCATGAAGCGGATTAATCAAGGTCATAAAGAAAAATAGGAGTTTTATAAGATCATACATAGACATATTGGACTACTTTTTCGAGATAAATTATAAGAGTTTGTATGAATTAAGCTTGTGGGGAATGGATTTATATAGTAGAAACTTTGCTATGTAATTAATGTTATCTTAAGATAATTATGATGCTATATCAAGTGCAAAGGTGATTTCTAACCTAAAAAAATTGTCAATTTAGTACATTTCTAACCTAAAAAAAAAAAAATACACGATTCATAAATAGAAAAAAAGATAATTGAAATTATTCACAAAGAAGAACATGAAAAACGCGAAATTGAAATCTATAGTGGGTCTGCAATTGAAAGACCTGATGGATAATCCAAATTCTTAATTTTTTTCATACCCACAAATTATTCATTCCATCTTTCTCATAATTAATGCTTATCAGGTTATAAATAAGCAACGAACTCCAAGTAGTCTGAATGAGAATAGCATTGTTCAAACTCCCGCTCAAGAGGCATCTGGAAGTGCTCAAGGAGCATCCGGAAGCATCAATCTTGAGGCATCCTCTATCAACGATGAAATCGCTGTACCACAAAATTTTCACGATCAGAATGTGCAGTCTGAACAACCACAACTCCGTAAGTCTACTAGAGTTCGTAATCCGATCACCAGATATTATGGTTTCCTCGTGGAGGAACAAGATGACATGGAGATCCCGGATAAGGACGAACCTAAAACTTACACTGAGGCAACATTAGATGTTGACTCAAAAAAGTAACATGAAGCCATGAAATCCGAGATGGACTCGATGTACATCAATTTTTCTAATTATTTTTTTTTCGTTCGGGTTTGATGGGTTTGTGATAATATGTTTGCAATGATCCATTGAATAGTTTTTTCTTGTCATAGCTTTACTCTCAATGTAACAATTTAGTTATGGTTGATTAAAGTGGTTTGGAACATTAACTTTAGCATGAATTATCCACTTTTTAATTTTTCCAATTCTTTTTTTACTTGCATTTCTCATTTAATTTGTGCATGCATAGTTCAAGAACTTATTAATTATATTGGTGCTAGAGGCAAGTTGAACAGACATGAACATAACATGTACATATATTTATTTGTGCTATTAACATGTAAAATTTGGTGCATTAACTATGAGGACAAAAATATGTACATGGCTTATTATTGGAGCCACTTATTTCATCTCATATATTTTGTTATCAACTCTTTGAGAATTCTCAAATTTGAAAAAAGAGTTTGCTCTGTCTATTTTATTTTTATTTATGTTTTAGTATATGAGATGAATACAAGATTTTATTTTTTTAATTGTGAAGAGTCCTGGTCGAGATAATTGCACAGAAATATTGAGACTCGATTGGTTACCTTTTCTATATAAGCAAATTTAGGTTACTTTTTTTTATTGTTTCTTAATAGAATATGTATGCTAGGTGGATTTCAAGAAAACATATACAAGTCAATGAGGAAGTCTTCGTGGGTTTTTTATCGTGCATGAGACATAGCTTAAGCTTTGACATTTGAGTCATGTTTCCCTTTAAAATATGATTAGATTTGGGTCCATAACTTCATGGTTCATATAATATAGTAAATTATATTTTTCTTATGCATGAAATTGTCTCTTATAGCTCTTAAAAAACTCTATCAAGTTGATTAAATATGTATGCGTGTTGTAGGTCCCAAAGCGGGTTTTCGTGAGGGCAAAAATCTAGAGGGAGGGTGAATAGACTTGAAAACTTTTTTTCGTGAGATCGGTGTGATAAGCAAGTTCTTTGACTTGATCGAATTTTTGGTTAAAAATATTTTCCTACTCCCCCGAAAGAGTACGAGATCGTCGTAGTAGTGTAAGTAATTTGACCAAGTATTTATCGAAACCCAAGAAACTAGGAGAGGAGTGGACCCCCAAAGTTATATGTATCCATGGTATTATAGAAGCGATATAAGTTTTTTGGATTTTAAAAGCAAATTAACCCAAGTACCAATTTTCAACTAAAGACAACAAGAATTAAAACTAACAATTAACTACTAATCAAGTAAAGTAAGATCAAAAAGTAATCAAACAATTAAAACTAACTTTCGAGGGAAAGTGCAAAGGTGCGAGAATTGCTTCGGGTGTTTTCCTTATGTGGGGTCACTAACAAGTTCACAAACCAACTACTCAATTATGTCATAAGTGGTGATTTAGCTAGGAACAATCACTAAATGTGTAGATCAAACCCTTTTGAGACCTAGGTGAACAATGTGAATTAACTAGCACCTAATTAATCCCATAATCTCCTAAGATTGTGACGAATAGAAAGTTTCAACACGGTTACTAATTCATAGACATCGTCTCCTCACCAACCTCATAGACGACCTCTACTAGGTAAAATATTATTTCAATTTATGTTGTTTTCGAGAATTCTCGAGGTGTTAAATTTATTTTGAAGTTTAATCTGTGTAATTTGTTATGCATTTTATTTAATGATGATTCTTCACCAATATTCCACTATGTGATATGTTAATTTTTTTGAAATATTAAATGTGTTTGTTATGAAGAATTTCAATTATGTGAATATTTTTTAATGTTGCAATCTCTCATTTATTCCTCCAAACTTGTGTACTAAAAGATGAGTGAATCTTGTTACTATCGATTTGTTTTTTTTTTTTTTTTAATTTTGCATTGAATGTAAGTTTTTAAATAAATAAGACTGTATATTTCTTTTCATGATCTCCTTTGAATCATGTCTTGAATGCAGTGCACAATTTCCCCATGTTTTTCTTAAACTGATGCTAAATTCTTTTTTCAATTTTTCTAATTATTTTTTTGTTTCAGTTTCAGTAAGTTTGTGATAATATGTTTGCGATGATCCACTGAATAGTTTTTTACTGTCATAGCTTAACTCTCAATGTAGAAATTTAATTATGGTTGATTAAAGTGGTTTGAAACATTAACTTTAACATGAATTATCCACTTTTTAATTTGCCAATTCTTTTTTACTTGCATTTCTCATTTAATTTGTGCATGTATAGTTCAAGAACTTATTAATTATGTTGGTGTTAGAGTCAAGTTGAACAGACATGAACATAACATGTACATATATTTATTTGGGGGAGTGACTCTCCACTACAAAGTCACAAACAAAAGAACTCTAAGATACATTGCAACTTTATTATGACTCTAAGATACAAAATTATGGTTAAAAAGTCTAAGTTACCCTTTTAATTGTTTTCTGCACTTCTGACCCATTTTCTGCACTTTTGACGCATTTTGACTTTTTATAATTTAAATTTTTAAAAGTCCAAATATTTTAAATTATTAAATTTATTAAATTATTTATTAATATAATTTTATTATTATTTCAAAGTGAATTTTATTAACTCATTTTGCAATTCAGAAAAATATGTAACTTTAAAAAAATTAATTCTTTTAATTTTTTCATCTCTAGTCTAATTTTGAAGTGCATTTTTTTTAAATTGTATTTTTATCAATTTTGGAGTGCATTTTTTTTATAGTGCAATTTTTTTTTTCTACACTATTATACCAATTTTGAAAGTGCATTTTTAAAAAAAATTGTATTTTGAGTCAATTTTGGGGTGCAATTTTTTTAAAAAAAAATTGTATTTTGGACCAATTGTAGGGTGCCTTTTTAAAAAAAAAATGTATTTTGAATCCTAATTTAAACAAAAAACCCTAATCCGCAAAAAATATTTTGGAAGTGCATTTTTAAAAAAAATGTATTTTGAGTCGATTTTGGGATGCATTTTTTTTTAAAAAAAATTGTATTTTTGGTCAATTTTAGAGTGCATTTTTTAAAAATAAATTGTATTTTAGACCAATTTTGGAGTACATTTTTTAACAAAAAATTGTATTTTGGGTCCTAATTTAAACAAAAAAAATCCTAATCTGCAAAAATAAACATCTAATTACAAATTAAACAAAAAAAAAAAAAAAAACTGCAAAAATAATGTACTTTCCCCGTAACAAAATACAATTAAAAATCTGCAAAAATAAAACAGAAAATTACACTCTTTACCTTTGAATTTGAGAAGATTGAGGCAAATTAACTTACCACTCAAATTCTCAATTTCTCAGATCTACAAAACAGACAGAAAAATAAAAACAAAAATTTACAATTTTTCCGATCTACAAAAATACATAAATAAAAATACAGAAAAAAAAAAACAATCTTTACCTTTGAATTTGAGAAGATTGAGGTTGTAATTCGACTTGGATGAAGAACCAGAACCTAAAAAACACACACAACTGCAGAAAAATGAAGAACCAGATCCTCCAGCGCCGCCGCGCCATGAATCGAATACATACACAAAAATATATCACTCAAATTCTCAGATCTAAACAAATACAGAAAAAATAAGTAAAAAATACTTTTTTTTTAAAAAAAAAATCCTTACCTTCGTCGCCTCACACCACCACGCACAACCAAGCCTCCGCGGCACAAACCCACGCGGCCCTCGCACGCAAATCGTCTTCTCCGAAACCCCCCCACGGCGCCGTCAAACCACACCAACCATCAAACCCTACTTACATAAACAAACAAAAAACCAAATTTGCAGAAAATTCAGAAATCATAACCATATCTGCAAATTAGAGTCTTTTTGTTGAAAACTTTGTACCTTACAGTCATTTATTCTATTTATTTGTGCTATTCACATTGAAAATTTGGTGCATTGACTATGAGGACAATAATATGCACATGGCTTATTATTGGAGCCACTTATTTCATCTCATATATTTTGTTATCCACTCTTTGAAAATTCTCAAATTTGAAAGAGTTTGCAATGTCTATTTTATTTTTATTTATGTTTTACTATATGAGATGAATACAAGATTTTATTTTTGTAATTGTGAAGTGTCCTGGTCGAGAAAATTGCACAGAAATATTGGGATTCGATTGGTTACCTTTTCTATATAAGCAAATTTAGGTTACTTTTTTTCATTGTTTCTTAATAGAATCGGTATGCTAGGTAGATTTCAAGAAAATATATACAAGTCAATGAGGAAGTCTTTTGTGGGTTTTATTCGTGCATGAGACATAGCTTTGCTTTGACATTTGAATCATGTTTCCCCTTAAAATATGATTAGACTGGGTCCATAACTTCATGGTTCATATAATATAGTAAATTAGCTTTTTCTTTTGTCTCTTATAACTCTTAAACAACTATATCAAGTTGATTAATATGTGTGTGTGTAAATATATATATATATATTCTGGTAAATGGAATAATAGTCAGAAAAATTATTCTGCTACTGCTAAAGAAATTCTTGCTATTGTTAAATGTGTCCTTAAATTTCAGGATGATTTATATAATCAGAAATTTACTATTAAAACTGATTGCAGGGCTGCTACTTTTATGCTCTTCAAAGATTTTGAACATAATGTTTCTAAACAAATGTTTGCCCGATGGCAATCGTATCTTGCTTATTTTGATTTTGATATTGTTTATAAGCAAGGGAAGGATAATCATCTTCCAGATTTTTTAACTCGTGAATTTATTTCTTCATGACGAAATGAGTCATCTTTGGAAGGAATCCTTATTCCTCTTATAGAGGAAGAGGAGGAAGAGGCCATCCTCCGATTATACAACATGGGAAGAAATCCTTTTTTTCATATATATATATATATATATATATATATATATATATATATATATATATATATATAATATTGGGCTTTGATATAGAGTCTATTAATAGATTGTTTAGTCCAATAGTCGTTTACCGGTCAACCCAACTCAACCCTACAAAACCGCCCAATGGTTCATGGTTCACCCGCCCGAAGCGGTTGATGGTTTAGGGTTTACGATTTATGGTTTAGGGCTTAGTTTGGGAATGCACATAAGCTATTAGGCTCCATAAGGAGCCTAATATTAAACTCCATATCAAAACTATATATATATATATATCCTCTTATCTGTTTTTTATATGGAGGAACAAATGGTATTTTATATATATATATTTGGTTTTTTATATTATTATCTAATTAAATAGTTTAAATTAATTTTGAAAAAAAAAATCTACAACCTAAAATATAAATCATGAACCCTAAACCATGACCCATTCGGGTAGGGTGTGACCATGAACCCAATTGATGAATTTGAACCATTTTGGGGTTCAGATCTATAATTTAATTCTTAATTAAATAATTTAAATTAAATTTTAGAAAAAAAAAAACTTTGCACTAATTAAATAAAAAATTAAATCATGGATCCAAACCATGAACCGAGTGGTTCATGGTTAACTTCATGAGTGGTTCATGGTTCCTCGCCTTGGTGGTTCATGGTTCACCATGCCTTAATGGTTCATGGTTTAATTATAATTTAATTTGGGTTTAAATAATTTAAATTAAATTTTTAGAAAAAATATTTTTTTTTTAAATTAATTAAATAATTTAAATTAAATTACGGATCCAAACCTGAGGTGGAAAGTCAAATGGTTAATTTGGTTCCATAAGGTGAGTGGTTCATGGTCTCCATATCAAGATTATATATATATATATATATATATAGTATATATGGGGGTTTATGATTTATGTTTAATGCAAAAAAAATTGCAAGGTTTTTTTTAAATTAGATCTTTAATATTGTTATGTATTTTTATTAATCGATTTATTTAATTTACTAAATAATATGATCTGTTATTAAAATCATTAATATTATGTATAAGTCAATATAATATTGTGATGGATACCATAAGGTGTTCCTTTTATAAATATATTTTTGAACTACATTATGTATTATAATCACTTTTGATAAAGTTATAAAAAATTAATTTTATTACATTAGAATTCATTTAACTAATATCATTTAAATAACTAATATCATCATCATATATGAAATACTATTGATCTCATTGTACATAAATTGAATCATCAAATAAAAGGATGTGAATTTAGTAAATATTATTAATAAAATGTGTCTCAAAATAAATTATTAATAATCGTGGTTCCAACAATAAGTGTGATCAAAAGTTGTTCCTACCTGATTTATTATTGAAGGAAGGGCCTTCAATACCAAGTCCCATATAATTTCTACTAAAAGAAAGGGAAAGAAAAAAGGAACAAAAATTTGACCAATAGAAAACGAAACCAAATCTATGCATGATTGACACGAGGACATATAACAAATTATATATATATAGAAATTTGTAAGAATTTAGGGGTCTCAGTGCCTTTCCCTGTACCCAACGTGACTACATCCTTATGCGCAAGCATTGTGTTATATTTTATAATAAAATTGGAAACCTGCAAGACATATGTTGAATTTTGAAACAAGAACCGGAAATATTCTAGAAAATTGAAACATAGAAGAAAACTCGCACCGTGAAATTGAAACGTTCATTTTTTTCCCAACAAATCCAATTGAAAGTAGAGGGAGAGGCAATAAACTATCAATAAAATTGCAACACCAAAATTGAAGTTGCAATATATCGATAATACAAATGAGAGGCTTCAATGTGTGAAATTAAATCGGACCTCAAATTTATTACACTGGAAATTTAAATCTTATGAATCTAGAAAAAAAACAAGTTGAAGGACTACCAAACTCATTCTGTTTAATTTCACCATTTATACCACATCCTTTCACGGTTATTCTCTTTCAACCATATTCCATCAGTACTAGCTTCAAAATAACATTCGCTGCATATCATGTCCACTTTGTTATTAAAAATTTCAAAATGTGCGTTTTTTCCAGCCCATTTAAAATCACAACGAAATATTGTTTCGCCTATAAATAACGTGCAGAAGCTCCAATTATAGTCTTGACCACGACGAATGAAGTGTTCACCAAGATCATCATTAGACTTACAGTGCACACTCAATGGAGAATTTCCTGGGAGAGTACTAGTAATATGAATATGCGTTCTTTTTTTAGCAAAGCAGGCATGGAGAGGATTAATCAAGGTCATAAAGAAAAATAGGAGTTTTATAAGATCATACATAGACATATTGGACTACTTTTTCGAGATAAATTATAAGAGTTTGTATGAATTAAGCTTGTGGGGAATGGATTTATATAGTAGAAACTTTGCTATGTAATTATGATGCTATTTAATTTGATTTTAATATAATTATGATGCTATTTAATTTGATTTTATTGATAAATTTTTTGAATAAAAGCTTTAATAATTAACAAACTACTGTTTGTTTTTTAAATCTACTATGACAAAGTCTCATGTGTCATTGGTGCACGGATCTAAAATTCGTACACTCGTCCAACTCTATCCAAGTATCCACAGAACATGTTTAATATATTCAATGGGTTAAGTATTTTTTTTAAATGGTTCATTCAATTACATGAGTGCACGGTGCACTTGGGTGCATAAGAGACCCACTCATCTACTATTTATTACTCACTCCGATAAAAAATGTATGACGTATAACAATGTTTCAAACGAATTAAGAAAGTCATTAAATCTTAGTGTATTTATATGTTGTAGGCGAGTGCAGTTGTTATTTATGGTGATTTTGTTACCACTTTGGTCATGGTTAGGGTGCTATGTTTTTGCCGTGATTTTGTTACCACTGTTGGCAGATTTCAAATTTGTATGGATTAAATTCTTTGCCGAGACATCTTCAAGACTAATATGATTTTTTGTATTTTTTTTTCTAATTATATACTTCTTTCGTTCCATAATTAATTGAACATTTATTGTAAAAATAAATTTTAAAAAAATAATTATTTATTATTAGTAAAAGGAATAAAGTTGGGGATTAAATGATAAAGTAATGATATTTATGTAAATTAAATGAGATGGAATTGACTTGAGTATTAAAAAGTAAGGATATTAGGTGTAATATTGAGGTGTTTGAAGGGAAAGAGAAAAAAATTGCTTTATTACCGTTTATAAAAATGTTAAATTTAATTTGGAACGAACTTTCTGACAAATATTTAATTGAGTTGGGGACGGAGGTAGCATGTGCTAAAAATTAAAGAGTTTTGTATCACATGATGCAATTTCAATTTGATTTCTCAACTTTAAAGTCTCCAATCATATAAAATAAGAAAATTATCCGCCCTCCTTGATAAAATTTCTCCCATGGTGTACCGTGCACTCAGAATGCATTTTAGATGTGTACAATTTGTTATGCTGAAAAATGCAACTTATTTACAAATAAAAGTGCAACTGTTAATATGAGAACATAGTAGCATGCTTCTGTTTGGAATAATTGCACGTTTCTGTTTCGTATAATTGCACGCTTTTAAAATGCACTATGAGTGCACGGTACACCCGGGTGCACATAAAACCCTCTCTTCTCCCATGTTTGACTTAAAAAAAACCCTCATATATACTTGACTTTTTTGTCCATTTTTTATGGAGAAACCCTCAACACTATTTAATAAAAAGAAAAAAATAGTTTGAGAATAAAATAACTAATTTTCTAGACTTGACTTGGACTCTGTCACAGAGGATGAGAATGATCGACAACTAATAATTTCCAAGATCGTTAATTTAGAATTATCCTCGTGAGAAATACTATGAATTATGATTCTAGGTGATGTGTTAAAAATTTAAAAATAAAATATAATTGTAACATATATATAAAAAAAAATGACACTCGATCTGGTTTCATTCATACACAACTTCCCTATTAATCGGAGTATGCGCAGCCGCAATTATAGACGAAACATATGCCGCTGCTAAAAGAATTGGTCATCACATTACTACTAATTGCAATTCGAATAAAAAAAACTAGTTTTTTTTTTTTTAATATATATCGGTATTTTTTTAAAATGTTAAAGAAAGTTTATAATGTATATTAGCGAATTTGATCATATGCCCGCAGATGGACATAAACTTATATAATCACTATTTATTTGGCGTTACACATATGAAAAGTTCCCATCATCATTTAATAAGTTTCTTTAATTAATTTAATCTTCACATTTATGTGTATTTCATATTTTACCCCATTTAATTAAATTAAATATCTTAAGCTTTGTTATGAAATAATAGAATATTTTGTGGATGTCCTTCAATATATTCCAAATGCATGAATGATCATTATATCATATCATTCTGGTAGAAACCTGTGATGTACACTTTCATCCCTATAAATAGGTACGTCATCTTCATTTGTACAAGAAAAAGATATTGAAACCTTCCTAGCTTGGTCGCCCTCAAGATGTAGTCCCCATGACGAACTGGGTCAACAAACGTGGTCTTATTTTCTACTTTCTCTACTCTCTCAATACTCAATATTTTCATTAGTTTTATAACACCTTATCAGCACAATTGTTCTACCACGTAAGATCAAAATTCGATGCCTCACCTTTTTCTTGGTATACTTGCTACTTGGAGCATCCTTTTTTTTCTTTTTGCCCATGGAATTTTTTTTTTAAAGATTTGGTTCATAGGTATGTTATCTCATTTTTAATATTTACTGCAGCCGATGCTAATGTTCTATGCATATGTGTTGTCGATTCAAAATTACAACTGTGTAATAGTATAATTATCTTTTGATTAAGTTTTCAATTTTTATTTATGCATTATCATGTTTCAATAATCATCGAAAATACATATCATACAAAATATTATTCTTTTATTGTGTAGTTGGCGTAATCTTGTTTTGGAGGTGGACTTTTTGTTTAAATAAAATTACAAGTTTCTTTATAATTTAAAGATTTGAGAGCTTATGATCTTACCTCTATAATGGTAAATTTTGATTGTTTGATTAATAAAAAATTTAAATGATGTTAGTTCCTTTGATTAATAGTAGTTTTTGAATCGTCATTGCAAGTGTAGCTTTATAAATTTTCTTGTATTAATTTATCAATGAAATTTGATAACATTAGTATGTTATAAGAAATGTTTAGTCCTGATGCTTCACAATTTAGAAATTTGATTGGATATATAATTTGTTTATCATTTACGAAGATTTTGTTCATAGTCCACAATTATTTGAGCAATTGTTCCATTGATTAATTAATGATAATGTTGTGCCTCCTTTTTTCCCTAAGGACTTGGACAATTATTCCCTTGTCATTTGATTCTAACTACTGAGAGTCATTGTGCAGAGAGTTGTCAAGACGGGCCAGCGGGGCGGGGCGGCCCAAAACCCGCAAAAGCCCGCCTTTTGGCGGGGCGAGGCGGGGCGGGCTGAAAATTTGGCAGGCTGCAAAATCCCAACCCAACCCACTAATTGGCTGGTTGCGGGTTCAAGCGGGCCAACCCACTATTATATATTTAATATTATTTTATATTTTAAAATATTATAAATATGTACTTTAAAAACTCTAAACACATTAAATTCATCAAAATCAAATGAAATTAATTACTTTATGTTGATTATTATCACTAAAAAAAATTAAAACAAAATATTTTTCATAATTAAAATTAATCGTTCATTACTCATAAATATAACTTCGTATAAATTGAAATTTACCACCAATCTACCAAAATAATTTATAAACATAATTTTCTACATATTAAATTTATCATCTATAAACATAAATTTACAAAATATCCCCAAAAAATAACATTATAAGTGCTCAAATATATAATAAAATAAAAAATAATTTTAGGAGGCGGCCCGGCCCGCCCCCAACCCACCAAAACCCGCGGCCCAAACAGGCCGACCCATATAGGTCCGCCTCCAAACGGGCTAAAATTTTCTTAACCCAACCCACCTTTTTAGCACGGCGGGGCGAGCTAGCCCAATGGGCCCAACCCATTTTGACGGGCTCTAATTGTGCTAGAGGAAATTATATGTGTGTGTGAAAGTTAATATCAAGTGTTCTTAGGCTTTCCACATTAAAATCCATTTTGAAGCAATGTGTCTTGAAGATACTATTGTTGAAAATAATAAAATATTTGATTCAAGACCGTGTCAATATTGATCTTGTTTCATTATTGTTTGAATGAGCGATTAAAACTTAATATTTGACCGTGAAATATCCACTATGATGTGGATAAATATAAATAAATATATGATAACCTAAAGATGGTCGTCCTTCCATAAGCACAGTTCGATTAACTCCACGCACACTTATAAGATTTCAAATTGTTGATGAAATATAATTTGGTGATGTTCAAAATACTTTTCAATTAAAATTATGTGGTGAAACCATAACTGATGATGATATGCTTTCATAGATATTTTCCACTCGAATATGCTCCTGCAGCAGCAATATCGAGACAAAGAATTTAAGAAATATTCTTAACTAATTATTTGTATTCTTTTGGTTGAGCAAAACAATGAATTATTGTTGAAAATTATGAGTCCCGACCCATTAGTTCTAGTCCATTCCCTAAAGCGAGTGTGACTCATCTCAAAATTATGAATGTGGTTGTGGGTGAATATGGTCGTGATAGACATACTCCATATAATTATATAAACTACAATCGTGATAAGAAACAAGTTGTCTCCCAGAAGAGGGACAATGGATAAAATAAAAAGAATGTGGATAAGTGTTACTGGTGTGGCATTGAAGGTCATTGACCTCGTAGCTATATATCATATTAAAAAAAAATCATCCTCTAAAATAGTATCAAGCATCTTTGAAAATGAAAGATGAAATTGTTGAGACATATTGATGAGGAAAATACTTATAATGGTGATGATAAAGTTCCATTCTTCCAGAAGAAGTAATGAACGTCAAATATTGTGATTAAATAATGATGGTGACATATGTCTAATTGAATGTGCTAATATGCACATCATACTTAAAATGAAAATATTTTTTCTCATTTGAAAAAAGGGGGAGACAAATGTTAATTTATAAAGAGTAGTGTAAACTTGATTGATGGCTCCAGAAGAGCTACTACTTTTCTCCCTGGAAGAACTAAATTCGTTATAAGTAAATCACCATTGTCTCCTAAGTCTCAAAGAAGTTTGTTGAGTTTTAAAAATATCCGCAGAAATAGATATTCATTGAAACTCTAAATGAGACAAAATAATTTGTGTGATCCTTGAACTAAAAAAAGAGAACTAGATGTTTGAGGATTATACAATTGCAATAAGTTGCAAATCAATTAAAGAACATGTTTAGTGACTCTAAAAAATTTCTAAATTACATATTCCTGCAGAATATGTTTTGGTTAAGATTGATGTCCCAAAAGGACAAATAGCGAGTGTTAATAAATTTAAAATACATCTGAAGCGTGGGAAGATCTCTTAGTTCAATGATTAAAATCCTCACAAAAAAAGAGTATTAATATAAATCAAAATTGAACATAGTGGAAAAAATTCAACCTCCTGAAGAGGTTAGCACAAGGTAGCCCAAGTTTTTCCAAAAAGGCATAAATTTGATTATGATGAAACGTATTCCTCCGAAGTGGATACAGTCTCCATTTTTACAACTAGTGTGTGGGAGATAATCAATCATTTCCCATCTGCGAAGATTCAATTGTGTAGTATATATTTCTATATCACTAACACGATAAACCTAGCATCCTAGTTGGCTAACTGTGCACTTAATGAAGATCATTTTCCAGCATTAGGGGAAAATAAGAATACAACATTTAATTAATGCTGAAAAATTTAGTAAAAAAAAAAAAGATTTTCAGTATCTAGACTCACACACACTAGTCAAGCTGAACCTATATAATATCTAGTAAGTAATCTGCCAGATGCATTTACTAATCATAAAGGAGTGACTAGATAACATATACATATAGTATATACGTAACAAAGTATAGATGTTACAATAAAATTAAATATATATGTTGATGCTCTTACATGCCAGAAGCGTACATGAGTCTTTACACACCAGAAGTGTAAATGACCTCATAACACGAAGAGTGAGTCTCATGTGCACCCGGTTGCACCGTGCATTCATAATGCATTTTATAAGCATGCAACTGTACAAAATAGAAACGTGCAACTATTCCAAACAGAAGCATGCAACTATGTTCCCATATTAACAGTTGCACTTTTCTATGTAAATAAGTCACACTTTTCAATATGACAAGTTGCACGCTTCTAAAATGCATTATGAGTGCACAGTGCACCCGGGTGCATACAAGACCTAACCTGACACGAAATATATAAACCTGCGGTAAAACAAAGCTAGCAAAATAAAACATTCAATCACTCCCAGGATCTTCTGAAGAGATTCGTCTTGAAGTCGAAAGTCCTAGTAACAATGCACGTGCACAAAATAATTATAATACTAGGATTGCGGAACAATCAGATCAATATATTTTGGGAAATAATGAAGATTTGGTTGATATGAATTTTATACATACAATAGAAATATCATTATTGTCGACAACATATTTGCCATCACACTTGTTCTACCTATCAAAAATTTGGATCCAGTACCTAAGTCAATAAATATGCGCCAGAAGCGCTATGACTAGGTGAAACAAAAGGTAGCAATTGTGGTTGTGCTAGACTCGCTAACAGAAAATTATTCTGCTCTATCGTGCGTACACCCAGAAGTGTGTATTTGTACAAAAACAAAATGAGAACAATAAGTGGTGAAGTATAAAGCGAGATTAGTAGCTCAAGGGTTTTCACAGACACCCATTATTGATTTTGATCAAATCATTTCTCCTGTTACCAATACTATTCCGCTACATAATATATCTGGCAGCAAATATGAATTTAATTTGACTAATGCATGTTACATGCACATATTTATATGCATCATTGAATGATAATATTTATATGAAAATCCCTGAAGGATTTAACATGCCTGAAGTATGTAAATAAAAGATTATATTCGATCAAATTGTAAAGGTCTTTGTATATATGGGCTCAAACCATCTAAATGTATGAGGCAAAATCGCCTAACTGGACACCTAATTAAAAAAGGTACATCATATCAATGATCCAATATAATAATATGCCTTTACAAAAAAAAAAAATATCAAATTTTGTAATAATTACAGTATAAGTTGATTATCTCAGTTTGACTGGAACTCTTGAAGAGCTCCAAGAGATGGTTGCATGTCTAAAGAAAAAATATGAGATCAAAGATTTTTTTTAAAAGACTAAATTCTACATTGGTTTAGAAAGTAGAATTTTTGTCCACCAAAATATTGGAAAATTATTCAAAAATACTATTTATAAAGAAGTCTTACACTAAGGTGCATATACTTCATTGATCAGGCTGAAATTCTTGAGCTGACAGGAAATGATGCAGGGATCATTCAGGAAAGAGAAGAACTGAAGAAAAGACACTATGAGATGTTTAACTTGGAGCCACCATCAGATAAGATTGAGTCTGAAGATGAGTGAAGAAGACCAAGTTCTATCTTTTTGTTTTTAGTAGAGTAAGATAAACCATGTATCCTGTACTTTCAGAATATTCTTTAATGAAACTCTAATGATTTTTGCTCTAAAAAAAATATATATTATTTTCTTTGTTGACTATTATTGCTATAAACCTGCTCTTACTTGTTAATAAGAATTGAAACCTGAATAGATGATATACTTGTTTTCATTGTAACAAGATGGTTTTGGCATCATCAAAAATGGGGAAATTGTTGGGAGATGAATTTAATATAAGAGATTTTGATTAGATCCCAAAACCCCTGAGTATGACATGTATCAGGACATCTTGGTAGAATAGGACTCAGGTTTCAAATAGTTAGGATTTCAGGAGAATCTGCACTTTGTATAGTCAGCAGATTTAGATCAGGATATGTTAATAAAAGTTTCAAGACCACAAGACACAAGATCTTGAAGACCGAAGATTATGAAGATGTTTTGTACTGAAGTATAAGATCCTGAACAACTATTTTGTAAATAGTGATATGTTCAATCTTAGTACAAACAAAGAGAATGTTATGCATCCATATGCTTTAAGAAATGTATCAGTTCAGTGGAGTTGACCAAAAGGAGCCATTGGTTTGTCTCTGATCAAAGAAAGATTTCGGCCAATGAGGAGGAGGCGGCAACAACGTTTTCTTGTCACTAAAAATGACATACCATTGAGGAAAATATCGGTCTTTGATATCTTCCGGTCTCTAAAGCAAGTAATTGGTTGTTTGGCTAAATACTACCCAAACCATGCAAGGGCACGTTCAATCCCTAATGTAGCCGTTTATCACTAACCAAAAGAGGAAACCCTTGAAGCTATCTCCTCCAACGGATAGTTTTTCAAGAGTGACTCTTAGAGTTGCCTATAAATACCGAAGGCCTTGCACTCATTCAAGGTTACGGGAAATCAAGCAACTCACAAAGCTCAATCCTATTCAAGTTATTCTTTGAAGCACTCGAAACCCTAAAGATTTTCCAAGTGTTTCACTTTGAAGAGAGGTCACTTACTAAGCCTGGCATTGTTAAGATCCAAAGCTTAGTAGAGATATCCTAGCCTTTGCATTCCGTTCTTATTGTAAATGATATCTCAATAGTTGGAAACCAAACCAAAACCCAAACCCTAAGCGTTAGGAAGTTTGAGTAGTTGATTGTTTGGAAGTTGAGAGAGTTGTAAGAGTTAGTAAGCTGTTTTGTTCAGTCTGAAAGCTTGAGAGAGAATAGTAGTTCTGAGTACTATGACTCAGGAAGTAGATCCTAGGGATCAGATTGCCTTTGAGAGGTAATTTGGCCAGTGTACCTTGGCACTCTAAACCAAGCAGATTCCTGAAGTGTTTAAGGAATTCCCCTGAGGATCAGGGAGAGTGGACGTAGGTGCTTGAGTCTCTGAACCACTATAAGTTTGTTGTGTTATTTACCTTCTGTATTCCATTAAAGTGTTGCATATTTTCACTGGAGGATTAAAAAGGTTTTTCTGAATTCAGTTGGATCCTATCCACTGAACTTGCACTAAACTATTCACAACCCAAACACCGTCTTCATAAAGGAAAAGGTATTTTTCAGCAAAGTAAAACGAGTATAAACTTAGTGCCTACACTTTCCGTACCTTAGCTAGGTAGTATAGATATCTATCAAACTGAAAAACTCTTTGGAGTATTCAATAAGACTGTTATCTGTGCCAAGCTACTCAGGATGTTTAGCACTCAGGATCAATTGAGCTAATTTGAAGGACTGAAAGCTACTCAAGGTTATTGTCTCGGTAGACTTTGGCTAGGGTGATTTGTGCTTTTCAGGACTAAACTCGGGAAGACCTGGCTCACTGATCATCAGGGTTTAAAAAGTTGAAAAATACTATACACGTGTATTCCCCCCTCCCTTACACGCGTGTGACTCGTACTTGGGACCAACACCTAATTTCAGCATACAAGTAACCCGAATATCAATATTTAGGTACAAGTAACCCTAATTTCTAAGTTTAGCACTAATTTCTTAAGAACATGCCCTAATTTTCAATATTTTGGTAGAAATTTAAGAAAACATACCCTAATTACATGAATTACCATAATCGGGGGCTCCAAGGTTTACTAGCTCCTTCCTTCGCAAAAATGGTGGAATATATGGTGAAGGGGGCGGTTTTGGACCTGTTCTCAATGGCGAAGGTTGTCGGTTGTGTTGGAAAAATCGGGGTGCCCGGATCTATTCGAGGTGATTATTTAAATACATATTTAAATTAAACTGTTAATTACTAACATGAATTAATCCTAAATCAATTCAACATAATAATAAACAACACGCGTACACATAATTCACGTAAATCCTAAACATGCGGAACTAGGAGTTACGGAATTACTAACCTCTTGAAGAATCAAACGGATGAATCAACCCAAGAGCCTTCCCAAATATATCCCCAAAGTCCACGAACGCTATCCGGTGGGAAGATTTCAACGAACGATTTTAATGGGAGATAAATTAAATATTTTGCTACCACCTTTGTGGAGTTCTAATATTTCCAACACATGGAATTACACTTGGGAATGAAGAACTCATTCCCTATAAATAGGGAGGAGGGGGACGAAAAATTAGGTCAAAGAAATAAGGAAGAAAATCTTTTCTTGGTCTCCAAGAAATCTTGAATATATCTTCTATATTCTTTTCTCCTTAATTAAATTTTCCATAAAAAATTCTTTCCCCTCTTCTACCTCAAATTTTCGAAAATCACAACATTAAAGGAGTCAAGATTTGACTTTTTGAATTTATGGGATAATTATGTATTCCTACAATAATTATCTCTTTCCATAAAATACATACAAGAAAATCAAGACAATCTTTCCTTCCTATTAATATACAGATTTTTGAAAATATTTAATGGAATATAGCAAGAATATTTTCTTCTCTCTCTCATTAATTGAACTTTATTTTGGGCTATTTGGGGGGCCTTTAGGAGAATTAAGATTAGACCTCCAAAGGACTATGAAGCTTTAATATTTTGGGCCAAATATTATTCAAGTCCATTAATATTAATTTACTCCACTATAAAATTAATATTGAACTATCCATCTTAACCCATATTACGATTTCACATGTAACATGGCTCCCGGTCATTATTTCCCGCGTTTAAGATTATCTTAGTCCATTAATTAATTAAGCCACTGAACAAGCTTTATATTAATTAATATTTTTGTCCTTGGAGTAAAGACAGGTCAACATTATTATCCATGCCGGAAATAAATTTCCACTTGCAAGATTTGGCATGATAAAGGATATGAGCCCACCAAGGGGACAAATCAAACAAGACGTACTTGCACGCGATTCTCCGTATTAAATGTCAGCAATCGTCATGTAATTAATAATATTGCCCAAGATATAAGGTATCGAATCGCATTGACTCTCTTCCCATAATAAGTCAAAGCAATAGTTATTAATTTCACACGATCCTATTTAAGGGACGAAGATTAAGAAACAACGCACCACTGAGGTCTAATTCTTGTATATTCAGTACCGAAGAATTTGTCCTCCTGTAGGTCCTCATTCAGCGCACCTAAATGACCTAGTGTGATCCCTTGGTCAAGACAGGTCTGGGTCTCACACTTCAACCGTTCATGATGGTTCGTTCATTTCCATCTGGGTTGTGAATTTGTACGTAATTACGAGGGATGTTAATTTGATCTTCAGTGATCGGGTATCACTAAATTAACTACAACGTAATACGTACTATCTTTATTGAATGAGTTTGCAATAAACATATATAACATTCATTCATATTTAATGCAACAGTGATTAAATAATTTATTTCAGTAAATAAATAAGAAACTTCAGTTTGGTTATACAAAGTAAAAACATACTTTTCAGTATAACCCCAATAGGTTGTTCTCCACTTGGGGACTTCGGTTTGCAGCTGCGAGCGTATTTTTTCGACTAGCTGAGGTTTTTTTGCAGCGGGGGATTTTATGCAGTGGGGGTTTTTGAAGCAGGTTGTTTTCTTCCTCAGCAGTCACGATTTGTTGTTCTTGTTGTTCAATTCTTCAGCGACGAGCAATTTTTGGAGGCCCTCTGTAACGATTCTTCACCGGCGACCGATTTTGGCGGCGGAGGAAGAAGGTGCAGAGAAATTAGGGTTGTCTGATTTGGGGAAAATGGGGGATGGGGCACGAAAAATCTGTTTTTTTTTTATTAATTATCGATTTTTTTTAATTAATTTTTTTGCAGCAGTGGAAGATGATTTTAGAAAAGAATGGGAAGGGATTGGCCCAAGAAGCAGGTTTGAGGGAATTTTTTCTTAACGGGCTATGATCATATCTTTCCCGAAGCATTCTTTGAAGAATATCTTTTTTGCTGACTTTTAGGTAACCTTTTTATTTCTTTGTGCTTATAAATATAATATTTTCCTCCCGTCTATCTTTTTGTGTTTCAAACCAAAGAAATTTGCTAACCGATTGCTTGCAAGACAAATGAAGGTAGTCAACTGTTTTTGCCTATCATAAATAACTTCCTTAATCCTTCTTCACTTGTCTCATTTTGTTAATGCCTAACATCCCATGTAAACAAAGGCTGAATTTGAATTCTATATGGGCCCTTATGGCAGCATTTGAGGATCCTTGAATTAGCATTGCCCCTAAAAGGAGTTTTTGTCAAAGGAATTGATTCTCTATCACAAAACTTGTTGGTTCTGAAAGCGGCAAGCCTGACTGTTGAAGCTCTTTCGGAAAGCAGTATAAAGTCCCCCAGGCCAGACTAATAACTGCTATTTCTCCTACTCGTAAGGTTTAATAATAGTGCCAAAGTTAACCAAAATGATTTTTTTTTTGGTGAAAGTTATTTTTACAAGATATGCTTGCGTGGTCTGGTGATCTTGGGTTTAGAATGAGAAGCTTACTTGACACAACCTCAAGGTAATTTAATTCACTTCTTACTAAATACAACTGCTTGCCTATTTCCTGGGAGAGTACTAGTAATATGAATATGCGTTCTTTTTGAGCACAGCAGGCATGAAGCGGATTAATCAAGGTCATAAAGAAAAATAGGAGTTTTATAAGATCATACATAGACATATTGGACTACTTTTTCGAGATAAATTATAAGAGTTTGTATGAATTAAGCTTGTGGGGAATGGATTTATATAGTAGAAACTTTGCTATGTAATTAATGTTATCTTAAGATAATTATGATGCTATATCAAGTGCAAAGGTGATTTCTAACCTAAAAAAATTGTCAATTTAGTACATTTCTAACCTAAAAAAAAAAAAATACACGATTCATAAATAGAAAAAAAGATAATTGAAATTATTCACAAAGAAGAACATGAAAAACGCGAAATTGAAATCTATAGTGGGTCTGCAATTGAAAGACCTGATGGATAATCCAAATTCTTAATTTTTTTCATACCCACAAATTATTCATTCCATCTTTCTCATAATTAATGCTTATCAGGTTATAAATAAGCAACGAACTCCAAGTAGGCTGAATGAGAATAGCATTGTTCAAACTCCCGCTCAAGAGGCATCTGGAAGTGCTCAAGGAGCATCCGGAAGCATCAATCTTGAGGCATCCTCTGTCAACGATGAAATCGCTGTACCACAAAATTTTCACGATCAGAATGTGCAGTCTGAACAACCACAACTCCGTAAGTCTACTAGAGTTCGTAATCCGATCACCAGATATTATGGTTTCCTCGTGGAGGAACAAGATGACATGGAGATCCCGGATAAGGACGAACCTAAAACTTACACTGAGGCAACATTAGATGTTGACTCAAAGAAGTGGCATGAAGCCATGAAATCCGAGATGGACTCGATGTACATCAATTTTTCTAATTATTTTTTCGTTTCAGTTTCAGTAGGTTTGTGATAATATGTTTGCAATGATCCATTGAATAGTTTTTTACTGTCATAGCTTTACTCTCAATGTAACAATTTAGTTATGGTTGATTAAAGTGGTTTGGAACATTAACTTTAGCATGAATTATCCACTTTTTAATTTTTCCAATTCTTTTTTACTTGCATTTCTCATTTAATTTGTGCATGCATAGTTCAAGAACTTATTAATTATATTGGTGCTAGAGGCAAGTTGAACAGACATGAACATAACATGTACATATATTTATTTGTGCTATTAACATGTAAAATTTGGTGCATTAACTATGAGGACAAAAATATGTACATGGCTTATTATTGGAGCCACTTATTTCATCTCATATATTTTGTTATCAACTCTTTGAGAATTCTCAAATTTGAAAGAGTTTGCTCTGTCTATTTTATTTTTATTTATGTTTTAGTATATGAGATGAATACAAGATTTTATTTTTTTAATTGTGAAGAGTCCTGGTCGAGATAATTGCACAGAAATATTGAGACTCGATTGGTTACCTTTTCTATATAAGCAAATTTAGGTTACTTTTTTTTATTGTTTCTTAATAGAATATGTATGCTAGGTGGATTTCAAGAAAACATATACAAGTCAATGAGGAAGTCTTCTGTGGGTTTTATACGTGCATGAGACATAGCTTCGCTTTGACATTTGAGTCATGTTTCCCTTTAAAATATGATTAGACTGGGTCCATAACTTCATGGTTCATATAATATAGTAAATTATATTTTTCTTATGCATGAAATTGTCTCTTATAGCTCTTAAAAAACTCTATCAAGTTGATTAATATGTGTGCGTGTTGTAGGTCCCAAACGGGTTTTCGTGAGGGCAAAAATCTAGAGGGGAGGGGTGAATAGACTTCTGAAAACTTTTTCGTGAGATCAGGTGTGATAAGCAAGTTGCTGACTTGATCGGAATTTTTGGTTAAAAATATTTTCCTACTCCCCCGCAAGAGTACGAGATCGTCGTAGTAGTGTAAGTAATTTGACCAAGTATTTATCGAAACCCAAGAAACTAGGAGAGGAGTGGACCCCCAAAGTTATATGTATCCATGGTATTATAGAAGCGATATAAGTTTTTTGGATTTTAAAAGCAAATTAACCCAAGTACCAATTTTCAACTAAAGACAACAAGAATTAAAACTAACAATTAACTACTAATCAAGTAAAGTAAGATCAAAAAGTAATCAAACAATTAAAACTAACTTTCGAGGGAAAGTGCAAAGGTGCGAGAATTGCTTCGGGTGTTTTCCTTATGTGGGGTCACTAACAAGTTTACAAACCAACTACTCAATTATGTCATAAGTGGTGATTTAGCTAGGAACAATCACTAAATGTGTAGATCAAACCCTTTTGAGACCTAGGTGAACAATGTGAATTAACTAGCACCTAATTAATCCCATAATCTCCTAAGATTGTGACGAATAGAAAGTTTCAACACGGTTACTAATTCATAGACATCGTCTCCTCACCAACCTCATAGACGACCTCTACTAGGTAAAATATTATTTCAATTTATGTTGTTTTCGAGAATTCTCGAGGTGTTAAATTTATTTTGAAGTTTAATCTGTGTAATTTGTTATGCATTTTATTTAATGATGATTCTTCACCAATATTCCACTATGTGATATGTTAATTTTTTTGAAATATTAAATGTGTTTGTTATGAAGAATTTCAATTATGTGAATATTTTTTAATGTTGCAATCTCTCATTTATTCCTCCAAACTTGTGTACTAAAAGATGAGTGAATCTTGTTACTATCGATTTGTTTTTTTTTTATTTTGCATTGAATGTAAGTTTTTAAATAAATAAGACTGTATATTTCTTTTCATGATCTCCTTTGAATCATGTCTTGAATGCAGTGCACAATTTCCCCATGTTTTCTTAAACTGATGCTAAATTCTTTTTTCAATTTTTCTAATTATTTTTTTGTTTCAGTTTCAGTAAGTTTGTGATAATATGTTTGCGATCATCCACTGAATAGTTTTTTACTGTCATAGCTTAACTCTCAATGTAGAAATTTAATTATGGTTGATTAAAGTGGTTTGAAACATTAACTTTAACATGAATTATCCACTTTTTTAATTTGCCAATTCTTTTTTACTTGCATTTCTCATTTAATTTGTGCATGTATAGTTCAAGAACTTATTAATTATGTTGGTGTTAGAGTCAAGTTGAACAGACATGAACATAACATGTACATATATTTATTTGGGGGAGTGACTCTCCACTACAAAGTCACAAACAAAAGAACTCTAAGATATATTGCAACTTTATTATGACTCTAAGATACAAAATTATGGTTAAAAAGTCTAAGTTACCCTTTTAATTGTTTTCTGCACTTCTGACCCATTTTCTGCACTTTTGACGCATTTTGACTTTTTATAATTTAAATTTTTAAAAGTCCAAATATTTTAAATTATTAAATTTATTAAATTATTTATTAATATAATTTTATTATTATTTCAAAGTGAATTTTATTAACTCATTTTGCAATTCAGAAAAATATGTAACTTTAAAAAAATTAATTCTTTTAATTTTTTCATCTCTAGTCTAATTTTGAAGTGCATTTTTTTTAAATTGTATTTTTATCAATTTTGGAGTGCATTTTTTTTATAGTGCAATTTTTTTTTCTACACTATTATACCAATTTTGAAAGTGCATTTTTAAAAAAAATTGTATTTTGAGTCAATTTTGGGGTGCAATTTTTTTAAAAAAAAATTGTATTTTGGACCAATTGTAGGGTGCCTTTAAAAAAAAAAAATGTATTTTGAATCCTAATTTAAACAAAAAACCCTAATCCGCAAAAAATATTTTGGAAGTGCATTTTTAAAAAAAAAATGTATTTTGAGTCGATTTTGGGATGCATTTTTTAAAAAAAAAATTGTATTTTTGGTCAATTTTAGAGTGCATTTTTTAAAAATAAATTGTATTTTAGACCAATTTTGGAGTACATTTTTAAAAAAAATTGTATTTTGGGTCCTAATTTAAAAAAAAAAATCCTAATCAAAAAAAAAAAATAAACATCTAATTAAAAATTAAAAAAAAAAAAAATAAAAAAAAAATAATGTACTTTCTCAGTAACAAAATACAATAAAAAAATGCAAAAAATAAAACAGAAATTACACTCTTTACCTTTGAATTTGAGAAGATTGAGGCAAATTAACTTACCACTCAAATTCTCAATTTCTCAGATCTACAAAACAGACAGAAAAATAAAAACAAAACTTTACAATTTTTCCGATCTACAAAAATACATAAATAAAAATACAGAAAAAAAAACAATCTTTACCTTTGAATTTGAGAAGATTGAGGTTGTAATTCGACTTGGATGAAGAACCAGAACCTAAAAAACACACACAACTGCAGAAAAATGAAGAACCAGATCCTCCGCCGCTTCGCCGCCCTCGCGAATCGCCCACATACACAAAAATATATCACTCAAATTCTCAGATCTAAACAAATACAGAAAAAATAAGTAAAAAATACTTTTTAAAAAAAAAAAAAAATCCTTACCTTTCATTCGCCTCACACCACCAAGACAACCAAGCCTCCTGGGCACAAACCCACATGACCTAGACGCATAAATCGTCTTCTCCGAAACCCCGGTGGCCCGTCAAACCACACCAACCATCAAACCCTACTTACATAAACAAACAAAAAACCAAATTTGCAGAAAATTCAGAAATCATAACCATATCTGCAAATTAGAGTCTTTTTGTTGAAAACTTTGTACCTTCTGGGTCATTTATTCTATTTATATGTGCTATTCACATTGAAAATTTGGTGCATTAACTATGAGGACAATAATATGCACATGGCTTATTATTGGAGCCACTTATTTCATCTCATATATTTTGTTATCCACTCTTTGAAAATTCTCAAATTTGAAAGAGTTTGCAATGTCTATTTTATTTTTATTTATGTTTTACTATATGAGATGAATACAAGATTTTATTTTTGTAATTGTGAAGTGTCCTGGTCGAGAAAATTGCATAGAAATATTGGGATTCGATTGGTTACCTTTTCTATATAAGCAAATTTAGGTTACTTTTTTTCATTGTTTCTTAATAGAATCGGTATGCTAGGTAGATTTCAAGAAAATATATACAAGTCAATGAGGAAGTCTTTTGTGGGTTTTATTCGTGCATGGGACATAGCTTTGCTTTGACATTTGAATCATGTTTCCCCTTAAAATATGATTAGACTGGGTCCATAACTTCATGGTTCATATAATATAGTAAATTAGTTTTTCTTTTGTCTCTTATAACTCTTAAACAACTATATCAAGTTGATTAATATGTGTGTGTGTAAATATATATATATATATATATATATATTCTGGTAAATGGAATAATAGTCAGAAAAATTATTCTGCTACTGCTAAAGAAATTCTTGCTATTGTTAAATGTGTCCTTAAATTTCAGGATGATTTATATAATCAGAAATTTACTATTAAAACCTGATTGAGGGCTGCTACTTTTATGCTCTTCAAAGATTTTGAACATAATGTTTCTAAACAAATGTTTGCCCGATGGCAATCGTATCTTGCTTATTTTGATTTTGATATTGTTTATAAGCAAGGGAAGGATAATCATCTTCCAGATTTTTTAACTCGTGAATTTATTTCTTCATGACAGAAATGAGTCATGCTGGAAGGAATCCTTATTCCTCTTATAGAGGAAGAGGAGGAAGAGGCCATCCTCCTATTATACAACATGGGAAGAAATCCCTTTTCAACATATATATATATATATATATATGACTTTGATATGAAGTCTAATATTGGGCTCCTTATAGAGTCCAATAGATTGTTTACCCGGTCCGAACCCAACTCAACCCTACTCAAAACCGGCCCAACTGGTTCATGGTTCACCTGGCCCGAACGGTTGATGGTTTAGGGTTTACGATTTATGGTTTAGGGCTTAGTTTGAGAATGCCACATAAGCTATTAGGCTCCATAAGGAGCCTAATATTAAGCTCCATATCAAAACTGTATATATATATATCCTCTTATAGAGGAAGAGGAGGAAGTATATATATATATATATAGTTTTGATATGGAGACCACGAATGGTCACCTTATGGAGCCCAATTGATGATTTGGTTTTCCACCTCAGCTTATTATCTAATTAAATAGTTTAAATTAATTTTGAAAAAAACCCTACAACCTAAAATATAAATCATGAACCCTAAACCATGACCCATTCAGGCCGGGTGACCATGAACCGCTCGGGCAGAGTGAACCATGAACCATTCGGGTCGGGTTCAGATCTATAATTTAATTTACTTAATTAAATAATTTAAATTAAATTTTAGAAAAAATATCGCTTTGCACTAATTAAATAATTTAAATTAAATTACGGATCCAAACCCGACCCGAGTGGTTCATGGTTAACTCTGCCCGAGTGGTTCATGGTTCACTCTGCCTTAGTGGTTCATAGTTCACCCGACCCGAATGAGTCATGATTTAGGGTTTATGATTTAGGTTTTAGGGTGTAAGGTGTAAGGATTTTTTTTAAATTAATTTAAATTATTTAATTAGGTAATAAGCTGAGGTGGAAAGTCAAATCATTAATTTGGCTCCATAAGGTGACCACTTATGGTCTCCATATCAAAATCTCATTGTACATAAATTGAATCATCAAATAAAAGGATGTGAATTTAGTAAATATAATTAATAAAATGTGTCTCAAAATAAATTATTAATAATCTTGGTTCCAACAATAAGTGTGATTAAAAGTTGTTCCTACCTAATTTATTATTGAAGGAAGGGCCTTCAATACCAAGTCCCATATAATTTCTACTAAAAGAAAGGGAAAGAAAAAAGGAACAAAAATTTGACCAATAGAAAACGAAACCAAATCTATGCATGATTGACACGAGAACATATAACAAATTATATATATATAGAAATTTGTAAGAATTTAGGGGTCTCAGTGCCTTTCCCTGTACCCAACGTGACTACATCCTTATGCGCAAGCATTGTGTTATATTTTATAATAAAATTGGAAACCTGCAAGACATATGTTGAATTTTGAAACAAGAACCGGAAATATTCTAGAAAATTGAAACATAGAAGAAAACTCGCACCGTGAAATTGAAACGATCATTTGTTTCCCAACAAATCCATTTGAAAGTAGAGGGAGAGGCAATAAACTATCAATAAAATTGCAACACCAAAATTGAAGTTGCAATATATCGATAATACAAATGAGAGGCTTCAATGTGTGAAATTAAATCGGACCTCAAATTTATTACACTGGAAATTTAAATCTTATGAATCTAGAAAAAAAACAAGTTGAAGGACTACCAAACTCATTCTGTTTAATTTCACCATTTATACCACATCCTTTCACGGTTATTCTCTTTCAACCATATTCCATCAGTACTAGCTTCAAAATAACATTCGCTGCATATCATGTCCACTTTGTTATTAAAAATTTCAAAATGTGCGTTTTTTCCAGCCCATTTAAAATCACAACGAAATATTGTTTCGCCTATAAATAAAGTGCAGAAGCTCCAATTATAGTCTTGACCACGACGAATGAAGTGTTCACCAAGATCATCATTAGACTTACAGTGCACACTCAATGGAGAATTTCCTGGGAGAGTACTAGTAATATGAATATGCGTTCTTTTTTAGCAAAGCAGGCATGGAGAGGATTAATCAAGGTCATAAAAAAAAGTAGGAGTTTTATAAGATCATACATAGACATATTGGACTACTTTTTCGAGATAAATTATAAGAGTTTGTATGAATTAAGCTTGTGGGGAATGGATTTATATAGTAGAAACTTTGCTATGTAATTATGATGCTATTTAATTTGATTTTAATATAATTATGATGCTATTTAATTTGATTTTATTGATAAATTTTTTGAATAAAAGCTTTAATAATTAACAAACTACTGTTTGTTTTTTAAATCTACTATGACAAAGTCTCATGTGTCATTGGTGCACGGATCTAAAATTCGTACACTCGCCCAACTCTATCCAAGTATCCACAGAACATGTTTAATATATTCAATGGGTCAAGTATTTTTTTTTAAATGGTTCATTCAATTACATGAGTGCACGGTGCACTTAGGTGCATAAGAGACCCACTCATCTACTATTTATTACTCACTCCGATAAAAAATGTATGACGTATAACAATGTTTCAAACGAATTAAGAAAGTCATTAAATCTTAGTGTATTTATATGTTGTAGGCGAGTGCAGTTGTTATTTATGGTGATTTTGTTACCACTTTGGTCATGGTTAGGGTGCTATGTTTTTGCCGTGATTTTGTTACCACTGTTGGCAGATTTCAAATTTGTATGGATTAAATTCTTTGCCGAGACATCTTCAAGACTAATATGATTTTTTGTATTTTTTTTTCTAATTATATACTTCTTTCGTTCCATAATTAATTGAACATTTATTGTAAAAATAAAATTTAAAAAAATAATTATTTATTATTAGTAAAAGGAATAAAGTTGGGGGTTAAATGATAAAGTAATGATATTTATGTAAATTAAATGAGATGAAATTGACTTGAGTATTAAAAAGTAAGGATATTAGGTGTAATATTGAGGTGTTTGAAGGGAAAGAGAAAAAAATTACTTTATTACCATTTATAAAAATGTTCAATTTAATTTGGAACGAACTTTCTGACAAATATTTAATTGAGTTGGGGACGAAGGTAGCATGTGCTAAAAATTAAAGAGTTTTGTATCACATGATGCAATTTCAATTTGATTTCTCAACTTTAAAGTCTCCAATCATATAAAATAAGAAAATTATCCGCCCTCCTTGATAAAATTTCTCCCATGGTGTACCGTGCACTCAGAATGCATTTTAGATGCGTACAATTTGTTATGCTGAAAAATGCAACTTATTTACAAATAAAAGTGCAACTGTTAATATGAGAACATAGTAGCATGCTTCTGTTTTGCTTCTGTTTGGAATAATTGCACGTTTCTGTTTCGTATAATTGCACGCTTTTAAAATACACTATGAGTGCACGGTACACCCGGGTGCACATAAAACCCTCTCTTCTCCCATGTTTGACTTAAAAAAACCCTCATATATACTTGACTTTTTTGTCCATTTTTTATGGAGAAACCCTCAACACTATTTAATAAAAAGAAAAAAATAGTTTGAGAATAAAATAACTAATTTTCTAGACTTGACTTGGACTCTGTCACAGAGGATGAGAATGATCGACAACTAATAATTTCCAAGATCGTTAATTTAGAATTATCCTCGTGAGAAATACTATGAATTATGATTCTAGGTGATGTGTTAAAAATTTAAAAATAAAATATAATTGTAACATATATATATAAAAAAATGACACTAGATCTGGTTTCATTCATACACAACTTCCCTATTAATCGGAGTATGCGCAGCCGCTATTATAGACGAAACATATGCCGCTGCTAAAAGAATTGGTCATCACATTACTACTAATTGCAATTCGAATCAAACAAAAACTAGTTTTTTTTTTTTTTTTAATATATATCGGTATTTTTTTAAAATGTTAAAGAAAGTTTATAATGTATATTAGCGAATTTGATCATATGCCCGCAGATGGACATAAACTTATATAATCACTGTTTATTTGGCGTTACACATATGAAAAGTTCCTATCATCATTTAATAAGTTTCTTTAATTAATTTAATCTTCACATTTATGTGTATTTCATATTTTACCCCATTTAATTAAATTAAATATCTTAAGCTTTGTTATGAAATAATAGAATATTTTGTGGATGTCCTTCAATATATTCCAAATGCATGAATGATCATTATATCATATCATTCTGGTAGAAACCTGTGATGTACACTTTCATCCCTATAAATAGGTACGTCATCTTCATTTGTACAAGAAAAAAGATATTGAAACCTTCCTAGCTTAGTAGTCGCCCTCAAGATGTAGTCCCTATGATTTTTGGGTCAACAAACGTGGTCTTATTTTCTACTTTCTCTACTCTCTCAATACTCAATATTTTCATTAGTTTTATAACACCTTATCAAAGACAATTGTTCTACCCGCGAAGATCAAAATTCGATGCCTCTTTTTTTCTTGGTATACTTGCTACTTGGAGCATCCATTTTTTTTCTTTTTGCCCATGGAAAAAAAAAAAAAAAAAAACTAAAGATTTGGTTCATAGGTATGTTATCTCATTTTTAATATTTTCTGCAGCCCGATGCTAATGTTCTATGCATATGTGTTGTCGATTCAAAATTACAACTGTGTAATAGTATAATTATCTTTTGATTAAGTTTTCAATTTTTATTTATGCATTATCATGTTTCAATAATCATCGAAAATACATATCATACAAAAAATATTATTCTTTTATTGTGTAGTTGGCGTAATCTTGTTTTGGAGGTGGACTTTTTGTTTAAATAAAATTACAAGTTTCTTTATAATTTAAAGATTTGAGAGCTTATGATCTTACCTCTATAATGGTAAATTTTGATTGTTTGATTAATAAAAAATTTAAATGATGTTAGTTCCTTTGATTAATAGTAGTTTTTGAATCGTCATTGCAAGTGTAGCTTTATAAATTTTCTTGTATTAATTTATCAATGAAATTTGATAACATTAGTATGTTATAAGAAATGTTTAGTCCTGATCCTTCACAATTTAGAAATTTGATTGGATATATAATTTGTTTATCATTTACGAAGATTTTGTTCATAGTCCACAATTATTTGAGCAATTGTTCCATTGATTAATTAATGATAATGTTGTGCCTCCTTTTTCCCTAAGGACTTGGACAATTATTCCCTTGTCATTTGATTCTAACTACTGAGAGTCATTGTGCAGAGAGTTGTCAAAGCCAGACGTGGGCGAAAGGCCTAAAAAACCAAAAAGCCCGCCTTTTTTGGTATGGTGAAAATTTGGCAGGCTGCAAAATCCCAACCCAACCCACTAATTGGCTGGTTGCGGGTTCAAGCGGGCCAACCCACTATTATATTTTTAATATTATTTTATATTTTAAAATATTATAAATATGTACTTTAAAAACTCTAAACACATTAAATTCATCAAAATCAAATGAAATTAATTACTTTATGTTGATTATTATCACTAAAAAAATTAAAACAAAATATTTTTCATAATTAAAATTAATCGTTCATTACTCATAAATATAACTTCGTATAAATTGAAATTTACCACCAATCTACCAAAATAATTTATAAACATAATTTTCTACATATTAAATTTATCATCTATAAACATAAATTTACAAAATATCCCCAAAAAAATAACATTATAAGTGCTCAAATATATAATAAAATAAAAAAAAATAATTTTAGGAGGATGGCTGCCCGCCCCAACCCACTAAAACCATGCCCCAAACAGTTTAACCCATATAGGTCCGCCTCCAAACGGGCTAAAATTTTCTTAACCCAACCCACCTTTTTAGCACGGCGGGGCGAGCTAGCCCAACGGGCCCAACCCATTTTGACGGGCTCTAATTGTGCTAGAGGAAATTATATGTGTGTGTGAAAGTTAATATCAAGTGTTCTTAGGCTTTCCACATTAAAATCCATTTTGAAGCAATGTGTCTTGAAGATACTATTGTTGAAAATAATAAAATATTTGATTCAAGACCGTGTCAATATTGATCTTGTTTCATTATTGTTTGAATGAGCGATTAAAACTTAATATTTGACCGTGAAATATCCACTATGATGTGGATAAATATAAATAAATATATGATAACCTAAAGATGGTCGTCCTTCCATAAGCACAGTTCGATTAACTCCACGCACACTTATAAGATTTCAAATTGTTGAT
Organism: Stenogyne calaminthoides; assembly: GCA_037126765.1. Lineage (NCBI taxonomy): Eukaryota > Viridiplantae > Streptophyta > Magnoliopsida > Lamiales > Lamiaceae > Stenogyne > Stenogyne calaminthoides. Next base: position 4,837,181 of record JBBCBC010000024.1, on the reverse strand, counting down.
GAAATATAATTTGGTGATGTTCAAAATACTTTTCAATTAAAATTATGTGGTGAAACCATAACTGATGATGATATGCTTTCATAGATATTTTCCACTCGAATATGCTCCTCACAGCTGAAACAATATCGAGACAAAGAATTTAAGAAATATTCTTAACTAATTATTTGTATTCTTTTGGTTGAGCAAAAAAACAATGAATTATTGTTGAAAATTATGAGTCCCGACCCATTAGTTCTAGTCCATTCCCTAAAAGCGAAAGTGTGACTCATCTCAAAATTATGAATGTGGTTGTGGGTGAACATGGTCGTGATAGACATACTCCATATAATTATATAAACTACAATCGTGATAAGAAACAAGTTGTCTCCCAGAAGAGGGACAATGGATAAAATAAAAAGATTGTGGATAAGTGTTACTGGTGTGGCATTGAAGGTCATTGACCTCGTAGCTATATATCATATTAAAAAAAAATCATCCTCTAAAATAGTATCAAGCATCTTTGAAAATGAAAGATGAAATTGTTGAGACATATTGATGAGGAAAATACTTATAATGGTGATGATAAAGTTCCATTCTTCCAGAAGAAGTAATGAACGTCAAATATTGTGATTAAATAATGATGGTGACATATGTCTAATTGAATGTGCTAATATGCACATCATACTTAAAATGAAAATATTTTTTCTCATTTGAAAAAAGGGGGAGACAAATGTTAATTTATAAAGAGTAGTGTAAACTTGATTGATGGCTCCAGAAGAGCTACTACTTTTCTCCCTGGAAGAACTAAATTCGTTATAAGTAAATCACCATTGTCTCCTAAGTCTCAAAGAAGTTTGTTGAGTTTTAAAAATATCCGCAGAAATAGATATTCATTGAAACTCTAAATGAGACAAAATAATTTGTGTGATCCTTGAACTAAAATAAGAGAACTAGATGTTTACAGGATTATACAATTGCAATAAGTTGCAAATCAATTAACGAACATGTTTAGTGACTCTAAAAAATTTCTAAATTACATATTCCTGCAGAATATGTTTTGGTTAAGATTGATGTCCCAAAAGGACAAATAGCGAGTGTTAATAAATTTAAAATACATCTGAAGCGTGGGAAGATCTCTTAGTTCAATGATTAAAATCCTCACAAAAAAAGAGTATTAATATAAATCAAAATTGAACATAGTGGAAAAAATTCAACCTCCTGAAGAGGTTAGCACAAGGTAGCCCAAGTTTTTCCAAAAAGGCATAAATTTGATTATGATGAAACGTATTCCTCCGAAGTGGATACAGTCTCCATTTTTACAACTAGTGTGTGGGAGATAATCAATCATTTCCCATCTGTGAAGATTCAATTGTGTAGTATATATTTCTATATCACTAACACGATAAACCTAGCATCCTAGTTGGCTCACACACACTAGTCAAGCTGAACCTATATAATATCTAGTAAGTAATCTGCCAGATGCATTTACTAATCATAAAGGAGTGACTAGATCACATATACATATCGTATATACGTAACAAAGTATAGATGTTACAATAAAATTAAATATATATGTTGATGCTCTTACATGCCAGAAGCGTACATGAGTCTTTACACACCAGAAGTGTAAATGACCTCATAACACGAAGAGTGAGTCTCATGTGCACCCGGTTGCACCGTGCATTCATAATGCATTTTATAAGCATGTAACTATACAAAATAGAAACGTGCAACTATTCCAAATAGAAGCATGCAACTATGTTCCCATATTAACAGTTGCACTTTTCTATGTAAATAAGTCACACTTTTCAATATGACAAGTTGCACGCTTCTAAAATGCATTATGAGTGCACAGTGCACCCGGGTGCATACAAGACCTAACCTGACACGAAATATATAAACCTGCGGTAAAACAAAGCTAGCAAAATAAAACATTCAATCACTCCCAGGATCTTCTGAAGAGATTCGTCTTGAAGTCGAAAGTCCTAGTAACAATTCACGTGCACAAAATAATTATAATACTAGGATTGCGGAATAATCAGATCAATATATTTTGGGAAATGATGAAGATTTGGTTGATATGAATTTTATACATACAGGAGAAACTTACAATAGAAATATCATTATTGTCGACAACATATATGCCATCACACTTGTTCTACCTATCAAAAATTTGGATCCAGTACCTAAGTCAATAAATATGCGCCAGAAGCGCTATGACTAGGTGAAACAAAAGGTAGAAATTGTGGTTGTGCTAGACTCGCTAACAGAAAATTATTCTGCTATATCGTGCGTACACCCAGAAGTGTGTATTTGTACAAAAACAAAATGAGAACAATAAGTGGTGAAGCATAAAGCGAGATTAGTAGCTCAAGGGTTTTCACAGACACCCATTATTGATTTTGATCAAATCATTTCTCCTGTTACGAATACTATTCCGCTACATAATATATCTGGCAGCAAATATGAATTTAATTTGACTAATGCATGTTACATGCACATATTTATATGGATCATTTAATGATAATATTTATATGAAAATCCCTGAAGGATTTAACATGCCTGAAGTATGTAAATAAAAGATTATATTCGATCAAATTGTAAAGGTCTTTGTATATATGGGCTCAAACCATCTAAATGTATGAGGCAAAATCGCCTAACTGGACACCTAATTAAAAAAGGTACATCATATCAATGATCCAATATAATAATATGCCTTTACAAAAGAAAAAAATATCAAATTTTGTAATAATTACAGTATAAGTTGATTATCTCAGTTTGACTGGAACTCTTGAAGAGCTCCAAGAGATGGTTGCATGTCTAAAGAAAAAATATGAGATCAAAGATTTTTTTTAAAAGACTAAATTCTACATTGGTTTAGAAAGTAGAATTTTTGTCCACCAAAATATTGGAAAATTATTCAAAAATACTATTTATAAAGAAGTCTTACACTAAGGTGCATATACTTCATTGATCAGGCTGAAATTCTTGAGCTGGCAGGAAATGATGCAGGGATCATTCAGGAAAGAGAAGAACTGAAGAAAAGACACTATGAGATGTTTAACTTGGAGCCACCATCAGATAAGATTGAGTCTGAAGATGAGTGAAGAAGACCAAGTTCTATCTTTTTGTTTTTAGTAGAGTAAGATAAACCATGTATCCTGTACTTTCAGAATATTCTTTAATGAAACTCTAATGATTTTTGCTCTGAAAAGATAATATCTCATTATCTTACTATTGACTATTATTGCTATAAACCTGCTCTTACTTGTTAATAAGAATTGAAACCTGAATAGATGATAGACTTATTTTCATTGTAACAAGATGGTTTTGGCATCATAAAAAATGGGGAAATTGTTGGGAGATGAATTTAATATAAGAGATTTTGATTAGATCCCAAAACTCCTGAGTATGACATGTATCAAGACATCTTGGCAGAATAGGACTCAGGTTTCAAATAGTTAGGATTTCAGGAGAATCTGCACTTTGTATAGTCAGCAGATTTAGATCAGGATATGTTAATAAAAGTTCAAGACCACGAAGACACAAGATCTTGAAGAATAGAAGATCTCGAAGATGTTTTGTACTGAAGTATAAGATCCTGAACAACTATTTTGTAAATAGTGATATGTTCAATCTTAGTACAAACAAAGAGAATGTTATGCATCCGTATGCTTTAAGAAATGTATCAGTTCAGTGGAGTTGACCAAAAGGAGCCATTGGTTTGTCTCTGATTAAAGAAAGATTTCGGCCAATGAGGAGGAGGCAACAACGTACTTTACTGTCACTAAAAATGACATACCATTGAGGAAATATCAGTGCTGATATCTTCCAGTCTACAGAAGCAAGTAATTGGTTGTTTGGCTAAATACTACCCAAACCATGCAAGGGCACGTTCAATCCCTAATGTAGTCGTTTATCACTAACCAAAAGAGGAAACCCTTGAAGCTATCTCCTCCAACGGATAGTTTTTCAAGAGTGACTCTTAGAGTTACTATAAATACCGAAGGCCTTGCACTCATTCAAGGTTACGGAAATCAAGCGACTCACAAAGCTCAATCCTATTCAAGTTATTATTTGAAGCACTCGAAACCCTAAAGATTTTCCAAGTGTTTCACTTTGAAGAGAGGTCACTTACTAAGCCTGGCATTGTTAAGATCCAAAGCTTAGTAGAGATATCCTAGCCTTTGCATTCCGTTCTTGTTGTAAATGATATCTCAATAGTTGGAAACCAAACCAAAACCCAAACCCTAAGCGTTAGGAAGTTTGAGTAGTTGATTGTTTGGAAGTTGAGAGAGTTGTAAGAGTTAGTAAGCTGCTTTGTTCAGTCTGAAAGCTTGAGAGAGAATAGTAGTTCTGAGTACTATGACTCAGGAAGTAGATCCTAGGGATCAGATTGCCTTTGAGAGGTAATTTGGCCAGTGTACCTTGGCACTCTAAACCAAGCGGATTCCTGAAGTGTTTAAGGAATTCCCCTGAGGATCAGGGAGAGTGGACGTAGGTGCTTGAGTCTCTGAACCACTATAAGTTTGTTGTGTTATTTACCTTCTGTATTGCATTAAAGTGTTGCATATTTTCACTGGAGGATTAAAAGGTTTTTTCGAATTGGTTGGAGCCTATCCACTGAACTTGCACTAAACTATTCACAACCTAAACACCGTCTTCATAAAGGAAAAGGTATTTTTCAGCAAAGTAAAACGAGTATAAACTTAGTGCCTACACTTTCCGTACCTTAGCTAGGTAGTATAGATATCTATCAAACTGAAAAACTCTTCGGAGTATTCAATAAGACTGTTATCTGTGCCAAGCTACTCAGGATGTTTAGCACTCAGGATCAATTGAGCTAATTTGAAGGACTGAAAGCTACTCAAGGTTATTGTCTCGGTAGACTTTGGCTAGGGTGATTTGTGCTTTTCAGGACTAAACTCAGGAAGACCTTGCTCACTGATCATCAGGGTTTAAAAAGTTGAAAAATACTATACACGTGTATTCCCCCCTCCCTTACACACGTGTTGTTGGGGAATGATTCGCACAGATCTATTCGGGGTGAATATTTAAATACAAATTTAATTCATTAATTATTACTAGCATGAATTAATCCTATATTAATTCAAATAATAATTACAACAACATATCATGCATATAAAAAACCACGTAAAACCCACGACGCGGAATCTACGGGTTTACGTGAGCGCATTCTCTCGGGATGGCGGGGACTTGGTCGGACGGACTAACCAAAAGGACTTCCCAAGTATTCCCTTAGCCCTTGCTCGACAATCCGGTGGAAGGATACTCGCGAACAATTAACAAAAAAAAAAATAAACTTTGTTGCACCAGCGTATGTGGATTTGCTAATATTTCCAAAGACATGGAATTGTACTTGGGAATGAACTAATCATCCCCTATTTATAGGATAGGAGGAGCCACGAAATTTTGTGAATTTTTCAATGTGGGATAAGACTTTTCTTGGTCACCAAGAAATCTTGAATATATCCCATATATTCTCTTTCCCATAATTAAAATATTCCACAAAAATCCACCTCCTCTATTATGGAGAATTTTTCGAAAATAACTAAGCAAGAATCCAAGATTTGGATCTTCTTGAATTTATGAGATATTCTTGTATTTCAAGAAATACATATCTTCCATAATATCTTTCAAGAAAATCAAGAAAATCTTTCTTGCCCACTAATTTCCAAAAATTTCGAAAATCTCTTAATGAATAACCAAGTGGGAGATTTCTTGAATTTAATGAGATAATCTTGTATTCCAAGAATACATATCTTCATTCCATAACAAAATTCAAAGAAAATCTTTTTCTCCTTTTTATTCATAATTTTAAAAATAATGGGGAAATATAAGCAACAATATTTATTTTATTTTAATCACCTTTTCAGTTATTGGACTATATGTTGGGCTACTCAGGGGGCCTTTAGGAGAATTAAGATTGGACCTTCTAATGGATCTTTATTTTATTTTATTTCCCGTGTTTAAGATCATCTAGCCCATTAATTAATTCAAGCCACTGAAATAGCTTTCCGTTAATTAATATCTTTTGTCCTTGGTCGAGAACGGTTCAACATTATTATCCATCTGAAGGAAACTAATTCCACTTGCAAGATTTGGTATGATAAAACTTATGAACCTCCCAAGGGGGCAAATCAAGCAAGCGTACTTGCACACGATTCTTCGTATTAAATCTTAGCAATCACATGTGACCAATAATATTGCCCAAGATAAAAAGTATTGAATCTCTCTCTGATTCGCTACCCATGATAAGTCAAAGCAATAGTTACCAATCACGTGATCCTATTTAAAGGGACGAAGGTTAAGAAACAACGAACCACCGAGGTCTAATTCTTCCTTGTTCGATTAAAGAAGAATTTATCCTCCCCGTAGGTCCTATTCAAATTGATCGTCATGCACTAGTGTAATCTCTTGGTCAAGACAAACCAATCTGAGCCTTACACCTCAACCTTTCGCGATGGTTGTTCATTTCCATCTAGGTCGTGAATTGCGTACTTTTAGTTACAAGGGACTGTTAATTTAATCTTCTTTGATCTGGTATCACTAAATTAACTACAGTGTAACACGTACGATTTATTGAACAGTTATGCAGTAAATATATATAACATTCAATCATATTTAAAGCATTAGTGATAAACAATTTATTTCAGTAAATAAGTCTGGAAATTCAGTTTTGATTATACAAAGTAAAAGCATACTTTTCAGTATAATCCCAACACGTGTGACTCGTACTTGGGACCAACACCTAATTTCAGCATACAAGTAACCCGAATATCAATATTTAGGTACAAGTAACCCTAATTTCTAAGTTTAGCACTAATTTCTTAAGAACATTCCCTAATTTTCAATATTTTGGTAGAAATTTAAGAAAACATACCCTAATTACATGAATTACCATAATCGGGGGCTCCAAGGTTTACTAGCTCCTTCCTTCGCAAAAATGGTGGAATATATGGTGAAGGGGGCGGTTTTGGACCTGTTCTCAATGGCGGAGGTTGTCGGTTGTGTTGGAAAAATCGGGGTGCCCGGATCTATTCGAGGTGATTATTTAAATACATATTTAAATTAAACTATTAATTACTAACATGAATTAATCCTAAATCAATTCAACATAATAATAAACAACACGCGTACACATAATTCACGTAAATCCTAAACATGCGGAACTAGGAGTTACGGAATTACTAACTTCTTGAAGAATCAAACGGATGAATCAACCCAAAAGCCTTCCCAAATATATCCCCAAAGTCCACGAACGCTATCCGGTGGGAAGATTTCAACGAACGATTTTAATGGGAGAGAAATTAAATATTTTGCTACCACCTTTGTGGATTTCTAATATTTCCAACACGTGGAATTACACTTGGGAATGAAGAACTCATTCCCTATAAATAGGGAGGAGAGGGGTGAAAAATTAGGTCAAAGAAATAAGGAAGAAAATCTTTTCTTGGTCTCCAAGAAATCTTGAATATATCTTCTATATTCTTTTCTCCTTAATTAAATTTTCCATAAAAAATTCTTTCCCCTCTTCTACCTCAAATTTTCGAAAATCACAACATTAAAGGAGTCAAGATTTGACTTTTTTGAATTTATGGGATAATTATGTATTCCTACAATAATTATCTCTTTCCATAAAATACATACAAGAAAATCAAGACAATCTTTCCTTCCTATTAATATACAAATTTTCGAAAATATTTAATGGAATATAGCAAGAATATTTTCTTCTCTCTCTCATTAATTGAACTTTATTTTGGGCTATTTGGGGGGCCTTTAGGAGAATTAAGATTGGACCTCCAAAGGACTATGAAGCTTTAATATTTTGGGCCAAATATTATTCAAGTCCATTAATATTAATTTACTCCACTATAAAATTATTATTGAACTATCCATCTTAACCCATATTACGATTTCACATGTAACATGGCTCCCGGTCATTATTTCCCGCGTTTAACATTATCTTAGTCCATTAATTAATTAAGTCACTGAACAAGCTTTATATTAATTAATATCTTTGTCCTTGGAGCAAAGACATATCAACATTATTATCCATGCCGGAAATAAATTTCCACTTGCAAGATTTGGCATGATAAAGGATATGTGCCCCCAAGGGGACAAATCAAGCAAGACTTACTTGCACGCGATTCTCCGTATTAAATGTCAGCAATCGTCATGTAATTAATAATATTACCCAAGATATAAGGTATCGAATCGCATTGACTCTCTTCCCATAATAAGTCAAAGCAATAGTTATTAATTTCATACGATCCTATTTAAGGGACGGAGATTAAGAAACAACGCACCACTGAGGTCTAATTCTTGTATATTCAGTACCGAAGAATTTGTCCTCCTGTAGGTCCTCATTCAGCGCACTTAAATGACCTAGTGTGATCCCTTGGTCAAGACAGGCCAATCTGGGTCTCACACTTCAACCGTTCATGATGGTTCGTTCATTTCCATCTGGGTTGTGAATTTGTACATAATTACGAGGGATGTTAATTTGATCTTCAGTGATCGGGTATCACTAAATTAACTACAATGTAATACGTACTATCTTTATTGAATGGGTTTGCAATAAACATATATAACATTCATTCATATTTAATGCAACAGTGATTAAATAATTTATTTCAGTAAATAAATAAGAAACTTCAGTTTGGTTATACAAAGTAAAAACATACTTTTCAGTATAACCCCAACAGGTTGTTCTCCACTTGGGGACTTCGGTTTGCAGCTGCGAGCGAATTTTTTCGACGAGCTGAGGTTTTTTTTTGCAGCGGGGGATTTTATGCAATGGGGGTTTTTGAAGCAGGTTGTTTTCTTCCTCAGCAGTCGCGATTTGTTGTTCTTGTTGGTCAATTCTTCAGCGACAAATGAAGGTAGTCAACTGTTTTTGCCTATCTTAAATAACTTCCTTAATCCTTCTTCACTTGTCTCATTTTGTTAATGCCTAACATCCCATGTAAACAAAGGCTGAATTTGAATTCTATATGGGCCCTTATGGCAGCATTTGAGGATCCTTGAATTAGCATTGCCCCTAAAAGGAGCTTTTGTCAAAGGAATTGATTCTCTATCACAAAACTTGTTGGTTCTGAAAGCGGCAAGCCTGACTGTTGGAGCTCTTTCGGAAAGCAGTATAAAGTCCCCCAGGCCAGACTAATAACTGCTATTTCTCCTACTCGTAAGGTTTAATAATAGTGCCAAAGTTAACCAAAATGATTTAATTCACTTCTTACTAAATACAACTACTTGCCTATTTCACTCTGTCAATGGCTGCTTTTGCCTATTTCCTGGGAGAGTACTAGTAATATGAATATGCGTTCTTTTTTGAGCAAAGCAGGCATGAAGCGGATTAATCAAGGTCATAAAGAAAAATAGGAGTTTTATAAGATCATACATAGACATATTGGACTACTTTTTCGAGATAAATTATAAGAGTTTGTATGAATTAAGCTTGTGGGGAATGGATTTATATAGTAGAAACTTCGCTATGTAATTAATGTTATCTTAATATAATTATGATGCTATTTAATTTGATTTTATTGATAAATTTTTTGAATAAAAGCTTTAATAATTAACAAACTACTGTTTGTTTTTTAAATTTACTATGACAAAGTCTCATGTGTCATTGGAAAGCGGATCTAAAATCCCCCACACTTTCGTCCAACTCTATTCAAGTATCCATAAGAACATGTTTAATATATTCAATGGGTCAAATATTTTTTTTAAATGGTTCATTCAATTACATGAGTATGCTTGACTTGGTTCATAAGAGACCCACTCATCTACTATTTATTACTCACTCCGATAAAAAGTGTATGACGTATAACAATGTTTCAAACGAATTAAGAAAGTCATTAAATAACAATAAATGTATGTGTATTGTGTCATTTTTACCAGTTTATTTACTTACTTTTTTATTGTATATTAATATTATGAAAGCAAATATAAGGAAAAATTGGAGTATTTAATTTAATCTATCTATATCTATAATCTATAATAATAACTATATAATACACCTACGGATTGTCAACTTTTGGTTTCCCGCCTTTTTTTTATGGCCCTTGATCTCTTGCTCTTGATCAATCTCAGCCATCAATTTTATATAAGGATGTTTGATAATTTTCAACCATATTAAATATTACTTTAACTCTCTACATTAATTTTGTGTTACATTATGTTTTTGCTTCCATAATTCTCTCCCTTAATTTTGCTTTCCTGCAATTACTTCACGACTTTTTTCCACCCAGTTGTTTATATAAATAATTTTAAAACACTAAATTGTCTATATTATATATTTGAGTTATTATATATTTGAGTTTTTAATTCTCTATCTAAACAAAAACTTAAAATTTTGGTAATATACACGTAGGACTTTAATTCTCTATCTAAAACACTACATTGTCTATATTATATATTTGATTGTACAACCATTTGTGATTATTATTGACGTGCAATTATAATTGAGGTGATTTTATAGATGAATAGATTTTTTATTCTCTATTATAAAATACAATATAATAAATAATATGTCATTTTATCTAATCTTTATGTTTAGTGTAGTCTTAATTTATGCATTATGTTTAGCATGTTGTTAATATCAATTATATTTGGATTATCACCAAATTTGTGTGTATGACCAAATTAAGAATTTAAATTATCCATCAGCTTTTTAAATTGCAGATGCATTTCATATGTCAGTTTTATGTTTTTCATGTTCTTCTTTGTGAATGATTTCAAATTTTGCTCTTATCTATTGCTTTATTTTGTAGGTTAGATCAGTGTACAAAGTGGACAATTTCTTTCAGCCTAATATCATTTTTGTTGTGCATTTCTATCCACAATTGTTTCATTCATCCTAAAAGGTAATACTCACATAAATCTGTTCACTTTGACATTTATTTTTTAATTTAAAAAATGCTTGATTATAATGCTATGACCTAAAAAGCTAGCAAAATTTATTTCAATGTTTAATATTTTCCTAAAATATTTGAACTCATGATTTTCTAGAGAATTTGAAGCAATTCTGGTGTCATTTTTATTCTTTTATGATTTTGAATTTCAATCCATGTTTACTTTTTTTTATTCATTTTTGGTCCAAAAGCACCAAAATTGTGAGCAAAATGTATAAATATAATTGAATGTTACTATGCATCTTGGAGAATTTGCATAAAAAAATATTTTCTAGTGTTAAAGCAATAAAAAATCTATAACTATATAATACACCTACGGATTGTCAACGTTTGGTTTCCGCCCTTTTTTATTGCCCTTGATCTCTTGCTCTTGATCAATCTCAGTCATCAATTTTATTTAAGGATGTTTGATAATTTTTAACCATATTAAATGTTACTTTAACTCTCTAAAGAATTTGAAGCAATTCTGGTGTCATTTTTATTCTCTTATGATTTTCAATTTCAGTCCATGTTTACTTTTTTTTATTCATTTTTGGTCAAAAGCACCAAAATTGTGAGCAAACTGTATAAATATAATTGAATGTTATTATGCATCTTGGAGAATTTGCTTAAAAAAATATTTTCTAGTGTTAAAGCAATCAAAAATAGGGAAAAAAACAAAGGATAAAACTTAAGATTTGACAAGAATACAAAACATATAGATGAAGCCCGACTAACCAAAAATTTGTCATACAAAATCTTGTTGAAGGAAATGTGATCGTCAAAAGTTCAAAATGTTCAGAATGATGTTCAACGAGTTGACCAGCTTGAAATGAGCACTGTCCCACAATTAATAGTTGCTCACAGAGAAAGGCACTGGTAAAGTTGTCTTTATTACTGACACAATTAAAGTTGTTTTTCGTAAGATCCGGCACCGAGGATCGAGATTGCTCCGAGTCGAGTTAGGAGGAGTATATCAGCAGAAGGGCTGAATCTGCTGAAAGGTGTGTTGGAAGGTAACCTTTGAGGGGGGTTTTATTAGGTGTTTTGGGATCTGTTTTCTGTCGTTTCTGGGTTTTTAATTTCATATGTTGTATGTATATGTGAGTGTTGTATCAGTTGGATGTTGAGGTTCTCATCTGCTAGAGATGATTTCTCTCTCCTCATATAGACAAGTGTGACGTGGTTCGAGCAAAATTGAGTAGGAAGATAATACTGTTTGAAGTTATATAGTATTTTGACAAAACTATAAGAGGTGTATTCATTTGGATGAAATTATTGAGAATCTGATGCAGATGGAAATGTTGGCCTTTTTCCTCTGAGATAATGATGAAAAGACTTTGTTCTACGCCTTCATGTTGAGACTGGCCAGCACCTTGATATTGAGCATCATGTAGTGTTTAATGTGTTTCCGGTAAGTTCAGTTTTGCCATGGATTTAAGTAGAATTTCCAATTGAGATGAAGCCTTTGTTAATGTATTTCCAATTGTGGAACCCCACCAAAATGGAAATAGTAGAATTTTGTGCTCAAAGTACTGAATATCATGATTTATCTCTTATTATGCTTATCTATATTCAGTTTCATCAGTTGAGATTGGAAAACATCAACTAGTCACTACTTTCTTACCAACTTGTCCAAAATATTTTTGTCACCTGCAAAAAACATAAGTCTCCAGTGTGAGCTTTTATAGTTTCTATTTCGATCGGGAGGGAGGGAAGAGTTTGAATGTGATCTGCACAAGTCTGTGAAATCACACCCAAGGCAAATTCAACTTAAAATCTTGAAACCGCACAAGGTTTCACACATGCATATATAATAAATGCCAAACTAACTCCAATCCCACAACATTAACTCTAATTTCCCGGCATCAGTTTTGAGTTCGACTTAAAAAACATTTCTTCCAATATCATCATGGATTGTCGATCGCTCCCAAACCCATTTCAGCCGTGTCCGGTTGATAAAAAAAGCATCGATCGGATGCCAATTTTTGCATCTCATGGCTGCTTCATTCCCAAACCGATTGGATTTGCCAGCATTGAAAATAAGTTTTGCATCGAAAGTTGTTTTAAGTGTTTCAAAACACACCCTAAGTATCTCTTAGCCAGATACACTAAAGTCACAGCGTCCACCTCATTTTCATTCTATACTTTATAATTCCTATTCCTCCAAAGTTGCCATATAGTATCATGCAAAAAATACTCACCTCGTGATCATTCAATTTCTGAAATAAGTATAATACCCACTGTTGCAAAGACTCAACATCTAAAACTGCAGATTCAATCTGGTCATAGAATGGCATCTGTTTCCAGCATTGTTGTGTATAATCACAACTCATAAAAATATGCCAGCTCGTTTCTATGTCCCTATTACACCACACACACATTGCTTCATTAATTATGTGCCTCCGACGAAGTTCATGCCTGGTTGGTGAAAACCCCTTGCAAATTCTCCACACACTATGTTTCACCTTTGGTGGAATATGCAAACTCGTTATTTAACAACCCCTTTTTACACCACAGTCAATAATAATTATTCACTGTGTGTGTATTGCTGGCAAAATAATTATTCATTGTCTAAAAGTAATTAAATTAAGAAAAAGAACAAATAAGCAGAAATTTGAAAATACAGAAAAAGCCCACAACTAGTTTACTAAGTAGAGCACAAGTATCTGACACTACAAAATGCAAGTCTTAAAAAACAAGTCTAATGAGGCTAGGTAAATAAGACTCAGTCAAACTTTAAAAAAGTCTCAAAGAGAAGAAGATAGGAATATGATCAAAAAGGACTATGTAACTTGTTAGTTTCTGTCATTTGTGAAATTCAACTATAGAACATAAGAAGTTAAGAACTTGGCTTTTCAACATGTTACAATATTTATTAAAAGAAAACAATTATTGATTCGATATTGATGCATGTTACCTGAAACGACACTACACAACTAAAGAAGTAAAACATATAAATTTGTTATTTGCTTGAGACAGCGTTCACAATACAATCGTCTTAGGAATAGAAGACGAAACATAGAGTGTATTAAAATTAAAAGCAAAGCGAGAAAGGCAACGAGCCACCATATTTCCCGTTCTATGGACCCAACTGAAACAAAAGCTCTCAAACTCCTCACAGGCCTGCAAGATATCCGAAATGAGGCCACCAAAATGGGACAAAATCGCAGAATTCCTCTTAAGAGCGTATAACACATGCTGCGAATCCACCTCTATCACCAACCTTCGCACACCTCTATCACGAAAACATCGGCTCAATTCGGAGCGCCTCGCACGCCGTTGATTTAATCAACAACATGCTTTCTTTTCCAGCCGTTGGATTTAATCACCGATAGGATTTCCCGGACCAGGTCGGCGTGGAGTTTCAGGCTCGGCATACACATTTGCACGTTCCAGTAAATACAAGTTCAAAAAGCCACTCCACCACCTCCCGGAAAAATAATGCAAATAAATAACATTGAAAATAATTTGAGTGATTATATTACTGAACAATTACTTTAAGCAGTCATATGCTCTTCATCCCTGCAATTAATTGATACTATAATTACAATTAGAGTTACTTTATTGTTTAATTTAATTAACTAATCAGGTATTTAATTATACAGTTTAATTTGATTAATAAGTTTAAATATTAATATTAATATATTGTTTAATGATTGTGTTATATTGGAAATGGCTAAAATAATAAATAAATTAAAATTTTAGGCAGGAGATCTGCATTTTGAAAGGTTGGAGATGCTCTAAGCATTGTACGCAACTTTGTATTTCGGAGACGAAATGAAATAAACAGAGCAATGCTTCTGCTCTTGTTTTCCCCAGTATTGGGTATTCACAAAATCTAATAACAGTCTTTGCACATTATTCTCCATCAAGTTCAAATTAATTGCGGTATTACATAAAACGACAAGTAGACTCACGCTCTCTAATGCCGCCAGCAACCCGGGTGAGGGGATCAAGCTTCGTAAATTAGGAGTGCGGCGGCGAAAACGAGGAGCACGACGGGCCACCATTTGATGAGCTTGGCGATGATTTTGAGTGCCCCTCGGCCCGGATTTCTTGCACTTGCGGTGGGCACGAACTCGCGTGTGTTTCGACGGGTCCTCCGGGTCGTCGTCTGAGATAGGCATTGAGCAGTTGCGGGCATTGAGATGTTGTTCATCGACGTCATTATTGTTGCTCAGACCATCTCTAGATTAAGAAAATTAGGGTTCATTATCGTTGAGAAGACGACACAGCGAGTTTGTTACGTTAGAAAAATTAGGCTTCATTTGATTTGGGAAAAATATTAAGAAAATGGACTAAAGTTTAAAACGGCTTTTGCTGTTAACTTGGGAACTGGTTTTGCCTTTGAAGGTGAATTGGCAGCTGCCCTTATTGGGATTGAGATTGCCTTTGAGAATGGTTGGAATAATCTCTGGATTGAATGTGATTCCATGTATGTGGTCTACATGCTGAATGCTATCAACCCAAAGGTTCCTTGGAAATGTTTAGAGAAATGGAGATACATCAAGATGCACCTAAAGAACATCCATTGGTTTGTTTCACATACTTATAGAGAGGCAAATACCACTGCGGACTGTCTTGCTAGCTACAATGGTGATGAGCTCTTCCATTGGTGGGATACCATGCCTTCTTGGTTGGAGTCTTTTTTGTATAATGACTTGCACAGTACTTTTGTTAGAGTGTAGCCTTCACTTCGGATTTTTATCTTTTTATTAAAAAAAATAATTATTTAGTCTTATGGCGAAACTAGATTGCTCATGGCGAAGTTAAACGATATGACAACCTTTGATTGAATATTTGTCGTCAGGAAGGACGAAGCCGTTATTGACCGTAGAAAAACTCAATTATCTTTTTTTCTATTTATGAATCGTGTATCTTTTATTTTGTTTTTTAGGTTAGATCAATGTACGTAATTGATAATTTCATTCCTTCAAATATCAACTTTGATGTGCATTAATTATATCCATTGTTGTTACATCCATTCTTTAAGGTGATATCCACTTAAATATGTTCAATTTGTTTTTTTTTTCTAATTCTAAAAAATGTTTGATTGTGAGGTTATGACTAAAAAGTTATCAACATTCACTTTATCCTTTAGTTTTCCCCTAAAATATTTTCTCTTTGCTCTTGTTTTAAAGCTATGACTCATAAATTTTTCTTTTCGAACTCTTTCGTTTCTCTCATTGTCACATGTTTCATCTTTTGCCTACCAATAATTTTTTATTAGTATTTTTTGCAGGTCAGTATTGCAAGTCAACAAACAGGTAAAATATTATTTCAATTTATATTGTTTTCGAGAATTCTCGAGGTGTTAAATTTATTTTGAAGTTTAATCTGTGTAATTTGTTATGCATTTTATTTAATGATGATTCTTCACCAATATTCCACTATGTGATATGTTAATTTTTTTGAAATATTAAATGTGTTTGTTATGAAGAATTTCAATTATGTGAATATTTTTTAATGTTGCAATCTCTCATTTATTCCTCCAAACTTGTGTACTAAAAGATGAGTGAATCTTGTTACTATTGATTTGTTTTGTTTTTTTTTTTAATTTTGCATTGAATGTAAGTTTTTAAATAAATAAGACTGTATATTTCTTTTAATGATCTCCTTTGAATCATGTCTTGAATGCAGTGCACAATTTCCCCATGTTTTTCTTAAACTGATGCTAAATTCTTTTTTCAATTTTTCTAATTATTTTTTTGTTTCAGTTTCAGTAAGTTTGTGATAATATGTTTGCGATGATCCACTGAATAGTTTTTTACTGTCATAGCTTAACTCTCAATGTAGAAATTTAATTGTGGTTGATTAAAGTGGTTTGAAACATTAACTTTAACATGAATTATCCACTTTTTAATTTGCCAATTCTTTTTTACTTGCATTTCTCATTTAATTTGTGCATGTATAGTTCAAGAACTTATTAATTATGTTGGTGTTAGAGGCAAGTTGAACAGACATGAACATAACATGTACATATATTTATTTGGGGGAGTGACTCTCCACTACAAAGTCACAAACAAAAGAACTCTAAGATAAATTGCAACTTTATTATGACTCTAAGATACAAAATTATGGTTAAAAAGTCTAAGTTACCCTTTTAATTGTTTTCTGCACTTCTGACCCATTTTCTGCACTTTTGACGCATTTTGACTTTTTATAATTTAAATTTTTAAAAGTCCAAATATTTTAAATTATAAAATTTATTAAATTATTTATTAATATAATTTTATTATTTATTTCAAAGTGCATTTTATTAACTCATTTTGCAATTCAGAAAAATATGTAACTTTAAAAAAATTAATTCTTTAAATTTTTTCATCTCTAGTCTAATTTTGAAGTGCATTTTTTTTAATTGTATTTTTATCAATTTTGGAGTGCACTTTTTTTAGAGTACAATTTTTTTTCTACACTATTATACCAATTTTGAAAGTGCATTTTAAAAAAAAAAATTGTATTTTGAATCAATTTTGGGGTGCAATTTTTTAAAAAAAAAAAGTTATTTTGGACCAATTGTAGGGTGCCTTTTTTAAAAAAAATGTATTTTTGATCCTAATTTAAACAAAAAACCCTAATCCGCAAAATAAAATTTGGAAGTGCATTTTTTAAAAAAAAATTGTATTTTGAGTCGATTTTGGGATGTATTTTTTTTTAAAAAAAATTGTATTTTGGGTCAATTTTAGAGTGCATTTTTAAAAAAAAGTTGTATTTTACGCCAATTTTGGAGTACATTTTAAAAAATATATATATATATTTTGGGTCCTAATTTAAACAAAAATTCTAATCTGCAAAAATAAACATCTAATTACAAATTAAACAAAAAAAAATATGCAAAAATAATGTACTTTCCCCGTAATAAAATACAATTAAAAATCTCCAAAAATAAAACAGAAAATTACACTCTTTACCTTTGAATTTGAGAAGATTGAGGCAAATTAACTTACCACTCAAATTCTCAATTTCTCAGATCTACAAAACAGACAGAAAAATAAAAACAAAAATTTACAATTTTTCA
Organism: Stenogyne calaminthoides; assembly: GCA_037126765.1. Lineage (NCBI taxonomy): Eukaryota > Viridiplantae > Streptophyta > Magnoliopsida > Lamiales > Lamiaceae > Stenogyne > Stenogyne calaminthoides. The sequence continues at coordinate 4,819,262 of JBBCBC010000024.1, read as the reverse complement.
GATCTACAAAAATACATAAATAAAAATACAGAAAAATAAAAACAATATTTACCTTTGAATTTGAGAAGATTGAGGCTGTAATTCGACTTGGATGAAGAACCAGAACCTCAAAAACACACACAGCTGCAGAAAAATGAAGAACCAGATCCTCCGCCGCTTCGCCGCCCTCGCAAATCGCCCACATACACAAAAATATATCACTCAAATTCTCAGATCTAAACAAACACAGAAAAAATAAATAAAAAATACTTTTTTTAAAAAAAAAATCCTTACCTTCGTCGCCTCGCACCACCATGCACAACCACGCCTCCACGGCACAAACCCACGCCTCGGCGGCACAACCCACGCGGCCCTCGCACGCAAATCATCTTCTCCGAACTCCCCACACGGCGCCGTCAAACCCCACCAACCATCAAACCCTAATTACATAAACAAACAAAAAACCAAATTTGCAGAAAATTAAGAAATCATAACCAGATCTGCAAATTCATAAACATTTATGCCTTTGTTTTTGTTTCAGTAAAAACGGCCGGTGAGAAGCGAACAGATCCGCCGACCACCGCCACAGTCTCACGGCGTCCACAACCAGATCTTCGGCCTCTCCGCCCACATCCCCCGCGCATCTCCACCATCGCCTTGTTTCCGCCCACGTCTTCGCACCACCGTCTCCGCCTCTCACGGCCTAAATAGGGCGGCGAGCCTACATCTGATTTTTTGTGTGTGCTAGGGGTTGTGTCCGGTGGGATTTGGGGGGGAAGGGGAGGGGGGACGAAGATGAAATCTATTTGGGTGATGGGGGCGTCCACCGTTTCAGGGAGGGAGAGAGAGTTGCAGGGGTGGTGGTTGTGTCTGATAGAGAGAGAAAGATGGAGAGGAAGGTGGGAGGGAGGAAGAGAGTTTGTGAGAGAGGGTCTCGGGGGTGTGGGCCAAGCACGGTTTAGTGGTTCATAGTTCACCCGATCCGAATAGATCATTATTTAGGGTTCATGAATTAAGTTTTAGGGTGTAAGGTGTAAGATTTTTTTAAAAATTAATTTAAATTATTTAATTAGGTAATAAGCTGAGGTGAAAAGTCAAATTATTATATTTGGCTCCATAAGGTGACCACTCATGATCTCCATATCAAAATTATATATATATATATACACACACGTATATATCTAATGCAAAAAAAATGTGATGGATACCATAAGGTGTTCTTTTTATAAATATATTTTTGAACTACATTATGTATTATAATCACTTTTGATAAAGTTATAAAAAATTAATTTTATTACATTAGAATTCATTTAACTAATATAATTTTATCATCATATATGAAATACTATTGATCTCATTGTACATAAATTGAATCATCAAATAAAAGGATGTGAATTTAGTAAATATTATTAATAAAATGTGTCTCAAAATAAATTATTAATAATCGTGGTTCCAACAATAAGTGTGATCAAAAGTTGTTCCTACCTGATTTATTATTGAAGGAAGGGCCTTTAATACCAAGTCCCATATAATTTCTACTAAAAGAAAGGGAAAGAAAAAAGGAACAAAAATTTGACCAATAGAAAACGAAACCAAATCTATGCATGATTGACACGAGGACATATAACAAATTATATATATATAGAAATTTGTAAGAATTTAGGGGTCTCAGTGCCTTTCCCTGTACCCAACGTGACTACATCCTTATGCGCAAGCATTGTGTTATATTTTATAATAAAATTGGAAACCTGCAAGACATATGTTGAATTTTGAAACAAGAACCGGAAATATTCTAGAAAATTGAAACATAGAAGAAAACTCGCACCGTGAAATTGAAACGATCATTTGTTTCCCAACAAATCCATTTGAAAGTAGAGGGAGAGGCAATAAACTATCAATAAAATTGCAACACCAAAATTGAAGTTGCAATATATCGATAATACAAATGAGAGGCTTCAATGTGTGAAATTAAATCGGACCTCAAATTTATTACACTGGAAATTTAAATCTTATGAATCTAGAAAAAAAACAAGTTGAAGGACTACCAAACTCATTCTGTTTAATTTCACCATTTATACCACATCCTTTCACGGTTATTCTCTTTCAACCATATTCCATCAGTACTAGCTTCAAAATAACATTCGCTGCATATCATGTCCACTTTGTTATTAAAAATTTCAAAATGTGCGTTTTTTCCAGCCCATTTAAAATCACAACGAAATATTGTTTCGCCTATAAATAAAGTGCAGAAGCTCCAATTATAGTCTTGACCACGACGAATGAAGTGTTCACCAAGATCATCATTAGACTTACAGTGCACACTCAATGGAGAATTTCCTGGGAGAGTACTAGTAATATGAATATGCGTTCTTTTTTAGCAAAGCAGGCATGGAGATTTATTTAAGGATTAATCAAGGTCATCAAAAAAAAAAGTAGGAGTTTTATAAGATCATACATAGACATATTGGACTACTTTTTCGAGATAAATTATAAGAGTTTGTATGAATTAAGCTTGTGGGGAATGGATTTATATAGTAGAAACTTTGCTATGTAATTATGATGCTATTTAATTTGATTTTAATATAATTATGATGCTATTTAATTTGATTTTATTGATAAATTTTTTTGAATAAAAGCTTTAATAATTAACAAACTACTGTTTGTTTTTTAAATCTACTATGACAAAGTCTCATGTGTCATTGGTGCACGGATCTAAAATTCGTACACTCGCCCAACTCTATCCAAGTATCCACAGAACATGTTTAATATATTCAATGGGTCAAGTATTTTTTTTAAATGGTTCATTCAATTACATGAGTGCAAGGTGCACTTGGGTGCATAAGAGACCCACTCATCTACTATTTATTACTCACTCCGATAAAAAATGTATGACGTATAACAATGTTTCAAACGAATTAAGAAAGTCATTAAATAACAATAAATGTATGTATATTGTGTCATTTTTACCAGTTTATTTACTTACTTTTTTATTGTATATTAATATTATGAAAGCAAATATAAGGAAAAATTGGAGTATTTAATTTAATCTATCTATATCTATAATCTATAATAATAACTATATAATACACCTACGGATTGTCAACTTTTGGTTTCCCGCCTTTTTTTATGGCCCTTGATCTCTTGCTCTTGATCAATCTCAGTCATCAATTTTATATAAGGATGTTTGATAATTTTCAACCATATTAAATATTACTTTAACTCTCTACATTAATTTTGTGTTACATTATGTTTTTGCTTCCATATTTCTCTCCCTTAATTTTGCTTTCCTGCAATTACTTCACGACTTTTTTCCACCCAGTTGTTTATATAAATAATTTTAAAACACTAAATTGTCTATATTATATATTTGAGTTTTTAATTCTCCATCTAAACAAAAACTTAAAATTTTGGTAATATACACTAGGACTTTAATAGATGAATATAATTGAGGTGATTTTATAGATGAATATATTTTTTATTCTCTATTATAAAATACAATATAATAAATAATATGTCATTTTATCTAATCTTTATGTTTAGTGTAGTCTTAATTTATGCATTATGTTTAGCATGTTGTTAATATCAATTATATTTGGATTATCACCAAATTTGTGGGTATGACCAAATTAAGAATTTGAATTATCCATCAGCTTTTTTAATTGCAGATGCATTTCATATGTCAGTTTTATGTTTTTCATGTTCTTCTTTGTGAATGATTTCAAATTTTGTTCTTATCTATTGCTTTATTTTGTAGGTTAGATCAGTGTACAAAGTGGACAATTTCTTTCAGCCTAATATCATTTTTGTTGTGCATTTCTATCCACAATTGTTTCATTCATCCTAAAAGGTAATACTCACATAAATCTGTTCAATTTGACATTTTTTTTTAATTTTAAAAAATGCTTGATTATAATGCTATGACCTAAAAAGCTAGCAAAATTTATTTCAATGTTTAATATTTTCCTAAAATATTTGAACTCATGATTTTCTAGAGAATTTGAAGCAATTCTGGTGTCATTTTAATTCTTTTATGATTTTGAATTTCAATCCATGTTTACTTTTTTTTATTCATTTTTGGTCCAAAAGCACCAAAATTGTGAGCAAAATGTATAAATATAATTGAATGTTACTATGCATCTTGGAGAATTTGCATAAAAAAATATTTTCTAGTGTTAAAGCAATAAAAAATCTATAACTATATAATACACCTATGGATTGTCAACTTTTGGTTTCCCGCCTTTTTTTATGGCCCTTGATCAATCTCAGCCATCAATTTTATTTAAGGATGTTTGATAATTTTTAACCATATTAAATATTACTTTAACTCTCTACATTAATTTTGTGCTACATTATGTTTTTGCTTCCATAATTCCCCCCCTTAATTTTGCTTCCCTGCAGTTACTTCACGAATTTTTTCCACCCAATTGTTTATATAAATAATTTTAAAACACTAAATTGTGTATATTATATATTTGAGTTTTTAATTCTCTATCTAAACAAAAACTTAAAATTTTGGTAATATACACTTAGGACTTTAATTCTCTATCTAAAACACTACATTGTCTATATTATATATTTGATTATACAATTATTTGTGATTATAATTGGCGTGCAATTATAATTGAGGTGATTTTATTGATGAATAGATTTTTTATTCTCTATTATAAAATACAATATAATAAATAATATGTCATTTTATCTAATCTCTATGTTTAGTGTAGTCTTAATTTATGCATTATGTTTAGCATGTTGTTTTTATCAATTATATTTGTATTATAACCAAATTTGTGGGTATGACCAAATTAAGAATTTGAATTATCCATCAATTTTTTTAATTGCAGATGCATTTCATATGTCAGTTTTATGTTTTTCATGTTCTTCTTTGTGAATGATTTCAAATTGTGTTCTTATGTATTGCTTTATTTTGTAGGTTAGATCAATGTACAAAGTGGACAATTTCTTTCAGCCTAATATAATTTTTGTTGTGCATTTCTATGCACCATTGTTTCATTCATCTTAAAAGGTGATACTCATGTAAATCTGTTCAATTTGACATTTTTTTTAATTTAAAAAAATGCTTGATTATGATGCTATGACCTAAAAAGCTAGCAACATTCATTTCAATGTTTAATATTTTCCTAAAATATTTCAACTCAGGATTTTCTAAAGAATTTGAAGTAATTTTGGTGTCATTTTTATTCTTTTATGATTTTCAATTTCAGTCCATGTTTACTTTTTTTTATTCATTTTTGGTCAAAAGCACCAAAATTGTGAGCAAAATGTATAAATATAATTGAATGTTATTATGCATCTTGGAGAATTTGCTTAAAAAAATATTTTCTAGTGTTAAAGCAATCAAAAATAGGAAAAAAACAAAGGATAAAATTTAAGATTTGACAAGAATACAAAAACATATAGATGAAGCCCGACTAACCAAAAATTTGTCATACAAAATCTTGTTGAAGGAAATGTGATCGTCAAAAATTCAAAATGTTCAGAATGATGTTCAACGAGTTGACCAGCTTGAAATGAGCACTGTCCCACAATTAATAGTTGCTCACAGAAAAAGGCAGCATTACTGGTAAAGTTGTCTTTATTACTGACACAATTAAAGTTGTTTTTGGGATCGAGATTGCTCCGAGTCGAGTTAGGAGGAGTATATCAGCAGAAGGGCTGAATCTGCTGAAAGGTGTGTTGGAAGGTAACCTTTGAGGGGGGTTTTATTAGGTGTTTTGGGGTCTGTTTTCTGGGTTTTTAATTTCATATGTTGTATGTATATGTGAGTGTTGTATCAGTCGGATGTTGAGGTTCTCATCTGCTAGAGATGATTTTCTCTCTCTCATATAGACAAGTGTGACGTGGTTAGAGCAAAATTGAGTAGGAAGATAATACAGTTTAAAGTTATATAGTATTTTGACAAAACTATAAGAGGTGTATTCATTTGGATGAAATTATTGAGAATCTGATGCAGATGGAAATGTTGGCCTTTTTTCTCTGAGATAATGATGAAAAGACTTTGTTCTACGCCTTCATGTTGAGACTGGCCAGCACCTTGATATTGAGCATCATGTAGTGTTTAATGTGTTTCCGGTAAGTTCAGTTTTGCCATGGATTTAAGTAGAATTTCCAATTGAGATGAAGCCTTTGTTAATGTATTTCCAATTGTGGAACCCCACCAAAATGGAAATAGTAGAATTTTGTGCTCAAAGTACTGAATATCATGATTTATCTCTTATTATGTTTATCTATATTCAGTTTCATCAGTTGAGATTGGAAAACATCAACTAGTCACTACTTTCTTACCAACTTGTCCAAAATATTTTTGTCACCTGCAAAAAACATAAGTCTCCAGTGTGAGCTTTTATAGTTTCTATTTCGATCGGGAGGGAGGGAAGAGTTTGAATGTGATCTGCACAAGTCTGTGAAATCACACCCAAGGCAAATTCAACTTAAAATCTTGAAACCGCACAAGGTTTCACACATGCATATATAATAAATGCCAAACTAACTCCAATCCCACAACATTAACTCTAATTTCCCGGCATCACTTGAGTTCGACTAAAAACATTTCTTCCAATATCATCATGGATTGTCGATCGCTCCCAAACCCATTTCAGCCGTGTCCGCAAAAAAAGCCGCATCGGATGCCAATTTTTGCATCTCATGGCTGCTTCATTTCCGACGTGGATTTGCCAGCATTGAAAATAAGTGCTTCTGAAAGTTGTTTTAAGTGTTTCAAAACACACCCTAAGTATCTCTTAGCCAGATACACTAAAGTCACAGCGTCCACCTCATTTTCATTCTATACTTTATAATTCCTATTCCTCCAAAGTTGCCATATAGTATCATGCAAAAAATACTCACCTCGTGATCATTCAATTTCTGCAATAAGTATAATACCCACTGTTGCAAAGACTCAACATCTAAAACTGCAGATTCAATCTGGTCATAGAATGGCATCTGTTTCCAGCATTGTTGTGTATAATCACAACTCATAAAAATATGCCAGCTCGTTTCTATGTCCCTATTACACCACACACACATTGCTTCATTAATTATGTGCCTCCGACGAAGTTCATGCCTGGTTGGTGAAAACCCCTTGCAAATTCTCCACACACTATGTTTCACCTTTGGTGGAATATGCAAACTCGTTATTTAACAACCCCTTTTTACACCACAGTCAATAATAATTATTCATTGTGTGTGTATTGCTGGCAAAATAATTATTCATTGTCTAAAAGTAATTAAATTAAGAAAAAGAACAAATAAGCAGAAATTTGAAAATACAGAACAAGCCCACAACTAGTTTACTAAGTAGAGCACAAGTATCTGACACTACAAAATGCAAGTCTTAAAAAACAAGTCTAATGAGGCTAGGTAAATAAGACTCAGTCAAACTTTAAAAAAGTCTCAAAGAGAAGAAGATAGGAATATGATCAAAAAGGACTATGTAACTTGTTAGTTTCTGTCATTTGTGAAATTCAACTATAGAACATAAGAAGTTAAGAACTTGGCTTTTCAACATGTTACAATATTTATTAAAAGAAAACAATTATTGATTCGATATTGATGCATGTTACCTGAAACGACACTACACAACTAAAGAAGTAAAACATATAAATTTGCTATTTGCTTGAGACAGCGTTCACAATACAATCGTCTTAGGAATAGGCGAAACATAGAGTGTATTAAAATTAAAAGCAAAGCGAGAAAGGCAACGAGCCACCATATTTCCCGTTCTATGGACCCAACTGAAACAAAAGCACTCAAACTCCTCACAGGCCTGCAAGATATCCGAAATGAGGCCACCAAAATGGGACAAAATCGCAGAATTCCTCTTAAGAGCGTATAACACATGCTGCGAATCCACCTCTATCACCAACCTTCGCACACCTCTATCACGAAAACATCGGCTCAATTCGGAGCGCCTCGCACACCGTTGATTTAATCAACAACATGCTTTCTTTTCCAGCCGTTGGATTTAATCACCGATAGGATTTCCCGGACCAGGTCGGCGTGGAGTTTCAGGCTCGGCATACACATTTGCACGTTCCAGTAAATACAAGTTCAAAAAGCCACTCCACCACCTCCCGGAAAAATAATGCAAATAAATAACATTGAAAATAATTTGAGTGATTATATTACTGAACAATTACTTTAAGCAGTCATAGAGTTACTTTATTGTTTAATTTAATTAACTAATAGGTATTTAATTATACAGCTTAATTTGATTAATAAGTTTAAATATTAATATTAATATATTGTTTAATGATTGTGTTATATTGGAAATGGATAAAATAATAAATAAATTAAAATTTTAGACAGGAGATCTTTATTATGAAAGGCTGGAGATGCTCTAAGCATTGTACGCAACTTTGTATTTCGGGGATGAAATGAAATAAACAGAGCAATGCTTCTGCTCTTGTTTTCCCCGGTATTGGGTGTTCACAAAATCTAATAACAGTCTTTGCACATTATAAATCAAAGATAAAACATAAATCACAATCCCTAAAACCAGATAACTCACTAAATCTCCATCAAGTTCAAATTAATTGCTCTATTACAGAAAACGACAAGTAGACTCACCTAAAGAACATCCATTGGTTTGTTTCACATACTTATAGAGAGGCAAATACCACTGCGGTCTGTCTTGCTAGCTACAATGGTGATGAGCTCTTCCATTGGTGGGATACCATGCCTTCTTGGTTGGAGTCTTTTTTTATAATGACTTGCACAGTACTTTTGTTAGAGTGTAGCCTTCACATCGGATTTTTTGCCCTCTCTGTTTTGGGTTTTTGGACTTGGTCTTTCCTCTGTTTTGCCTTGTTGTTTTCCTGTTTGTTTTCTTGCAATTCTTTGCTACTTTGTATCTAGAGGGTTCTTTTATTTTTAAAAAAGATTTTGACAACCTTTGATTGAATTTTATCGGGTGAAGGACCTGCTATCCCATCCAACTTTGGGATAGGAGGTCTTAGGTTTTTTAATATAAGATTTGATTTAGTTTAAAACGGTTGATTTTTTTTTATATAATATAAATAGGACTTAACTTTTTATAAATTTTATATTTTTTATAAAAAATATTATTATAAAGATATTCTAGTAATTTTATCTTTTTATTAAAAAAAATAATTATTTAGTCTTATGGCGAAACCAGATTGCTCATGACGAAGTTAAAAGATATGACAACCTTTGATTGGATATTTGTTACATCCATTCTTTATTACCGTAGAAAAACTCAATTATCTTTTTTTTTTTTTATGAATCGTGTATCTTTTATTTTATTTTTTAGGTTAGATCAATGTACGAAATTGATAATTTCTTTCCTTCAAATATCAACTTTGTTGTGCATTAATTATATCCATGGTTGTTACATCCATTCTTTAAGGTGATATCCACTTAAATATGTTCAATTTGTTTTTGTTTTTTTTTTCTAATTCTAAATTTTTCTTTTCGAACTCTTTCGTTTCTCTCATTGTCACATGTTTCATCTTTTGCCTACCAATAATTTTTTATTAGTATTTTTTGCAGGTCAATATTGCAAGTCAACAAACAGGTAAAATATTATTTCAATTTATATTGTTTTCGAGAATTCTCGAGGTGTTAAATTTATTTTGAAGTTTAATCTGTGTAATTTGTTATGCATTTTATTTAATGATGATTCTTCACCAATATTCCACTATGTGATATGTTAATTTTTTTGAAATATTAAATGTGTTTGTTATGAAGAATTTCAATTATGTGAATATTTTTTAATGTTGCAATCTCTCATTTATTCCTCCAAACTTGTGTACTAAAAGATGAGTGAATCTTGTTACTATCGATTTGTTTTTTATTTATTTTTATTTTGCATTGAATGTAAGTTTTTAAATAAATAAGACTGTATATTTCTTTTCATGATCTCCTTTGAATCATGTCTTGAATGCAGTGCACAATTTCCCCATGTTTTTCTTAAACTGATGCTAAATTCTTTTTTCAATTTTTCTAATTATTTTTTTGTTTCAGTTTCAGTAAGTTTGTGATAATATGTTTACGATCATCCACTGAATAGTTTTTTACTGTCATAGCTTAACTCTCAATGTAGAAATTTAATTATGGTTGATTAAAGTTGTTTGAAACATTAACTTTAACATGAATTATCCACTTTTTAATTTGCCAATTCTTTTTTACTTGCATTTCTCATTTAATTTGTGCATGTATAGTTCAAGAACTTATTAATTATGTTGGTGTTAGACGCAAGTTGAACAGACATGAACATAACATGTACATATATTTATTTGGGGGAGTGACTCTCCACTACAAAGTCACAAACAAAAGAACTCTAAGATACATTGCAACTTTATTATGACTCTAAGATACAAAATTATGGTTAAAAAGTCTAAGTTACCCTTTTAATTGTTTTCTGCACTTCTGACCCATTTTCTGCACTTTTGACGCATTTTGACTTTTTATAATTTAAATTTTTAAAAGTCCAAATATTTTAAATTATTAAATTTATTAAATTATTTATTAATATAATTTTATTATTATTTCAAAGTGAATTTTATTAACTCATTTTGCAATTCAGAAAAATATGTAACTTTAAAAAAATTAATTCTTTTAATTTTTTCATCTCTAGTCTAATTTTGAAGTGCATTTTTTTTAAATTGTATTTTTATCAATTTTGGAGTGCATTTTTTTTATAGTGCAATTTTTTTTTCTACACTATTATACCAATTTTGAAAGTGCATTTTTAAAAAAAATTGTATTTTGAGTCAATTTTGGGGTGCAATTTTTTATAAAAAAATTGTATTTTGGACCAATTGTAGGGTGCCTTTTTAAAAAAAATGTATTTTGAATCCAAATTTAAACAAAAAACCCTAATCCGCAAAAAATATTTTGGAAGTGCATTTAAAAAAAAAAAATGTATTTTGAGTCGATTTTGGGATGCATTTTTTTTTTTTAAATTGTATTTTTGGTCAATTTTAGAGTGCATTTTTTAAAAATAAATTGTATTTTAGACCAATTTTGGAGTACATTTTTTAACAAAAAAATTGTATTTTGGGTCCTAATTTAAACAAAAAAAATCCTAATCTGCAAAAATAAACATCTAATTTCAAATTAAACAAAAAAAAAAAAAAAACTGCAAAAATAATGTACTTTCCCCGTAACAAAATACAATTAAAAATCAAAAAAATAAAAATGTAAAATTACACTCTTTACCTTTGAATTTGAGAAGATTGAGGCAAATTAACTTACCACTCAAATTCTCAATTTCTCAGATCTACAAAACAGACAGAAAAATAAAAACAAAAATTTACAATTTTTCCGATCTACAAAAATACATAAATAAAAATACAGAAAAAAAAAAACAATCTTTACCTTTGAATTTGAGAAGATTGAGGTTGTAATTCGACTTGGATGAAGAACCAGAACCTAAAAAACACACACAACTGCAGAAAAATGACCACCAGATCCTCCTCCGCTAAACGCTAGCCCTCATGAATACATACAAAAAATATATCACTCAAATTCTCAGATCTAAACAAACACAGAAAAAATAAGTAAAAAATACTTTTTTTTTAAAAAAAAATCCTTACCTTCGTCGCCTCACACCACCACGCACAACCAAGCCTCCGCGGCACAAACCCACGCGGCCCTCGCACGCAAATCGTCTTCTCCGAAACCCCCCCAAGAATCCCTCAAACCACACCAACCATCAAACCCTAATTACATAAACAAACAAAAAACCAAATTTGCAGAAAATTCAGAAATCATAACCAGATCTGCAAATTAGAGTCTTTTTGTTGAAAACTTTGTACCTTACAGTCATTTATTCTATTTATTTGTGCTATTCACATTGAAAATTTGATGCATTGACTATGAGGACAAGAATATGCACATGGCTTATTATTGGAGCCACTTATTTCATCTCATATATTTTGTTATCCACTCTTTGAAAATTCTCAAATTTGAAAGAGTTTGCAATGTCTATTTTATTTTTATTTATGTTTTACTATATGAGATGAATACAAGATTTTATTTTTGTAATTGTGAAGTGTCCTGGTCGAGAAAATTGCACAGAAATATTGGGATTCGATTGGTTACCTTTTCTATATAAGCAAATTTAGGTTACTTTTTTTCATTGTTTCTTAATAGAATCGGTATGCTAGGTAGATTTCAAGAAAATATATACAAGTCAATGAGGAAGTCTTTTGTGGGTTTTATTCGTGCATGAGACATAGCTTTGCTTTGACATTTGAATCATGTTTCCCCTTAAAATATGATTAGACTGGGTCCATAACTTCATGGTTCATATAATATAGTAAATTAGCTTTTTCTTTTGTCTCTTATAACTCTTAAACAACTATATCAAGTTGATTAATATGTGTGTGTGTAAATATATATATATATATATATATATATATATATATATTCTGGTAAATGGAATAATAGTCAGAAAAATTATTCTGCTACTGCTAAAGAAATTCTTGCTATTGTTAAATGTGTCCTTAAATTTCAGGATGATTTATATAATCTTAAATTTACTATTAAAAAAACCGATTGATGAAATTTGCTACTTTTATGCTCTTCAAAGATTTTGAACATAATGTTTCTAAACAAATATTTTCTTCCGATGGCAAGCGGAAGGGTATCTTTTGCTTATTTTGATTTTGATATTGTTTATAAGCAAAGGAAGGATAATCATCTTCAACATATTTTTTTAACTTCGTGAATTTATTTCTTTAATGATTGAGAAATGAGTCATCTTTGGAAGGAATCCTTATTCCTCTTATAGAGGAAGAGGAGGAAGAGGCCATCCTCGATTATACAACATGGGAAGAAAACCAAGGGTTATATAATTAATGCAAAAAAATCCCTTTTCAACATATATATATATATATATATATATATATATATATATATATATATATGACTTTGATATGAAGTCTAATATTGGGCTCCTTATAGAGTCCAATAGATTAATTTTTACCGGTCCGAACCCAACTCAACCCCTTCAAAAAAACCGCCAGTGGTTCATGGTTCACTCGCCTCTTTAGTGGTTCATAGGTTCATTTGGTTCATGATTTAGGTTTTAGGGTGTAAGGTGTAAGGTTTTTTTTTTTTAATTTAAATTATTTAATTGGCGAACGGTTGATGGTTTAGGGGTTTATGATTTATGGTTTAGGGCTTAGTTTGATTTTATTAATTTACTAAATGTAAAATTTATTAGGCTCCATAGGTGTTCTTTTTATAAATATATTTTTTGAACTACATTATGTATTATAATCACTTTTGATAAAGTTATAAAAAAAAAATTTTAATATTAGAATTCATTTAACTAATATAATATCATCAAATATGAAATACTATTGATCTCATTGTATATATATATATATATATATATATATATATATCCTCGCACCGTGAAATTGAAACGTTCATTTTTTTTCCCAACAAATCCAATTGAAAGTAGAGGGAGAGGCAATAAACTATCAATAAAATTGCAACACCAAAATTGAAGTTCATTTTTTGCAATATATCGATAATACAAACACCAAAATTGAAGTTTGCAATATATCGATAATACAAATGAGAGGCTTCAATGTGTGAAATTAAATCGGACCTCAAATTTATTACACTGGAAATTTAAATCTTATGAATCTAAAAAAAAAACAAATTGAAGGTCTACCAAACTCATTCTGTTTAATTTCACCATTTATACCACATCCTTTCACGGTTATTCTCTTTCAACCATATTCCATCAGTACTAGCTTCAAAATAACATTCGCTGCATATCATGTCCACTTTGTTATTAAAAATTTCAAAATGTGCGTTTTTTCCTGACCATTTAAAATCACAACGAAATACTGTTTCGCCTATAAATAACGTGCAGAAGCTCCAATTATAGTCTTGACCACGACGAATGAAGTGTTGACCAAGATCATCATTAGACTTACAGTGCACACTCAATGGAGAATTTCCTGGGAGAGTACTAGTAATATGAATATGCGTTCTTTTTTTTAGCAAAGCAGGCATGGAGAGGATTAATCAAGGTCATAAAGAAAAATAGGAGTTTTATAAGATCATACATAGACATATTGGACTACTTTTTCGAGATAAATTATAAGAGTTTGTATGAATTAAGCTTGTGGGGAATGGATTCAATTGTCTTATTATCTATTGTTATATTTTTTAGGTTAGATCAGTGTACGAAGTGGACAATTTCTTTCGGCCTAATATCATTTTTGTTGTGCATTTCTATCCACCATTGTTTCATTCATCCTAAAAGGTGATACTCACATAAATCTGTTCAATTTGAATTCTTTTTTTTTTAATTTTAAAAAATGCTTGATTATGATGCTATGACTTAAAAAGCTAGCAACATTCATTTCAATGTTTAATATTTTCCTAAATATTTGAACTCATGATTTTCTAAAGAATTTGAAGTAATTTTGGTGTCATTTTTATTCTTTTATGATTTTCAATTTCAGTCCATGTTTACTTTTTTTTATTCATTTTTGGTCCAAAAGCACCAAAATTGTGAGCAAAATGTATAAATATAATTGAATGTCATTATGCATTTTGAAGAACTTACATAAAAAAAAAATTCTGGTGTTAAAGCAATAAAAAATAGGGAAAAAGAAAGGAAAAAAAATTAAGAGTTGACAAGAATACAAAATATGTAGATGAAGCCCGACTAACCAAAAATTGGGGAAGGTTCCATACAAAATCTTGTTGAAGGAAATGTGATCATCAAAAATTTAATATGTTCAGGATGATGTTCAACTAGTTGACCAACTTGAAATGAGGAGTCCCACAATTAATAGTTGCTCATAGAAAAAGGCCGCATTGTTGGTGAAGTTGTCTTTATTACTGATAAAGTAAATAGTTTAGGGGTCCTTGATTTTTCAAATAAAATGTCACCATTTGTAAAATTTCTGTTTTATTGTACAGTATTGAGGATTCATTTATTTTATTTTTTAATAAAAAGAAAAGAGAAATGTACAGTCTTATTTGTTTAAAAACTTACATTCAATGCAAAATTTAAAAAAAAAACAAATCGATAGTAACAAGGTTCACTCATCTTTTAGCACACAAGTTTGGAGAGATTGCAACATTAAAAAATATTCACATAATTTAAATTCTTCATAGCAAACACATTTAATATTTCAAAAAAATTAACATATCACATAGTGGAATATTGGTGAAGAACTCATCATTAGATAAAATGCATTACAAATTATACAAATTAAACTTCAAATAAAATTAACACCTCAAAAATTCCAAAATAATAAATTGAAATAATATTTTACCTGTTTGTAGACTTGCAACACTGACCTGCAAAAAATACTAATAAAAAATTATTGGTAGGTAAAAGATGAAGAACTTTTGACAATGAGAGAAACTGAAA
Source organism: Stenogyne calaminthoides (assembly GCA_037126765.1). NCBI lineage: Eukaryota > Viridiplantae > Streptophyta > Magnoliopsida > Lamiales > Lamiaceae > Stenogyne > Stenogyne calaminthoides. The sequence goes on along the minus strand of JBBCBC010000024.1, from coordinate 4,803,892 downwards.
GAGTTCGAAAAGAAAAATTTATGAGTCATAGCTTAGAACAAGAGCAGAGAGAAAATATTTTAGGGGAAAATTAAAGGATAAATGTTGACAACTTTTTAGTCATAACCTCACAATCAAGCATTTTTTAGAATTAGAAAAAAAAAACAGATTGAACATATTTAAGTGGATATCACCTTAAAGAATGGATGTAACAACAATGGATATAATTAATGCACAACAAAGTTGATATTAGAAGGAAAGAAATTGTCAATTTAGTACATTTCTAACCTAAAAAAAAAAGATACACGATTCATAAATGGAAAAAAAGATAATTGAAATTATTCACAAAGAAGAACATGAAAAACGCGAAATTGAAATCTATAGTGGGTCTGCAATTGAAAGACCTGATGGATAATCCAAATTCTTATTTTTTTTCATACCCACAAATTATTCATTCCATCTTTCTCATAATTAATGCTTATCAGGTTATAAATAAGCAACGAACTCCAAGTAGGCTGAATGAGAATAACATTGTTCAAACTCCCGCTCAAGAGGCATCTGGAAGTGCTCAAGGAGCATCCGGAAGCATCAATCTTGAGGCCTCCCCGGTCAACGATGAAATCACTGTACCACAAAATTTTCACGATCAGAATGTGCAGCCTGAACAACCACAACTCCGTAAGTCTACTAGAGTTCGTAATCCGATCACCAGATATTATGGTTTCCTCGGGGAGGAACAAGATGACGTGGAGATCCCGGATAAGGACGAACCTAAAACTTACACTGAGGCAACATTAGATGTTGACTCAAAGAAGTGGCATGAAGCCATGAAATCCGAGATGGACTCGATGTACATCAATTTTTCTAATTATTTTTTCGTTTCAGTTTCAGTAGGTTTGTGATAATATATTTGAAATGATCCATTGAATAGTTTTTTACTGTCATAGCTTTACTCTCAATGTAACAATTTAGTTATGGTTGATTAAAGTGGTTTGGAACATTAACTTTAGCATGAATTATCCACTTTTTAATTTTTCCAATTCTTTTTTACTTGCATTTCTCATTTAATTTGTGCATGCATAGTTCAAGAACTTATTAATTATGTTGGTGCTAGAGGCAAGTTGAACAGACATGAACATAACATGTTCATATATTTATTTGTGCTATTAACATGTAAAATTTGGTGCATTAACTATGAGGACAAAAATATGTACAAGACTTATTATTGGAGCCACTTATTTCATCTCATATATTTTGTTATCAACTCTTTGAGAATACTCAAATTTGAAGAGTTTGCTCTGTCTATTTTATTTTTATTTATGTTTTAGTATATGAGATGAATACAAGATTTTATTTTTTTAATTGTGAAGTGTCCTGGTCGAGACAATTGCACAGAAATATTGAGACTCGATTGGTTACCTTTTCTATATAAGCAAATTTAGGTTACTTTTTATTATTGTTTCTTAATAGAATATGTATGCTAGGTGGATTTCAAGAAAACATATACAAGTCAATGAGGAAGTCTTCTGTGGGTTTTATACGTGCATGAGACATAGCTTCGCTTTGACATTTGAGTCATGTTTCCCTTTAAAATATGATTAGACTGGGTCCATAACTTCATGGTTCATATAATATAGTAAATTATATTTTTCTTATGCATGAAATTGTCTCTTATAACTCTTAAAAAATTCTATCAAGTTGATTAATATGTGTGCGTGTTGTAGGTCCCAAACGAGTTTCCGTGAGGGCAAAAATCTAGGGGTAGGGGTGAATAGACTTCTGAAAACTTTTTCGTGAGATCAGGTGTGATAAGCAAGTTGCTGACTTGATCGGAATTTTTGGTTAAAAATATTTTCCTACTCCCCCGCAAGAGTACGGGATCATCGTAGTAGTGTAAGTAATTTGACCAAGTATTTATCGAACCCAAGAAACTAGGAGAGGAGTGGACCCCCAAAGTTATATGTATCCATGGTATTATAGAAGCGATAGAAGTTTTTGGATTTTAAAAGCAAATTAACTCAAGTACCAATTTTCAACTAAAGACAACAAGAATTAAAACTAACAATTAACTACTAATCAAGTAAAGTAAGATCAAAAAGTAATCAAGCAATTAAAACTAACTTTCGAGGGAAAGTGCAAAGGTGAGAGAATTGCTTCGGGTGTTTTCCTTATGTGGGGTCACTAACAAGTTCACAAACCAACTACTCAATTATGTCATAAGTGGTGATTTAGCTAGGAACAATCACTAAATGTGTAGACCAATTGATAGGCCCGGTGAAAAACCCATGAAATGCGGAATAATCATAAAATGCATATAAAAATAGGGGTGAAGGAATGGTGATTACAGATTTTTGCGTTTTAAGCTCATGTGTTGTGTTTTGCTTATAATCGAATGCATATGACAATATAAGAACGTAAAGCAATAAAGAACACAACAAAGTATAGTGGTTCGGAGACTCAAGCTCCTACATCCACTCTCCCTGTTCCTAGGGAAATTCCTTCCAACTGGACTTATCACCCTCTCGGGTTCGCCTCTAGATATTTAACGAGCTCTCACTCAAACTGGACTTATCACTCTCCACGGGATTGCCTACAGATGTTTACCGAGTTCACACTCCAACGGGACTTATTACCCTCTTGGGATTGCCTACCAACTACCTCACTTCACCACTAGTTATCTCTTACGAGAATGGGGTTTGGGTTTGGTGTTGTCTCCAACTATGGTGAGATTTTTCCTTACATTTGTTTAGACTCAATGCTAAGGTTGGGAAAATCTCTCTAAGCTTAGGATACATTGTGGGTTGCTTAGATTGGGTTCTAGAACACTCTTTGAATATATTTGTATATCTACAGACTTGTGTTCTATGGTGGGAATGCTTGAGTATATGTCCTCTTAGCTCTGTAGCATCGTTTGCTACATCCTCCACACTTCCACACGAATAATGAAGGAAGAACTTGTATTTATAGTGTGTATTTGAATGTTACCGTTAGAGAGAATCACATTCAAATCCTTACTATTCTTGTATGTTCTACAACTTCTTCAGGCTGGTTGTCTTCCTCTCATTGGTCCACGTCAGCTGAATTCTAACGGCTATATTCCCCAGTTTCTTCGCTTCAGAACATTGGGTTATCTTGAGTATTGGTATCTTCTTGAGTCTTGATAACTCTTTTGTGTCTTGAGGATTCTCTCGAGTCTCGGTGTCTTGAGACATCTTGAGTCTTGAGGATCTTACGAGTCTTGAGGTTTCTCGAGCCTTGAGCCTTGAGTTTATCGAGCCCGGTGTCTTGGTGATCTTGAGTCTTGAGTTTCTCGAGTCTTAGGTTTTTTCGAATTAGCAGACTTCTCTTGGGGTGGACTTTTATACGTCGGGCATCTTGGCTTTCAAAGTTGGCCGAGTTGATTCTTACGACTTGAGACATCGACCCTCAGTCACTTTTTCTCGACCCTCGGATCATTTTACTGCGAGCCTCGGATCACTTTACTTCTTGAGTCTCAGATCACTTTTACTCAGGCTATCTGATTTCTTCTTTGCGATCGATCGGCTCGGTGATCGGATCAACACATCTTCGAGATCAACATATCGGGGATAACATCGAGGTCATCATATCGGGTTAGCATATCGAGGTTATCATATCGATCTCGATCCGCGTCGATCTTGATCGATCTCATCCGCTCCTCTTCTGATTTGCAACCTTCTCTTCTGATCTTCTGGTCAGTTTCTTTCTGATCAGCTGGCTTAGCTTTTCTTCTCTTCTGAGTTTGCTCAGCTCATTAGTTTAACTTGGAACTCATCTAACTTATCTGATCTCGATCAGTCTCGTTTGTAGCCTCGTCTGATCTTCGATCATCTTCTTCTGATTTCGTGAGTTCCCCCTCAACTTGTTCTTTCGTTCCCCCTCAACTTGTTATCTGTAAATTAGCTTGAATAACACAAGTTGATAATGTTTTGGCATAATTCATCAAAACTAAAATATCCCAACACCAATCCCTTTTGAGACCTAGGTGAACAATGTGAATTAACTAGCACCTAATTAATCCCATAATCTCCTAAGATTGTGATAAATAGAAAGTTTCAACACAGTTAATAATTCCTAGACATCGTCTCCTCACCAACCTCATAGACGACCTCTACTCGATTAATGTCTATTGTTGTCATTCTAGCCACTACTCAACTTTTGATTGAACTAGCTACTAAGTAACATCAAATTACCCAAATTGAGACTCACACTCACAACCTAATTATGCATATCCAACCCTAGTTTTAATACACAAAAATAAGAATGCTAGCTAATAGAATCAACAAGATATTTCAAGCATTAAACCCACAACAATAGAAACAATAGGAAATCATCCACATAGACATAATCAAGCAATTAGTTCACATACCCATCAATTTCCCCACATATATCCAACACCCAAAGCAAATAAGCTTAGCCCATGGTTCTAGAAGAGATACCCATGGCTAAAATGAAGAAATATGACAAACCCATATTAAAATGATGATTAAACAAGATATTATAGAAAAATATTATCTCAAAAGATGAAATAGATAGGAAACTTGAAATATAAAACATAAACTCCTTCAATCTTGCTTGTAAATGCAAATAACTCTTAAATCTAGCTAAACTATGAATTTCTTAAGAAATCTACACTAAAAAAGTACTTAAAAAAATGAAAAGTATCACTTGGAGACACATGGTGAAAGAAAAATGCTCAAAAGCTTAAACACTAGAAAACTTTCTAAAACCTCCGATGCCTTTCTTTTTCCTTCTGTCGAATTTTTTTCTCTCTGTTCCCCAATCGGCTGCTCTCTGATCTATTTATCCTTCCCACAAAATCGCTGAAATCATTGTTGGATAGAGCAACTTTAGTTAATCAAATGATTTCAGCTCAATTTCTCAGTTGACATGGGCTGCTGCATGCTTTATTGGGCCACGAGAATGGAGGACATGGGCCTGTGATGTTGGGCCTCTTTTTTTGTAATTTCGCGAGTCCGGTGGACTCGGCCGAGGGAGTCTTTTATGATGCGCGTCGTTTTTGTTTCGCTCATAACTTAAGCTCCCGAACTTCAATTGAGATGATATTTTTTTTGTTGGAACCCTCTTTTCAATGCGCTTCTAATGATTCAGAGCTCCTCTCAAAAAACTTTTTAGATCAGATCAGTTTTGCACCATTTCTTGTTCGTTTTCACCCATTTCCTAACACTTTATCACATTCTCAAATAAACGGGATTAGTAGCACTTTTCATTGCAAATGAGCTCATATCACATCAAATAAGACACACAAAAGATCATAAAATAAGCAATTATGACCCTCATCAGTTGCCTGATCAGAGTGCGAATGAATCAGTTTGGACTGATATCCAACTTACTGATCGCCTGAGGGCAGATCAGTTCGGTGTCTATCAGTTTAACTGATGTGCGGAAGCTAAGTTTTACCCGTGTGAAAAACCAGTTTGTTAAATCAGATTTCTAAGCTATCTGTTTTGAATCAGATGACAAAGTGCCAAGCTGATCAGATCAGCTGCTTGATGCAAATTTGATCCAAACTTAGAATATGCATGTAATACGCAAACAGGTAGTGTGCAGATAGTGTAAGACTGGTAAATCAGATAAAGGCACACCAGATTTTTATAGTGGTTCAGACAACTTGTCCTACGTCCACTCTTCCCTATCAGCAGGGGCACCAACTAACCAACTGGACTCAGTTTTATGTGTTAGTCCAACACAGTACAACAGATGGTTTAAGAGTTCTCACTCAACCAATCCCAGAGATCAGAACTAGAAACCCTAGTCTGAAATCATGCTAAACAAACTTAACCTAACTTTGGTTTGGGTATAAGATTTGTTATGTTCCAAATGGAAATCTATCCTAGTATTTGGGTAGCCTAAGGCTTAAGGATAAGATTTCTATGCTAAGAACTATGGGATGAACACTTAGAAATAATCTTCAATTTTGTGTTCTTCGTGCGGAAATTGCGGATAGATTGAGCTTGATGATAATTTCTGTAACCTTACTATCAAGGTTTGATCCCATATATATAGGCACGAAATCGAACTAGCCATTGGAGAAAAATTCGAATTTCGGTCTATTTCAGGTAGGATTGCAGACTTGATTTGATATACATAGAGGTGGCATGGCCGAAAGCATGTATGCTTGTCCTTTCTAGCCGTTTGACTATGAAGCACCTCGTCCTGCAATGTCAGCTCCGTACATACGTGTCTTGTTCTCATTGGTATCAAGTACACTTATTCATTTTTTGATTTACCAACTTAGGTTGACATTCTTCGTGTCTGATGAACTCGTATGACTTGGTGAACTTCTGGTTGTCACCTGATTTGAGATGACCTGATCAGTCCAAACTGATCAATCTACCTGATTGAGTCTTCTGATGCAGGTTGTCTTAGCACAACTTGCAGACTCTTCTTCACTTCTTCTGATGTAGGTCTTCTGAGTCTTGTTACCTGGTGGTCATCTGATCTTCAGGTCTTCTGATTCTTCAGTATGTTACGATTATATCGATCTTAATTTGGTTATCGACTAATTTGGTCTTTCGATCTTCTAGTCTTCTGATCTTCTTCAAGACTTAACCTATACATATTGAGTTCTCCCTCAATATGTGACCTATCTATTACATCAGTTGTCTATACATCTCAGTTGGTCATCCTATCCTGATTTCTAATTCACCCGGTCATTCTTGTGTCCGATTGGGTCTATTACAACTTTGTTTTGGAACTTCCATCAAAACTATAAATTTTCCAACAATTTCCCCCTTTTTGATGAAACCAAAATAGTTAATCAGAAAAACGGATAACAAGAAATGTAAATAACAAAGACAGAAATCAGAAGACAATGAGATGATGTCTTAAGATCAGAAAGGTAAATCATTTCATTAAGGTTTGTCAGGCTAATCCGTATCTGTGTGATCATTGCGTTGTGCACATTACTTTATGACGTCATGCCTGCAAACATTAAATGTGGACGTGGGATTTATGTATTAAATGCATTAATTTCTAATTTTTAAGTCCAAAAGTCTGTCGCTTTTTAACCTCAACCGCACTATTAATACACTTTTCAACCGCTTAATCTTAACCATCCGTTTTAAAATACGGATACTCAAGTACACAAAAATAATCGTGCTAAATATTTTTCCTCCCAACTATTTAAAACCCTAAACTTCATCTAAAATAAACCTCTCACATTCCTACTCTTATAATTTCAGACTTAGAAAATCTTTTTCCAGAAAACTTACATCGCTACTCTTCAACGCGATTCAAAACTTCGCAAGTTCTTAATCTTCTAAATCGCTCATTCTGGTAATTGACAATCTATGCTATTAATTCTTATATGCTAGGGTTATAGGATATATGTATATGCTGTACTGTTCATTTTCGTGATTGAATAGGATTTAATTTGATTTATGCTTAACTCTCTGAACGTTTAGAACAATATGCATATTTGGGGATATTATTTATGCAAATGCTTCATGTATTGCCCTATTGTACTGTGTATTGTTTATGATAATATGGGTTTTGATAAACCTAATCAAGGGTGTATATGTGTTTGCAAAAATGGCAACCTCTAAGGCAATCTCTGAAGTTTGTGATTATGCATCGATGGTGAAGGAGATTATTGACGAGAAATACGTAATCTTCATCGCCACTACAGACCCCGAATCCCTAGAAATTCTGGAATGCCTCCGTGCCAGTGGATTGGAGCAATTCTGCTATAGACACTTGAACAGTGTCTATGCCATTGAATCCATGGGATTCCTTCGGAACTTGAAGGAGACAGACAACAAGGAGCTCTATTCGTCTGTCAGAGGAGAGAAAATAGATGTTTCCAATGATGATCTGAATCGAATATTTGCCCTACCAGCAGGAAGGGATGCTCTAAATGAGTTCACGGCTGGGATGACGGACAAAGAGTATCTTCAGAAGGTGCTTCTAAGGCCTGCCAACAACACACACCTCACAAATGTAAAGCAATCTTACCTAAGGAGGAAGTACCGATTACTTTTTGAAATTATTTCAAAGGTAATCTTGGGGATTGCTTTCAGTCCTGATGCCTTGACCCAGCAAAAGCAAAGTGTGATGACTGCTATAATTGAGAAGGCATAAGATATGAACTGGTTGGGACTTTTCAAGCACAGATTGCTGCAAGAGACAGACAAGTTCATGATTAATGAGAAGAATCATGTTGTGCTATCTAAGAAGTTCAGCAATATTCACAAAGTCTCTCTCATTCTACATGACAAAATTCCAAATTACAAGTGGTCTGAACAATGAACAAAGCAATATTTGCCCAAGTTCAAAGTTCTTCTTTCCAAAAATGAAGAGTTACCAGGTATGAGGGGTGATGACCCTGCCCCCTATGTGCCAAAGACAAAGAAAGACAAGGCACATGCGTCATCTGTGAAATCCTGCATGCAAAGCTGAAGATGCGAGTGAGAAACGCCAGAAGAAGCTCACTGCTATGTTGCCAAAGAAGAAAGGTATGCCATCTGGTGGTCCTATGTATTAAATACTTATTTACTGAAATAAATTATTTATCACTGTTGTATTAAATATGAATGAATGTTATATATATTTACTGCAAACTGTTCATAAAATAACACGTGTTATATTGTACTCCCTCCGTCCTGTTTTTGATTGGCCATTTCACTTTTGGCTCGTGTTTTAGCGAGCGAGTTGTTTATTAGTATATGAAATGATAAAGTGACTTTTAAAGAGGTGTAGGATAGATGAGGGGTTGAATTATCATACCCCACCTTAAAAATCTTTTTATCATTTCAAATATTAATAAACAACCCGCTCGCTAAAACACGAGTCAAATAGTAAATGGACAATCTAAAACACGAGAAGCAGTCGCCGCGCAGAACGACGTGCATCCCCACCTAGGTGAGAAGACACGTCATGCCCACCGGTTAGAGCGAATCTCGACGAGGATGAGAGAATGCGGCTATCGACCGAAACCAGAAGATGGAGCGCCGCCGCGATTGGTCCTCTCAGTCGCAAGCAGCATCGCGCATCCGCACAATTGACGCGAGGCGAGGCGTCTAGCGCCCACCTCAAGCGACGATGCGGGATGTCGTCGCGCGATCAAGCGATGAGGAGGAGCAGCGAGTGAGGCGATTTTCTTAGAAAACCCTAGAAATTGGGACGATGGTGATGCGGGTGAAAGACAAGGCCCAAAGGGCTATCAATCTTACAAAAGCCAACAACACAAATAAGTGCACACATGCACCAACAATTTGATTAGGTGTGGCCGTTCAACGGTCACACCTCACGATTTAAAAAATAATAATTTAATTTTAAATCCCATTTAATTAGCAATTAAAACAAGAGCATGATGCTCTGATACCACTGTTGGAATATAGAGGCACTCAAAACACGTAATCACATGCGCAACGGAAATTAAGTTCACCAACAACGAACAATTAATTGCATACATATTACAATAATCATAACGAGGAATCTTACAGTAACTTGAGAGCAGATTTCTCTACTACGGTATCCACGTAATCCCCAATTACGGACTTGCACGGATTTGCCAGCGTTGAATCCCGAGATAGATTTGCTAGGAAAATCCAAACTCTAAATCTTATGGAGAAAATATGAAGTGATACAGTTTGTGAATCTCAATATATTGTACATATAGGGAGGTTTAGCTTATTTTAACAAGCTAGCCCAATTAGGGAAATAAAATCCCTAATCTTGAATTAAATTAATTCCTTTTAATTTAATTCCCTAAATATAAATCTCTATGGATTTAAATGCCTTATATGAAAATCTCTATGATTTATTTCCATATACATTAAATCCTACAATTATATTCCAAATATAATTATTGGGAGTTCTTACTTAATTAAATCCAATTTAATTAAATATTAATAATAATTAATTCCAAATTGATCTATTATTAATTACTTCTCCATAAGTTAAATATTAAACCCAATTTAACATTCAATCAACCAACTATAATCCGTAAAAGGGAACTACTTATTGTGTGACCCATAGGCCCTCATATACCGAGCGATTAGTCAAACTAACGATCTTAATTGAACCCTAGTCAATAAATCAGACATTCTCAATATATGAGGTACGTTGCGAGAAACATGCAACTACCTGTAACTGAAACGTGGGCAATTGCGATTTTCTCATTTCATTCACGAATACTCGATTAGTCTTGAACATGATGAAGTGTCTATTCAAATAACTTAATCAATTTATCTCAAATCACTAATTGATCATTAGTGTCACACTTAGTCACAAAGTCTAAGTTGACGTGCATTGGTCAATGACTTAGATCCAATTATGATGAGAGATGAGTATTCTCTCTAAATCCACTTTGAGGAATGAATCCTTTTCTTGGCTCAACTACCACGCACATGCACTTCGTGATGAACCCAATCCAAGTCATATCTACCCATAGACGTGTGCAAGCGTCGGTCATGGTCAAAGTTCATCACTCCACACATGTCGTGCGTATTGACCTCAAGTCAAAGGAGTATCGTATCGCTCTCACTAATCGAGACACCCGTAGACACATATAGTGGAACTACATCAAACGGTTTCTCGGATGGGTACACCAATACCCTCCAAGGTATTTGTGCATCCATCATGAGATACCTAGTATCTCGTAATAAGTGAGATCTTACTACACTCTCTAAGAGTATGATGCAGATCGCACACCAATATCCATTGCATCATCAATATCTCTTTCTTGATGATCCTCGATTGAAGCTATTTAAGAATCATGCTTAAGTCATCCGAGTTCTCACTCACTCAATGACTCAAGGGAACACATATAAGAATAAATGCAAACAATCAAACATAATATTCTAATTAGTGCAACACCATACATTTAATATTAAACAAATAATAATATTAAACAAATACTGAATATTATCTAAGTATTATGTCCTTACAAAGGATTGTCTCTAGGACACTAACACTAACACACGCCTTGGAAACAACGACTTATATTTTGAATTTAGTGTAATTCAAATCGGTTCCTAAAACCCCGAGAGAATTGTGGACCGGGCGCAAGCCCTTTTAAATTAAAATTTTGGGGCTCAGGTGCAAATTTCTAAAATTGCAGGGGAGGGCTTGTCTCAAAATAATTTTGCAAAACATCCTCCTCACATCACCGCCCAATCCCACAGATCTAATCTGCAAACCAAATCCGAATACCTCAAGTTACACTGTTCCAGTTTGTTCAATTCATCATCATTCAATATCCAATGTCGAAGAACAAGAACAGAAAACAAAAATTCCAGAACCGGGTTAACATAGCGGCAAGCATAAACGAACACAGTGACACGACCCGGATCATTGTCGCTTAGAGCGGCTCAAGGTGGGTCACCGCTGCAACATCGCGTGAGCCGTGAATCGCTGCCGCTAAGTGAAAACCTCCTGGTTTGGTATGCCCTCAGATTAGTCATTCCTGACGAACTGGGTCACCAAATCTGTGTCATTTATTTCTGCATATCCCATAACACGTTATCAGCACGAGCTCTAACCAATTAAGTTTCAAAACTCTGTTGCTCCGCTCCCCACGGTTCTACGGTACCTTCCCCGATCTCTATCTTTTTACGACAACAAAATAGGACTAAATTATTTTAGATGTGAAATTTGAGAACGTTCTGAAAATTGGAATTATATAACAGCACTATATGATTCAAATGGTTTTTAGTTTGGGCCCGATTTTATGCGTGCCCAATTTTATCTATACTTAGATCTTAATGATTACCGTATAACATGTTTGGATGAAAATTGAAGTGCACATAAGTAAATTAAAATGTTATTCATATTTGATTCATTAATGGGTATGAAGTGCGATTTCGTTTTTGCTTTTTCATGCCTTAATGACACTTGAAAATCTGGGGTTGTCCGACATCCGTCTTTGGACAAGGAAGCCAGTAAGTTGGATGCACGTTCAGAGTTAAGGCTATTTATAGGATATCCCATGGGAACGAAAGGGTGTATGCTCTATGGTCCCGAAGATCAAAAGGTTGTAATAGTACACGCTTTAAATTTTTGAAAGAAAACTATGTGAACAATAGGAAGCCTAAAAGTGAGATTATTAGATAAATTAAGAGGGCAAACTCCAATACCAACTGTACAAGTTGATAAACCAAGCGTCACACCGACACAGTCGAAACCTCATCGTAGTGGGAGGGTTGTCCAACAACCTGGGAGATTCATGGGGATAGGAGAATTTTCGGATTTAGTCCCGGGGATAGTGAATCAAACCCCTGGTCCTACAAGAAGGCGGTCCAAGACAAGGATGCAGAATCCTGACAAATTGCAATGGAAGCCGAGATGGGATCAATGGATCATAATCTAGTTAAACCACCCAATGGGGTAAAACCCATTGGATGCAAGTGGGTCTACAAGAGGAAAAAAGGACCGGACGGGAAGGTTGAAACCTTTAAAGCTAGGCTAGTGGCAAAGGGATATACTCAGAAAGAGGGTATCGATTATGTGGAAACCTTTTCGCCTGTAGCTATGCTTAAGTCTATTTGTATTCTCTTGGCAATAGCTACACATCTAGATTTTGAGATATGTCAAATGGATGTCAAGACAGCTTTCCTGAATGGAAGTCTTGGTGAGGAAATCAATATGCAACAACCCTAATGTTTTATTGTGAAAGGCCAAGAGCATCTTGTTTGCAAGCTCAAAAAGTCCATTTACGGACTAAAGTAAGCATCTCGTGCTTGGAACCAATGTTTTGATCAGGTAATTAAATCTTATGGGTTTGATCAAAATGAATTCGAGAGTTGTGTGTATAGGAAGTGTGATGGAATTGCCTTGGTATTCTTAGTACTATACGTAGACGATTTTGTGCTCATCGGAAATGATGTAAAGGTTTTGTCAGACTTAAAGGTATGGCTGTCAAAACAGTTTGATATAAAGGACTTAGGGGAAGCCATGCACATCCTTGGGATCAAGATCACTCGAGATCACAAGAAAATGATGATAGGCTTATTGCAAGCTTCATACATAGATACAGTTTTGAAGTGTTTCAGTATGTAGGATTCCAAGAAAGGTTTTGTACCTTTCAGACATGGAATCCATCTATCCAAATATATGTGCCCTAAGACACAGAAGGAGATAGATGACATTAGAGGTATTTCTTATGCGTCGGCAGTAGGAAGCCTTATGTATGCAATGTTGTGTACGAGGCTGGATATTTGCTACGCCGTTAGGCATGGTAGCAAGATATCAAAGTAACCCAGAAAACCCACACTGGATTGTTGTTAAAAATATTATGAAGTATCTGAAGAGAACACGGGATATAATGTTGGTTTATCAGTCAGAGAGTTTATTTCCAGTGGGATACACGGACTCAGATTTCCAATCGGACCTAGATACCAAAAAATCTACCTCAGGTAGTGTGTTTTGTCTGGGAGGAGGAGTTGTAACATGGAGAAGCGTTAAGCAGAAATGCATTGCAAATTCTACCATGAAAGCCGAACATGTAGCTGCTTGTGGAAGCAGCGAAAGAAGTGGTGTGGCTCAAGAACTTCTTAGTAGACTTGGACGTAGTTTGAATTCGCCCAACACTATCACGATTTTTTGTGATAGTGCCGGAGCAGTTGCGAATTCAAGGGAACCAAGAGCCCACAAGGCTAGCAAACACAGGGAAAGAAAATATCATTTTATACGAGAAATCGTTAAGAGATGAGATATAAAGGTGGCAAAGATCGCATCCGAGGACAACCTAGCTGATCTATTCACAAAGGGCCTGCCTTAGTTTACATTCGAGAGACATGTAGAAGGAATGAGTGTCAAGTGCATTGCCAATCTGTTTTGAGTATAAGTGGGAGAAATGTTATTAGGTTGGTGTAGGTGACATTTGATGTCACGTAGTAATATATTAGATATGTTGTAGTATACTTAAAAGGAGACTTTGAGTATAAGTGGGAGATTGTTGGGATTGTATGTGAAAGTATGTTTTTACTTTGTATAACCTATGTATTAAATACTTATTTACTGTAATAAATTATTTATCACTGTTGCATTAAATATGAATGAATATTATATATATTTACTGCAAACTGTTCATAAAATAACACGTGTTACATTGTAGTTAATGTGGTGATACGAAATCACAGAAGATAACACTAACACTCCCTTGTAAACGAGTGCGTGTTTCACAACTTAGATAGATTTGAACAATCTATTGGTATTGGCTTGTCTTGACCGAGATATTACGCTAGTGCATTTGTTGCGCTGAAGCGGACCTACATAGAGGATAAACTCTTCCTTACTGACTTATGGGATGAAGAGTTAGACCTCAATGGTTGTTGATTTCTTAATCTCTATCACTTAATAAGGATTGTGTGTGATTAATAATTATTGCTTTGACTTATGCTGGGAAGAGAATCATTGCGACTCCGATACCTTATATCTTGGGCAATAATATTAATTACATGACAATTGCTAAATTAATATAGAGAATCGTGTGCTTGGAAAGTCTTGTATGATTTGTCCCCTTGGTGGGCTCAGAACCTTTATCATACCAAATCTTGCAAGTAGAACTAATTTTACGGTATGGATATGTTGAGATGTCCTTACCCCAAGGATAAAAATATTAATTAATATAAAGCTTTCCAGTGGCTTAATTAATTAATGGACTAAATAATCTTAAACACGGGAAATAATAATCGGGAGTCATATTACCGTAATATGGATTAAGATGGATAGTGCAATATTAATTATATAGTGTAATTAATTAATATTAATGACCTGAATAATATTGTGGCTCAATATTGTAATTCAGAGCCCATTGGGATACTACTAAAAAATACTCCTTATAGTGACGTTTTTAGTGACACTTTACAGTAAGCGTCACAATAGAATACATATAATGACACTCATTTACTTAGGTATTGTGACGAATGCTAATATTTCTCGTCCCCGTGAAATCTTGAGTTCGATTTCCAGCAAGCGCAAATATACTTCTTCATACATATGATGACGCTCATAAAAAAATTAGACGTCCGCTGCATCTTTTCCCTAATTAACTTCCCTCCTTTATTTTCTCACATCGACGACCGCCAATCATTCAGTTCGGGAGACTGGTTCAATTCACTTCATTACTGTTGGAGTGGCCTAGTTCAATTCAATATGCACGCTAAATCACCTTAATCGATCTCCTCTAATTTAATTCCACTTGCGTCGATATCTTCATCCTGGCATGAGAGAGCCCTAATTTTCAGTTAAGCCATCTATATACTCGGGTAAGTTTTCTTCTTTTTGGTAGTTTGATTTTGTCATAGAATTACCTTATCCGAGTCATCTTTCGTCAATGCCTGAAATTCATTCAATTCAGGAATTTAAAGTTTTTTTTACAGTTTCTTGTGATTTTTCGAATGGAATTTTCGATGTGGATCTTTTAATAAATTGGATTTTCTCTTCTGATTTTTATATATGCTTTTGACGTATTACTCATGGCGTGGTCTCTACTTCAGATTCCTGCGACAGTTCGACTTAAAGGCGGATTCAATTGTTCTTTTTCTATTTGGAATTTGGGTGGGTTCATTCGCCTGGTTTTGGGTTTAAGTTTTATCGTTGGATTCTTAAGAGTTTCAGCCTTTGCTTCTTAATCCTATTATTGCTCAGCACTAGTTTTGGATAGTTTTCAGTTTGATGACATTTCCAGCGCATTTAATTTCTCTTAATGTTTATTTTTTACTATTCCATATGATATTCTCATGAAGTGGGAAAATATATTAGTCCTAGAAAGTAAGATTAAGTAGTTTCAGGAAGCAGAATGGGTTTTCAAGAAGTTTTTTGGATGGGGATAAGATACATGATTCCAATTGTTGTGGCATGCCTTTTTATGTGGCATAAGTGTTTAAATGTAGAATATATTCTAAAGTAAGTCATTTGTTTAGAAAAGGATTCTTTTGGCTTATAACAACTCATATATACAAATATTTTTGTTAGGAAATTATGTTTAAATTTGTGTTGCTTCTGTAATTTGAAGAATAATGTTTTATAACTCATAACAATTTCTTTCTTGTTGTCTATCTTAATAACATTGCTTCTATAAGTGTTTAGAAACTCACGGCCTAACATGTTTGGTTTCATTTCTAAAATATTAGTAGTTCTCCAAATAAAACCAATCAAATCGTTAAAGTCTAAAATTTAAAAATCAAATTTAAGTTATGCTGGATGTTGGTATTAAATATGCTTTTAAGATATGTCTTATTTATTCATGGGTCATGAAGGCAGCGGGTCTATCCAAGTCAAATATGATGTTGGAGAGCGAGAACTTATTGGTACTTAATCTCTAGTTTGTAGAGCTTTTAATCCTTAGATAATAATTTGATTCTGAATTTTGTTCTTGCCATTAACTATGTACTATGAATTGTTATGGAGTATTTGGTAAAGCAACTCTATATATATTTTGTTGGTCTTTACACCTGATTGTAGGTGCAACTTAATACAATTTGTTTGTTGGGTCATTGAGCAAAACAAGCTATAGAGAAGGATGTTGAAGATGTATGGTATGTTGCTCAAAGCTTGTACATTCTTCATTTGTGTGATCTTATATACATGCTGATGTTACAAGGGCTTTGCGTCAGGGAACCATCCTGTTCACATGAATATACTGTTTTCTTCTGTTTTTTTTGGGTGTTGAGGTTTGGGGAGTGGGTTTTGTTAGTCCTTAACTATTGCAACATATAGCAGACAATTTTGGACCTTTGTCATCAAATTTTTTGTGCTTTCTTAAATTGTTTTATCTCAAGATTATTTGTTAATTACGTGGATTTATTTTAATTTGCTGCAACTTTTACTGAAAGGAGCAAAGATTGGTGCTACTTCTGATTTACTTTCCAGATTTTTTTACCTTATTCTAAAGTTCAAGATGTCAACCTTATGAGTGATGAAATGAAGCGGAGCCATGGTACGACCCCTTGCATTAGGGGCTCTATATCCCTTTCTTATAAATTCATTTGAAGTCAGCTACCTATGGATATCCTTGGACTCTAGAATACACTAACTTAATATTTGAGTTCATTGGGGGTAAAAGGTAATCCCTTTTGTTTCTATGTAGAATATGTGATTTCCAGGAATTGAAATTTCATATTTGAATTGTTCATAAGTTTTTTCTTTCTTCCAACTCATGATGCAACTATCTGAATATTATGGGTTTGTCAAATGCTATCATAGAGAAATGTCAAAAGCACCATCAATGCCCTTGACAGAATATAAATTCTGAGAGTATGTTCCTTTCATTTTCTCATTGGTGATATATTTTCAATTACCTAGTTCATAGTTGATTACAACAGTTTTTTATGTGCATGCAGGTTCCGATCAACCCTTAACTGTTAGATTTGCTGATCAACCTGTCAACCTTCCGCAATTCTGCACTTGCCCAATCTGCTCGAGCCTCAATGCAAATTCTAGCCCCTTGCAGGTATATATAGTTTTCTTGGCATGTTAATATAGCTTTGTAAATTTCTTTCGTTTCTGCATCAGTTAATAGCGTTACATACATGGCTTCCCTGTATCTTAATATTTTTAGTTCTTGTAAAGTAAGAAGAGTTACTCAATCTTTTATTCTAAGCAACCAATATATTATTATCATCAGGGTCTCGTTGTTTCAGTTTTGCGCAATTGTGTAAACCTGAATTTTGTTAAGGTTTAAAATAGGCGAATCTTTAGTGACTGAAGTATATCAATCTCTGTGCTTGAATACGAAGTTTATGTCTGGAAACATGGCTTTTTCTATGTTGATATGTTTTCCTGGATAATATTTTTATACTTTGTTAGCAATTTATTTTTCTGGGTTAGTCTCTAGTGAATTACTTTCATATAAACATGGAGCTTTTAGTTGATTGGAATTATGTTTTTGGTGAAGTTACTTCTTCGATCTCTAACATGAGATGTTTTAACCGAAATTTTCCACTTGTTGCAAGTTGAAATATACTTTGTGATTTCTTGTTAACAAGTGCACGTCAATAATTTATTATTATGATGTTTATATATCAATATTAATGAAATTAAATTTGATTTTAGGATAGGGGTATGCAATATGGATATATGTATAATTTCGCATATATGTATATTGTTACTAAAAAAAATTCTTGTTAAAATATATAGTGTTCCAATGAGACAATAATTTAGTCACACTTATAAGCGTCACCAAATGAATTATTAAGTTAGTTCTATATTGAGGGTAAAATCATGAGTTGATTGGTTGTATTAAAAGACAATCTTTGTGAAACATATACCATTCTTTTGATAATTTTTCATATGCTTTAGTTTAGTTCTTTTCAATTAAAAGTATCAATAATTTTCTCTTCTATTCATTATTACAGGTTCAAGTGAAAGGTGTAAGATAAGTCGCGGGTGAGCAGAATGGCTTATGTTACGCATAGGGCGGGGTGCAATTTAAAATTGAACAATTTTTTTTTTTTTATTATATTTTTTTGGATGAACTTGATAGTTTTTTGGATATTTATGTTTTATTTATATATATATATATATATATATATTTTGATCTGTAAGTTTATGTTTGTAGATGATAAATTTAATATGTAGAAATTATTTTATAAATTATTTGGTTGCAAGTGGTAAATTTCAATTTATATGAATTTACTTGTTAATGAATATTAATTTTATTTATGAGAAAATTTTATTTTAATTTTTTTGTATGATTAAGTTAATAACCAACACAAATGAATTTGATTTCATTTGACTTTTGATGAATTTAATGTATTTAGGGCTTTTTAAATTATGAATAATTTTTTAAAATATAAAATAATATTAAAATATATAATAGTTACTAAAAAAAGCAACTTCGATAAAATATATAGTGGGTTACACGAGACAATAGTTTAGTCACACTTATAAGCGTCACCAAATGAGGTAGTTAAGTTATTGTTATAGTTATAAACTTTCATGTGACGCGAGAAAACCTCACTAAAGCGCATTGTTGTGACGCCAAATAACGTCACCAAATAGTGTTACCAAAGAGTGCTAATGTGACGCATACAAGCGTCACAATAGACAAGACGCAATGAAAATAAATCGGTGACACATTTGACAAAAGCATCACTAAAAACGGTAGTCGGGTAGATATTAAGTAGAGCCTAGGCCATCAAGGCGGGTCGGGGACTAGTCGGTTCGGTTTTCTTTTATTTATTTTTCATCTTAGTGAATTTTATTTACTACTTATCAATATATTATGACAAAATTACCTTCAAAATGAATTAACAAATTCGCCCGCCTAAAAATAATTTTTAATTTTTTTTTTTATATATTTTAGCAATTATAATACAAAAAAATTTTTTGGGATAATTTTGTAAACAAATTTATGTTTTTTTTTTTTGTAGTGAAAATTATAAGTTTTTGTTTGTAGATGATTTTTTTTAATATGTAATATTTTAGTGTTTATAAATTATTATGGTTGATTAGTGGTAAAATTTCAATTTATATGAAGTTATATTTGTGAGTAATGAATATTAATTTTATTTATGAGAAATATTTTATTTTTATTTTTTAAAATAGTGAAATATAAAAATAACAACCAAACATAACCTTTTTCTTTATTAGGAAATCATATTTATTTTTAGCGAAAAATTAATACCTTTCAAATCTCATTCCAAATTTTTTTATAAAAATATTTATAATTAATTAATTTAACTACATATATATATAGATTAATCAATAATTAAAATTTTAATTATTAATTGAAGTGCGTATATTATAATCTTAATCTATTATATAAAATTAAAATTCAATAAAAAAATGAAAACTTATTAGAAGAAAAAAACTAACAACATATGTTCTTAAAAAATTAAAATCTTAATATTTAAAAATATTATAACTTTAAAAGCAAACTCAATAATTAATATATATAATTTTTTTACGTAATAATATAAGATTTGTATGTACTTATAAATAAATTTGATGAAATTAATATAATATATATATATATATAATTAATAACGGTTAAAAGTTATGCAACATATAAAATATTAAACATATATAAAATATTAATATTTTTATAAATTTTATAAAGTTTTATAATTTTTTACGATTATTAATTATATCAAATTTAATATTTAATGTATGTACTATAAATGTGATTATTGTGATTGATGTCATTTCATTTTTTTTTTCTCCAAGTTATAGAAATTATATTGAAAATTGCTTGAGATTTAAGTCTTTTAAAAATTTAACCTCCCACACCACAATTAGACAAAATAACAGTTATTAATTGCATATAACTATTAATTTAATTACGTCAATTTTATTTATGAGTACATACAAATTTTATATTAATACGTAGAAATTTTATGTATAATAATTATTGAGTTTTTAAATATTAAAATTTTATTTTTTTATTACATATGTTGTCAGTTTTATATTTATATTTATATGATTGATTAAGATTATAATATAAGTGTTAGAGTCCTAAAAACATTTGTAAGGATATAATGCGAAGATAATATTCAATATTGATTTATTATTGTTTAATATTGAATGTACGGCGTTACACTTATTAAAATATTATGTTTGATCGTTTGCATTTGTTCTTATATATATTATCCATTATAGTCATTATTTAAAAATTAATTTAACATGATTCTCAAATGGTAAACTCAAGAAATATTGATGTTTTTGAGATTGATGTTTTCACACTCTTAGTAGAAGATTATCAATTTTGTATCTTGATTGATCAAGATATTTTAGAGGGTAAAGTATACCCATCAAGAAAACCTTTGATGTAGTTGGATTATATGTGTCACGGAGTGTCTCGATTAGTGAGAAGCGATGTGATACTCCTTTGACTTGAGGTCATAATACCCTACACGACATGTGTGGAGTGATGACTTTGACCATGATGACGCTTGCACCGCCCAGGTGGGTAGATATGGCTTGGATTGTGTTCATCACGCGAAGTGACGTGGTAGTTGAGCAAGAATAAGATTCATTCCTCAACTCGTCATAATTGGATCTAAGTCATCGGTGATGCACGTCAACTTAGACTTAAGTGTGACATACATGATCAATTAGTGATTGGAGATAATATGATTAAGTTATTTGAAAAATTTCATCATGTTCAAGACTAAATATTATGAATGAAACAACCAAACGTAATAACCCTTGTTTCAATTTATTAGGAAATCATATTTATTTATTGAGAATGCAAATTTATTATTAGGGTTAATTTTCAAATCTTAGTTTGACTAAAATTTCGATATTATGGGTCACAAAAATAATTCCCAATTACGGATTATAGTTGGTTGATTAAATATTAAATTGAATTTAATATATAATTTATGAAGAATTAATTAATAATGTATTAATTTGGAATTAATTATTATTATTGTTTAATTAAATTAGATTTAATTAATAGGAATTAAAAATAATATATGAAATATTATTGTAGAAAAAATATAATGGAAATCATATCTAGAAGATATGATTTGCAAGATTAAAAAATCTTCCTAATAAAATTCTTAATATTTAAAAAAATATATTATAAAACATTTAAAGAAACCTAATTTCTCCATAAAATTAGTTAGAATTTTATAGCAAATTCATTTTCAACGTAAGCAAATATAAAATTTGTAGCGGGGATTACTGGATATAAATAAATCTTCATGAAATTAATTATCTTTATATTTATATATAATTATAATTTTTTCGTTGTTGGTGCTATTTATAAATTATTAGCATGTATTATGTGTTTTAATTTTTATATTAAAATATATAAAATTCTTGACTTAATTAATTACTTATTAATTGATTTATAAAAGATTTTTTTTAAAAAAATTGGGTGCGGTCGGCGTCACCCAGAACCGCACCAATTGGTTTTGTGTGTTGATGTATTATTGTTTATATGTGTGTATTTGTATTGGTAACACACACACATTGGGGTCCCCTCTTCGTCTTCACCGGTTTCTATAATTTATGGTTTTCCCTTGGGAAACCTGGCGCCGCTCACCTTCGTCTTCCCCACGATCGACGGCGCTAAGCAGTGCCGCTGGAGGTTGGCACTAGGTGCCTTGCCTCGCGACGCGTGCAGGAGTCCGCGACGTGACCCACGGTGGCCATTTCATCGATCTGCGTTCTTCGTCTCGATTTCGAATTGATTTTCCTTTCTTCGCGCCTCCTCTACAACCGAGGGCGGCGACGTGGTCTCCGTCTCGACGGGGACTCTCGCCGGCCCTTGCGGCGGCGATGCGGCATGGCGATTGGCGACGATTGTCGTTTTCTTCAGACAGAGCGATACACTTGCGCACTCAAGCGGCAGCATGACTCGCTCGTGCTCACGCGACACGAGGCAATCCATTTTCGACACTCTCCGTCGCGGTGGCGATTAAAGGAGCCGCGAGCGTCTCAGGCTCATTTTGGCTCGTGCGCACGCGCCACCCTGTACCGCTACTTGTTGTTTGCTCCTTGTTCAGTCGATTTCATTTTTTTTGTTCGATTTCGATCGCTACTGTTGGACTAATTTGATGAATTATTTGGATTAATTCTGAAATTGATGATTTAGGGTTGGTATTTGGAAACATTTGTCCCAAATTACATGTTGGATGCCATCAGATTTGGGCGGGGATGTCGGAGGGCTGTTTTACAAATTTGATTTGGAATTATAATGTTTACTATTGAAAAAATTGATGCACTAACAATAAAATAATTAAAATTTGATTTAAAATTAATAAGATTAATTTTAAGATTTGTAATAAAATTGAATTTTATTTTATAATTAATTAGATTAATATTGAAGTTTAATAATTTTTTAAATTGAATTTAAAATTGGATTTTAAAATTCGTTTTAAAAGAATTATTAAATCCCATTTGGTTAATTATTTATTTAATTAAATTTTTAACACATTTATAGTCCGTATTATATTTGTTTGGGTAGGCGACACCTAATAATTGTCGGACCGTATTAATTGTTTGGGTAGACGACGCCCATATAAGTGTTCGTCCGTATGAAATCATGTTTGGGTAGGCGGCGCCCAATTATTGCTCAAATGTGATGTAGATTAACATGTTGGATCTCAATTAAGCAATTAATACACCGCCTTTAAATTGTTCCTCACTAAAATATGATTTTCTCATTAATTTGATAAGATGTCTTCCATCAAAATTAAAAGTAAACCGGAGATTTCGTTCCAATGGGTGTTTAAGACCAAAGTCTTTTGCTTGGATCTACATCTAACGAGACTTTTATAGGGATACGTAGTGTCGCCGCTTGATGGTTTTAAACCAACTTAATCTTGTTTCACCAGCTAAAGCAGGGAAACGGAAGTTAAGGGACATCCGATTAGACTGGGTTTAATCAACTAGGAATTACATTTTTTGCAATTGGTTTAGAGACCTACCAGTTTTATTATTGCAATAATCAGCCAAAGTAGATATTGTGATAAAAGAATGTGGATCCTAGTCCATTACAATTTATATTAGATATAAACTTCTTACTGAGGTCGTTAAGTATGTGAAAATACATGAAATAAATATAAAAAGCCATGTTTATTTTGATTCTTTAATATTGATTAAGGAATTATTTGTTTTAATTTCCATTTTATTTTATCAGGCTTATTGAAATGAATAACTTATCATTGAGAAGCGTTTTGAAATGAACTAAAGTAGGCGAATTTTCTCGAATAGCGAAATGTGTTTTTGGTCTTAAAAGAAAATATTAGTACGTTGTTGAACGCCAATCTTTACTATATCGGAGACGCCCGATTTTTGTCGTTTGCAGGTTCAATTAAGAAGAAGTTAGTTAATTAGGACCGTGCTCGATATATATGTTCTTAGGCATGACTATAGGTCACAAAGATGAGAAGATGTAAACAAGTAATGATCCCAATTACCAACACTATAATTATATTTTTGTTGATTAAATATTAAATTGAATTTAATATATAATTTATGGAGAATTAATTAATAATGTATTAATTTGGAATTAATTATTTATTAGATTTAATTAAATTAGATTTAATTAATAGGAATCCCAAATAATATATGGAATATTATTTTAGGAAAAAATATTTATGGAAATGAAATATCTAGAAGATATGATTTGCAAGATTAAAAAAAATCTTCCTTTTAATAAAGATTGCATTTTAATCTTTAAGTCAAGAAAACCCCCTATATATATATGAGATCAGAGATTCATTAAACCCCAAGAAACCTAATTTCTTCATAAAATCTAGAGTTAGAATTTTCGAGGCTTAGTAGAAAAAAATTCATCTGCAAACCCCACCGATTCAACAGCCCCTAGAAAACCCGAGGCAAAGTATCAAACCCCCGGGCTCGGATTAAAGCCCTTTGAGGCTCAGAAAATGCCCTCGGGCTTCAGCCCGAATCGGGCTCATTGAAAAGAATTTCTTTATGTTTAACGAATGAAAACCCCAATGCAATTAACTTTTCATTCCCAACTTATGATCATGATTTATTTCCCCGTTTTTGAGATCCTTGTCCCCAAGGATGTGTTACAACTTATAGTTGCATATAGATTGCATATTTTTGTATAATTTCCTAGTTGACCATTCCTACCATGACCCCATGAAAGAAATTAATTATCTTCAAATTAAGAGAATGATATCCAAAAGCTTTTTTTCTTTGAAAATTGGTTGAGGTCGGCGTCAACCCAGATCCCCCTACCAATTGGTTTTGTTGTGTTGATGTATTCTTCAATATTTATATGTGTGTATATTATTTATAAGGTGTATTTGTATTCCACCGCAAAACACACACACATTGCCTAATCTACCATTCCCTTCATCTTCCCCAAATGTATAGTTTGCGGTTAATTTATGGTTTACCCTTGGGAAACCTGGCATTTCTTCATTAGAACCCTTCGTTTTATCATTGTTTCCCCCACCACCAAACGGCACCTAAAGCAGTGCCACTGGAGGTTGGCACTTGGTTTTTTTAGACCATCGCGACGCTTTAACAAAGGAGTCCGCGACGTGACCCCACGTTAATGGCCATTTCATCGATCTGAATTCAAAACGTCTCGATTTCAAACATGTAATTCCCAAAATTTTCTACGCTTTAACATCTACAACCGAGGGCGGCTTATATATTTCCGTCATCCTCGGGGATAACAATTCCATCATGATAGCGTTGCGGTGGCGTTGTAGGTGGCGCAATCAAATGGCGGCATATTTTCTTTTGAAACTTCAAAAGACAACAGAGCGACACACTAGGTTGAAACCCTTTGGAGCGGCAAAACATCTTGGGATTCACTAATTCAAAACCTTCTAATTGAGGACGAGGCGACCCATTTTCAACACTATCCGTCGCGGTGGCGATTTTTCCAACCGATAAGGTGAGGCGTCTCAGAATCCCGCCATTTCAATATAACGCGCCACTTCTTCAATAGTTATCTTTTTGTGATTGCTTCAATAGTTTCAAATCGATTTCTAGCTTTTTTGTTTGTTGCAAGGTGGTTGGTTCAAACTTTTGATGAAAATTTGTGATTCTTTTGTTGATCCCATTAATAAAACTAGCAACAAAATACTCTTGAAAAAATTGGATTTGTTCAATAAGCGACACCCAACCTTGATTTACAAATCTTTTATATAATTGAGTAAGAACATTTGTCTTTAATTTATCAAATTTGGATGATTTCGGATTTAAATCCCTCAAATCTAGGAGATAACACTTCTAAAAATTGTTTGTAATATCTACTTGTTTTAGCACGAATTTTGACACCAATGTGCGCTTTACCCTCAAAGTGCACACATTAGTTAGTTTAATTTTTTGTGAATCCATTATATTAAAATACATTTAAAATTTGCATTTGAAAATTAATAAGATAATTTCAAAATGGGGAAATTAACTTTAGGTTTTATTTCATAATTAAATAGATTAATTTTTGAAGTTTAATAATTCCGAAAATTGAATTTAAAATTGAATTTTAAAATTCGTTTTCCTTTGGTTGATTCCGTCCATCGCACTTTAGATTCAATTATTTATTTAATTAAATTTTTCCAACGCAATTATAATCATCAATTAAATATTTGTGAAAGATCTTTTCCTCCTTGAATAATTAAGCTCATAACCCACAATCCGAGAATAATTGGTTTCGATACCAATTGTAGCGATCATATACCAACACTATAATCCATATTTTTTGTATAATTTTCTAGAAATATGAAGATAAATTGCATATAGAGGAAGAGAGTAAGAGATGAAGATTTGAAGATTTGAAAATGGGAGAGAGAATTAGATAGGAAAGATAGTTAGAAGAGAGAGAATAGTTTAAGATGATAAAATTATTTACAAACCGTTAAATTGCTTATCACAATTTTAAAATATTGAAAAATAATTTGGAATCATTATTAATAAGATTATTTGGGCCCATTTGTTGGTCAACTCTTGAGGCCCAATTCCTTAAGACCAAAGTCAGCTTTGAAAACCCCTCGTGTTCGGGATCAAATCCCACATCGAGGCCCACTTTGATAAAGGAAACCCTCGTGCTCGACGGAAACCCCACCCGAGGCTTGATGGTTGTAAACCCAATTTAATCTTGTCAAACCCACTGGGGATGCAAACCCCACCTGAGGCTCAGAGAAAGCGGTGCATGCAAAGCCCACATCAGAGAAACGGGTTCGGGTTTGAAAACCCCTAGAATTACATTTTTCCAATGGTTTAGAAAAACCCCATTCTATTTTATCATTGCAATAATCATGACAAAAGTAGATATTAATGATAAAAGAATTGTGGATCTAGTCAACACTATAATTTATTTTTGGATAATTCGAAAATGAAGATAAATTACATATAGAGGAAGAGTTAAGAGATGAAGATTTGAAGAAATTAAGAGAGAATTAGATAGGAAATAAATATAAAAGAGAGAATAGTTTATTTTTGATGATAAAATTGCTATAAAATATTAAATCGTAGAGAGGGGATTATGTGTTTTAATTCAATTTTATTTAAAGATTTCAAAACAATTAAATGAAAAACGAATAACTTATCATTGAGAGGCCCATTTTTGGCCAACTCTTCGAACAAATTAAACACCACCAAATTTTAAAGCCCTTCAGCTCAAGAGGAAACCCCTGCGTTTGGTCGGGGAAGAAAAATACCGAGGCTCAGAGAAAAATATCGAGACGAAACCCCACCGAGGCTCAAAGAGAAACCCCCATGCGGGGATGCAAACCCCACCGAGGTCAAGAGAAACCCCTCAGCTCGGGGAAACCCCACCGAGGCTAAAGAGGATGCCCTCAGAAACCCCACCGAGGCTCAAGGTGTTTATGCTTATGCAAACCCCACTGAGGCTATGCCCTCCCGAGATGCAAAGCCCACCCGAGGCTCAAGAGAAACCCCAAAGTGCTCAGGCGAAAAAACCCCGGCCGAATTCCCTTTATCCCAAGATGAAAAGATATCTCTCTTTCGATCCCAACTTATGAAGTTTCTCCTTTGAGATGAAAGCATGAAGGATCTTTGATTCTGAATCTCGTTTCGAGATTTATGAAGTGATGAGAGATCTATTCAGATGCCGGCTGGCTGAAGGAGGGAAGGTCTCCCCTCATGTTTTGAAGATGATTAGACTAATCGAGAAACTTGGTCGTTTGGGCATTGAGCTCAAGACCAATGTTGTTGTTTATGCCATTCTTTAGTCGCTTCCTAATTTATATTCGAAGTTTCGTAGTAAACTTTAACATGAATAAGATGGAATCGACCATGCCCGAGCTTCATAACATGCTAAAGATCTTTGAGTCTTCCACGGCTAAGCAAAAGCCCGTGCTCATGGTGAGTGCTTCTACTTCTTCTGCTCCGAAAGGAAAGAAGAAGCAATGAGCAAGGCTAAGAAGGGCTCTAAACCTAATTTCCTCAAGCCCAAGGGTGGAGTTCAAAAAAAGAGAGGGTGGACAAGGATGTATACCTCCACTGCAAGCAGAAGGGGCATTGGAAGAAGGACTGCAAGGTTCTAGCAGCTGAAAAGAAGACACAAGGTGTCTCAACCACTGGAATAGGTATGTTTGTTATTGAGATAAACATGTCCACAAATGATACTAACTACTGGGTATTGGATACCAGTTGTCGCTCACACATTTGTACTAATGTGTAGGGTCTCAAGGATAGCAGGGCAGTTAGGCCGGGTGAAGTCGCCTTACACTTTGGGAATGGAGCAAGAGATGCTGTTGAACGTGTTGGCGTTTAAGTTTGAGATTTACCCTCCGGTTTTAGACTTGAACGGGATAATTGTTATTTTGTTACATCTATTACTCGCAACATTATTTCTATTCCCATGTTAGACATTGAAGGGTTTTCCTTCCATTTTGTAAATAATAACTGTTATTTTTCGCTTAATGGTGATATGTATGGAAATGCTCCTTTATCGAATGGTTTATACTTGTTGCATTGTGGATATAATGTTCTTAATATACAAAATAAAAGACTCAAGCTCTAGAAAAGGAACGATTTATATAGCAGATTGGGACAATTGTCCAAGATATGCATGCTTGATTGTTAAGAGTTCAAAGAACTCCAGTTGGCTCTGGCACAAGAGAATGAGCCACCTGAACTTCAAAACTTTTAACGAGATAGCAAGGATGTCCTTGGTTGAAGGTCTCTCGAATGAAGTATTCTCTAAGGATCAGACATGTGTCGCATGTCAGAAGGGAAAACAAGTAAAAGATTCATTTAAAGGGATACCTTTCTCCATCCGCCAGATCTTTATCGCGAATCGCTCCATATGGATCTATTTGGACCAGTTACGCCTCTTAGTTTCAGTGGACGCAAATACACTCTGGTGGTCGTGGATGATTATTCCAAGTTCACCTGGGTTGTTTTCTTGTATAAGAAGAGTGAAACTACAACAAAGTTACCTGAACTTCTCAAGAAGATTCAGAATGAGAAGGGTCTCAGCATAGTGAAGATCATATTAGATAAAGGTACATAATTCTTGAACCAATTTATATCTGATTTTTGCTCTGAGTTTGGTATACAACACGAGACATCAGCTGCAAGAACACCACAACAAAATGGTGTAGCAGAAAGAAGAAACAGAACACTTAAAGAAGCTGCACGCACCATGTTAGCTGAGCATGCAACACAAAGCCGTTTCTGGGCAGAAGCTATCAATACTGCATGTCACACGCAAAACAGATGTTCTATGACTAAGATTCACTTTAAAACACCTTATGAACTGTGGAAGGGCAGAAACCTCATGTTTCCTACTTCCATGTGTTCGGGTGCAAGTGTTTCATACACAATAATGGAAAGAGTCAGTTGAGAACCTTCGATGCCAAGTCAGATGAGGGTATATTCTTAGGATATTCCTCAACCAGCAAAGCATTTAGGGTTTTCAACAAATGAACCCTACTTGTGGAAGAAACACCTCATGTGGTCTTTGATGAGTCAACATCTGATCAAGAGAAATCTGCCGCAGAACAAGAAGTACCAGACAAACCAGATTCACTGAAAATGGATCAGTTAAGGCTCAAAGGAAAGGATCCAAAATACGTCACTGTATATGTTCCTAACTTTGACCTTGACGATTCACCAGGTCAGTCAGACCCCAAGGTACGTACAACTGTCAGTGAAGAAGCTGGTACAGCTGAGACAGTAACAACTGAACCATCTGGTTTAGGGGGAACACTTGATGTTCCGGCAGACAGACTTCAGCACATGATGAGTCCAACATCAGCTGAGATATGTCCATGCCAAGTGGATCCTACTCAAGTACCTCTCCCAGTCTCTAGTGATGAATCTTTATCAGAAGAGGATGATGTTCTCCAAACTGATGATAATCAGGACAAAGGACCTGGATAACCAGTCATCCAACTGATCTGATCATCGGAGACCCATCTGATAGAGTCAAAACTAGACATCATATTGGTTAAAGTGCAATGTATTGTTGTTATCTGTCTTTGAAGGAACCACTCACAGTTGAAGAAGCTCTTCGAGATGCAAGCTGGATTCTAGCCATGCAAGAAGAACTAGAGCAGTTTGAGAGAAATCAAGTTTGGGAACTTGTAGACAGACCAACTCATCAAGATGTGATTGACACTAAGTGGGTCTTCAAGAACAAGAAGGATGAGCATAATGTGATAACCATAAATAAGGCAAGACTTGTTGCTATGAGATATTCACAATCAGAAGGGATTGATTATGATGAAACCTTTGCACCAGTCGCTCGCCTGGAAGCCATTCGGTTATTTTTGGCTTATGCAACTCATAGGGGATTTACTGTGTATCAAATGGATGTAAAGAGTGCATTCTTAAACGGGGTACAAGCTGAGGAAGTTTATGTTGAACAACCTCCTGGCTTTGAAATGAGCAACCAAGTGTACTGTTTAAGAAAAACTCTTTATGGACTGAAACATGCTCCTAGAGCATGGTATGATACACTATCCCAGTTCTTGATAGAAAATGGTTTCACCAAGGGCTTGATTGATAGGACCTTGTTCAGAATTGAAGATGGTGAAGATATTTTGATGGTTTCAGATCTATGTGGACGATATAATCTTTGGTTCTCCAAATTAGAAATTATCGAGAAATTCAGTAAACTGATGCAAGGAAATTTGAGATGTCCATGATGGGTCAGATGAGCTACTTTCTGGGTCTTCAAGTCAAAAAAGCTCACGAGGATCTTCAAATGCGCGGCGAAGTACACAAGGAATTTGTTGGCTAAGTATGGTGTTCAAAATTGCAAGGAAGTCAGAATTCCTATGATGACTTCCTTCAAAATGGATCCAGATGAAGGTGGTAAGAAAACTAATCAGAAAGAGTATAGGGCTTTGATTGGATCACTACTATACCTGACTGCCAGCATACCAGATATAACCTTCGCAGTTGGTGTATGTGCGATTTCAGGCGAATCCGAAGCAAAGCCACCTGGAAGCAGCTAAGCGGATTCTTAAGTATCTGAAGGGTACTGTAAACCTTGGTTTATGGTATCCAGCAGATGATAATCTAGAGCTTAGTGGGTACTCTAATTCTGATTATGGAGGTTGTAGGATAGACAGAAAATCAACCTCGGAGTACCTGTTTGTTTTTGGGAAGTAAGTTGGTCTCTTGGTTCTCTAAGAAGCAGACATATGTTGCCACATCTACTACTGAAGAAGAATATATGGCCGTAGGAAGCTGTTACTCCCAACTGCTCTGGCTATGTCAATAACTGAGGGATTATAACATTGTAGCTACGAATGTGCCTATTTTCTGTGACAGTAATAGTGCAATTGCCATCACTCAGAACCCAGTTCTACACACCAGATGTAAGCATGTGGACATCAGACATCATTTCATAAGAGACCATGCGAAAAAGAAGAACATCAGAATGGAAAAGATCCATACTGATAAGCAAAGAACTGATATCTTAACCAAACCTTTAGCTGAAATTAGATTTAGAGAATTGTGCATCGAGCTAGGACTGCTGGATCTAGGAGAAGACGCACTGGAATACTTTGGTGGTTTGATTTCCAACACCAGCTGGTTAAGGAACTGACCAAGTAAAAAGATCAGATGATGGGAGAACATCATCTGATCAAGAGAAATCAGTAGGAAAACTGATCAGAAAAGAAAATAAACGGTAAAGAGGGAACTTCAAATGTTAAGAAAGAAGATCAGTAGGAAACTGATCTAGTGAAAGGATTGTTGGGAAATAACTAAGGATTAGAGGGTAAATTAAGATAGACACGTCAGAAATCAGAAAAGGATCATAGAAATCTACACATGTGGTAATTGACTGATTACAATATCAGTCAATCAGATACGTATTCCTGATTCCCTGCTTTTCTGTTTTCATTTATGTATCGCTTGCATATATATATATATATATGTATATAAATGATGTCGTACTGACTTCTCATTAAATGCGGACGCGAGGCTAATGTATTAAATGCATTTATTATGCACTTTTAAATCCAAAAGCTGTGGTCTATGTTTTCCTTGACTGCAAGATTGTAACCTTTTAAAACAGCCTCATTTCCACCATTGATCAAACGTAGGCGTCGTTTTGATTTCCGCATTCGAAAATGATTGTGTTTTTCCCTCTCGATTAAAAACCCCAAATTCATTACACTTCATCACTTTCACATCTCTAAAAACCCCAAAAATATTTTCTCTACAACTTTCATACTCTCTCGCTAATACTCGAAAGCAATTCACCAAAATTATCTTGCCAAAATCTATTGTTTCTTTTTACTGGTAATTAAATTAGGGTTTTTCATTTCATTTGCTTAAGAATGTCTTACACAATTTTTGCTTAAAATCTCCAAATCTAATATTCTTATTTCGCAGAAATGGCACCAAAGGCAAAAAAAGTTGCAGAAACTGCACATTCGCCATCACAAGTCTTACCGGAACCAGAGGATCCAATCTTTTGGAACTTTGCGGACGAAGTGATTGAAGAACGGTGCGTTGATTTTAGAACAACTACAGACTCCTAGTTCCTGGAAATTTTGGACCTTTTAAGAAGAAATGGATTAAAAACTTATTGTTCGGCGAGTACCAATTCGATCATACTGGATGGCTCTCTCGAATTTCTTTACAATTTGAGAGACCATGAGGGAGTTTTGTACTCGGAGGTGCAAGGTGAGCATTTGGAAATCACCGATGAAGATCTGCACAGAATTTTTTGACTTCCGCACCGGTCGATGGAATTATGCCAGATGAATATCGACTCAAAGAAGAGAGTGCCGTCATCAAACACCTACTCCGACCGGCCGATTCACATCATACTAAAGGTTTCAAGAAACCTATGTTGAAGAGGAAATATCGCCTTCTATTCGACATAGTCCAGAAGGTGATTGCTGGTGTGACCTACAATCTTGATGCAGTCATGCAAGAAAAGGCTCGAATTATGTCAGCCATAATTGATAATGCAAAGATCAATTGGCTTGAGTATCTGAAGAGGAGGTTGCTGGAGGAATCAACAAAGTTTGTGGAAGATGGAGGCCAGATTGTTCTCACTGCAAAAATCACTATGCTACACAAGGTGTCACTAATTCTTATTAATATGATGAAGGATCGTGAATGGAGTGAGGATGAAATGATCCCTTACATTCTTGCTCACAAGAAGATGCTGATCAGCGACAAGCTGATTCCTGGACTTGCTGATGACGATGAGGGAATTGCTATTAAACCAGCAGCTGAAGTACGCAAGAAAGGGACAGCTGGTCAGAAGAGGAAAGTTGCTGTGAGAAAACCATAGAAAGGGATTACTTTGAAAGAGCCAGCCCAACCAGCTGCGAAGAGAACCAGATCAACACCAATTGCTGCGACTGCAGGTAAAGGAAAGAGAAAAGAGCTGAAGCTGGTGGATGAATAGACTGATTCTGAAGATGATATCCCACTCAGCAGATTGCCCCCGAAGGGAACTGGTCAAGCTTCAAAGGCTACTGCTGCTCAAGCTGCACCTGTCTCAGCCGAACCTGCTCAACCTACTGTCTCCTCCAGTACACCAATGGTTGATCCTGAGCCACTTACGGTTGTACCATTCTCTCCTTCAGCCTCTTCTGAACCAGAACCAGAAGTTATCTCCTTTACTGAAAAGATCATCAGAAGGCGGCTAGAGAAAATGCTGGAGGACAGATACCCAGAATTGTCAATCAAACAGGAAGCCAAAGCAGCTGTTCTTGATGTGCTCACATGGAGAGACATCAGATTGAAGAAATTTGAAGACTTTGGTACAGTTCTGGAGCAGAAAGGTGGAGTACGTCTGTTCCTGGAGTATGAGCTACAAATGAGGAAGTTAGCTGGAGTTGAAACTGCTCCAGATCTAATATCTGATGATGTTGTAGCTGGTCTGATCACAAGACATCTGGGGATGCCAGATACCCCAATGCACCGAGAGCTCACTCATAAAATAGTCAGATATAGCTGTACCATGCAGCAACTGAAGATGGTTGATGATGAAATCAGTTCTAGTGGACCTATCCAGATTGACGAAATCTTTGAGCAGATGACTAATACTGAACAAATGGCAAAAGAAATGAAAATTGTGGAAAAGCCAGAGGAGTCTGAAGGAGCTGCCGATGAAGTTGGTGCGGGAGATGCGGTAAAGTCCCCGTCAGCCGAGGCAAAATCAGCCGAGCACTTCATCGATCTGACTGCTGGAGGGAGTCAAGCTGAGGAAATGGAGGTCGAAGGCCCCTCATCAGCAGGTCAGGTCATGCAGATTCTCCAAACTTCTCCATCATTTGAGGAGAATCCGATGAAGTATATCAAGAACACATTCCGTGAGAAAATGACACATATGTTCAGGGATGATGTTAGCTTTTTCATTCCCAAGCAGATTGAGATCGCCATCAGAACAGAAAGGGAATATGTATCCAAGACGTGCATGCGTATGAGTGAAGATCTCAGGGATACTACTGCGGATAAAATGCTGGAAATGACTCAGCAGATGACCAAAATAGAGGAAAGCAGAAATCATCAGTTCACCTTGATGATGAATGAGCAGATGGCCAAGATGAGCAAAGCACAAGAAGATTTAAATGCTGCAACCAAGAGGGTAAGCTCGTTTGCTGACAAGCTAGATGGAATGTTCGACAAGGTCAGCTCCATAGTGGACAAAGCTCAAACGTCAATGCTGGCAGTTGTTCAACATGCTCAACCTGATCCCAGTATTGAATCTCCTGCTCTCCAGAATTTACAACAGGACCTGAAAACTCAGATTGGCAACCTCTGTACAGAGCTGAAAGCTCTTTTTTGAGGGAACCAAAAAGGGGTAAGAGGAGAAGGATGCTGAGGTTCAGGGCAGACTAAATCAGGTAGAAAACTTTGTAGCTGGTATTCAAATCACTCTTGAGAATAAGCGCATGAAGAAAGATGCAAAGAAAGCTGCAGAGTTGGAACAGGCAGAAGTCATTTCTTCTTCTACGGAAACTGATGACCAAGCTAGAAAAGGAAAGAAACCAGTTGTGCAGAAGAAGAGAGCTGTTGAACAGAAGAAGGCTGATCCAGTTCGACTAGAAGAAGAAGCACGCCTTGATAGAGCTTATCAGGCTAAGAAGAAGAAAGGTCTGGTTGCTGGAGCGGGTGAAGGTTCGCACTTTGTAGAGCCTGTTCTGGATGCTGATGTGGATCTGATTGTAAGACCAGACAAGAATATGGTCAAAAAGTGGAAATTGATCAAAGGTGAATGGTACATATCATCATACATCAACAAAGTTATTCCAACCAATGAAGACAAGAATGAAATGTTCAGAGACTGGTTGAGTAACAAACACTCGGTATTCTATGACATTGTTATGAGAGAAGCAAAGAAGCTGAGCTGCACACCTATTGCGCCAGAGATTAAAGTCATGGACTACAAGAAGACTCCAGATCGGAAATTGGACAAGATTGCCTTTCATGCAACTCTCTGCAAATGTCTAGCCCAAGACGACATTATTGATGAAGGCAAAGATGCAGAAATAAAGGCCAGACTTTTTGACTTGTGTGATGTTCCTATGGAAGAGAGATATTGAGTTCTTCAGAAGACCTATGTAAGATAAGAATAGGATATTTTCATTATGTACCTGTATTGCTACATCATCCTTAATGAAATATTTTGTTTTTCTGATCTTAAGACAAACTCTCATTGTCTTCTGATTTACTGTCTCTCTTACTTGGTTGTTTAACTAATGTTCAACATCCTTTCTTATTAATGTTTTGGTTCCATCAAAAATGGGGAAATTGTTGGGAAATTTGTAGTTTTGATGGAAGTTCCAAAACAGTTGTAATAGGACCAGTCGAACCTGTTAGTCGACTGATGATGATAGGAGACCAACTGAACTTGTTAGACAGCTGATGTATTGTTGGGATTATACTGGAAAGTATGCTTTTACTTTGTATAATCGAAACTGAATTTCCAGACTTATTTACTGAAATAAATTGTTTATCACTGATGCTTTAAATATGATTGAATGTTACATATATTTACTGCATAACTGCTCAATAAGTCGTACGTGTTACATTGTAGTTAATTTAGTGATACCAGATCATAGAAGATTAAATTAACAGTCCCTTGTAATTAAAAGTACGCCATTCACGACCTAGATGGAAATGAACAACCCATCGTGAAAGGTTGAGGTGTAAGGCTCAGATTGGTTTGTTTTGACCAAGAGATTACACTAGTGCATGACTGATGCACTGAATAGGACCTACAGGAGGATAAATTCTTCAGAACTGAACAAGGGAGAATTAGACCTCAGTGATTCGTTATTTCTTAACCTTCGTCCCTTAAATAGGATCACATGGGATTGGTAACTATTGCTTTGACTTATCATTGGTAGCGAATCAAAGAGATTCAATACTTTTTGTTGGGAAATGAATTTAATAAAGAGGATTTTGATTAGATCCCAAAACCCCTGAGTATGACATGTTCAGGATAATCTTGATAGATGAGTCTGGATTCAGTTTTAAAGTGTTCAGGATAATATCTGCACCGTGTATAGTCGGCAGATATAGAACAGGTTAGATTCTGAAGACTCAGTATGAAACTAAGAATCTGAAGACTCAGTATGAGACTGAGAAACCTGAAGGCTCAGAGAAACCTGAAGGCTCAGTATGTCTCTGAAGACAATGAGACTCAGAGAATCCTGAAGGCACAGTAATTACTGAAGACTCAGTAATATACTGAATGCTCAGTATATCCTGAATGTTCCGAGGCACTGAAGCTGAGGAATATAGCCATTGGAATCCAGCTGACGTGGACCAATGAGAGGAAGACAACCAGCCTGAAAAAGCTGCAGAACCTACAAAGAATAGTATGGATTTGAATGAGATTCTCTCCAATGGTAACATTCAAATCCACACTATAAATACAAGATCTTCCATCAAATTAAGTGTGGAGATTATGCAAAAGATGGTACAGAGCCAAGAGCGTCATAGTCAAAGCATTCCCACCTGAGAACACAAGTCTGTAGATATACAAATATATTCAAAGAGTGTTCTAGAACCCAACCTAAGCAACCCACGATGTATCTTAAGCTTAGAGAGATTTTCCCAACCTTAGCATTGAGGCTAAACCATTGTAAGGGCTCACTATAGTTGGAGACAACACCAAACCCAAACCCCATTCTCGTAAGAGATAACTAGTGGTGAAGTGAGGTAGTTGTTAGGCAATCCCGAGTGAGGTGATAAGTCCCGTTGGAGTGTGAACTCGTTAAACATCTAGAGGCGAGCCCGAGAGGGTGATAAGTCCAGTTTGAGTTAGTAAACTACAGAGGTAGTCAGAAAGCTCAGAGTTGTAAAGGTTAGTAAACTACAGAGGTAGTCAGAAAGCCTTAGGAAGTGTTTGGAAGAATTTCCCTAGGAACAGGGAGAGTGGATGTAGGAGCTTGAGTCTCCGAACCACTATACATTGTTGTGTTCTTTACTGCTTTACGTTCTTATCTTGTCATACGCATTCGATCATAAGCAAAACACAACACATGAGCTTGAAAAGAGAAAAATCTGGAATCATCATTCCTTCACCCCTGTTTTTATATGCATCGCTTTAAATGTTTTGCTTCCGCACGCGCAAAATGGGTTTTCCCACCGGGGCCTATCAATTGGTATCAGAGCGGGAGTTCAAAAGGTTCACTAATTTCAGAGTGACCACCTGAACAGATCTTTTTAAAGAAAAACCCGTTTCTTTAAAAATGCATATATACTGATGTTTTGGCATCTTTATCAATTGAGAAATTGTTGGGATATTTTAGTTCTATGCCAAAACATTGTCAACTTGTGTTATTCAAGAAAATTTACAGATAACAAGTTGAGGCGGAACGAAAGAACAAATTGAGGGGGAACTCACGGAATCAAAAGTAAATGATCAAGATCAGACGCGGCTGCAGACAAGACTGATCGAGATCAAATGAGTTAGATGAGTTCCGGAGTTAAACTGATGAGCTGTGCAAAATTCAGAAGAGAAGAAAAGCTAAAGCCAGCAAATCAGAAGAGAAGGTTGCAAATCAGAAGATGAGCAGAAGAGACTGATCAAGATCAGACGTGATCGAGATCAGATATGATAAACCTGATATGCTAACCTGATATGATGACCTGATGTTATTCTGATATGTTGATCTAAAGATGTGTTGATCTAATCAGTCGAACTGATCAGATCAGGAAAAAAAAGAAATCAGATAACCTGAGTAAAAAGTGATCTGAGGCTCAGTAAGTAAAGTGATCTGAGACTCAGTATAGGTCAAGTGACCTGAGGGTCAGTAAGTAAAAAAGAGACCGAGGGGGATGTCGAAGTCGAAGAAAATCGAACTCGGTCAAAGATGAGTGTCAGTATGCCTGATCAGACAAGGTCCATAGAAGAAGAGGAATGAGGAGCCGAGCTGAAGATCAAGAAGACTGAAGACCAAGACTGAAGACCTGTAATTTATTTATGTTCTTGTCTTTACTTTTGAAAAGTTCATTGTAAACTGTAATAGTCTATCATACATCAATGAAAACTTTATCTTTATGCTCAAAGATAATATCTCATTATCTTTTTACATGTCTTTACTTTTGATATGCCTGATTATTGTTGTTTGGTGATGAAATTGTTGAGAGATTCATTACTGAATTGATTATTAAGAGATTTACCATTCTTGTAATAGGAAAAATTGAAACCTGAGTATAGGTTAAGTGTGTTGTAACAAGATGGTTTTGGCATCATCAAAAAGGGGGAAATTGTTGGGAAATGAATTTAATAAAGAGGATTTTGATTAGATCCCAAAACCCCTGAGTATGACATGTTCAGGATAATCTTGATAGATGAGTCAGGATTAGGTTTTTAAAGTTGCTCAGGATAATATCTGCACCGTGTATAGTCGGCAGATATAGAACAGGTTAGATTCTGAAGACTCAGTATGAAACTGAGAATCAAGACTCAAAGATGAGATCGAGAAAACGAAGGCTCGGGAGAAACACGAAGGCTCAGTATGTCTCTGAAGACAATGAGACTCAGAGAATCCTGAAGGCACAAGATTATCGAAGACTTCAAGAATATCTTTGAATGCTCAAAAGATATTCTCGAATGTTTCGAGGCACTGAAGCTGAGGAATATAGCCGTTGGAATCCAGCTGACGTGGACCAATGAGAGGAAGACAACCAGCCTGAAAAAGCTGCAGAACCTACAAAGAATAGTATGGATTTGAATGAGATTCTCTCCAACGGTAACATTCAAATCCACACTATAAATACAAGATCTTCCATCAAATTAAGTGTGGAGATTATGCAAAAGATGCTACAGAGCCAAGAGCGTTATAGTCAAAGCATTCCCACCTTAGAACACAAGTCTGTAGATATACAAATATATTCAAAGAGTGTTCTAGAACCCAACCTAAGCAACCCACGATGTATCTTAAGCTTAGAGAGATTTTCCCAACCTTAGCATTGAGGCTAAACCATTGTAAGGGAAAATCTCACCATAGTTGGAGACAACACCAAACCCAAACCCTATTCTCGTAAGAGATAACTAGTGGTGAAGTGAGGTAGTTGTTAGGCAATCCCGAGTGAGGGTGATAAGTCCCATTGGAGTGTGAACTCGTTAAACATCTAGAGGCGAGCCCGAGAGGGTGATAAGTCCAGTTTGAGTTAGTAAACACGAGAGGTAGTCGAAAAGCTTAGAGTTGTAAAGGTTAGTAAACTATGAGGAGGTAGTGTAAAGCCTTAGGAAGTGTTTGGAAGAATTTCCTAGGACAGGGAGAGTGGATGTAGGAGCTTGAGTCTCGAACCACTATACATTGTTGTGTTCTTTCTTTCGCTTTTACGTTCTTATCTTGTCATACGATTCGATCATAAGCAAAACACAACACATGAGCTTGAAAAGAGAAAAAATCTGGAATCATCATTCCTTCACCCCTTTTTTATATGCATCGCTTTAAATGCTTTTGCTTCATGACGACAAGAAAATGGGTTTTTTCCCAAGGGCCCTATCACTTTTTATCTTGGGCAATATTATTGGTCACATGTGATTGCTAAGATTTAATACTGAACAATCGTGTGTGCACGTACGCTTGTTTGATTTGCCCCTTGGGAGGTTCATAAGCTTTATCATACCAAATCTTGCAAGTGGAATTAGTTTCCGGTATGGATAATAATGTTGAACCGTTCCTCGACCAAGGATAAAAGATGTTAATTAATGGAATGCTATTTCAGTGACTTGAATTAATTAATGGGCTAGATAATCTTAAACACGGGAAATAATGACCGGGAGCCATATTGACTGTAATATGGGTTAAGATGGATAGTGCAATATGAATTATGTAGTGGGATTAATTAATATGTAGTGCAATATTATGGAAGATATGTATTGAAATATAAGAATATCTCATAAATTCAAGAAGATCCAAATCTTGGAATCTTGCACATCATTATTTTCGAAAATTCCATAATATTGAGGAGGTGGGATTTTTGTGGAATATTTTAATTATGGAAAAAAGAATATAGGAGATATATTCAAGATTTCTTGGTGATCAAGAAAAGTCTTTTCCCACATTGTTTTCCTTTGAAAAAATCGACCTTTCCTCACCTATAAATAGGGATGATTCTTTCATTCCCAAGTACAATTCCATGTGCTGGAAAAATTAGCAAATCCACATAAGTGGTGCAACAAAGTTTATTTTTTTTCTTTTGTTAATTGTTCGACAAGTGTCCTTCCACCGGATAGTTGAGCAAGGGCTAAGGGAATACTTGGGAAGTCCTTTTGGTTAGTCCGTCAACCGAATTCATCGCCATCCCGAGAGGTAATGCGTTCACATAAACCCATAGATTCCGCATGCGTAGGTTTTACGTGGCTTATTATATGCATGATATGTTGTTGTAATTATTATTTGAATTAATATAGGATTAATTCATGCTAGTAATAATTAAAGAATTAAATTTGTATTTAAATATTCATCCCGAATAGATGCAACTCATTCCCCAACCCTGTAATCGAGCCACGGTTTGAGACTCTGAATTTTTTAAATTGAAATTTAATTCGTTGGCATTAAATTTGAAATTGGATAGCGTAAATGTTAGATACATTTTTGCGGTATCCAATTGTCATGGATTTTAATGTGTTTATTTATGCATGCATATAAACTGTGTTTTTTAATTCGATTTGTTGGGATTCGTTTTTGCCTCGTGAGAAAATCCACGAGTAGATTAGAATTTGTTTGATTTGATCAATGTAATAGACTAGTCTAGATCTAGGTTTATTTATTTTTTGTAAATAAATTAAAACTTAGGATCAAAACGAGGAGGAGACGAAGAATTAAAAGATGGAATCGAAGCCGGGCAGAGGTAGGCGCCGCTTGCGGTATGGCACGACGGCGCAGGCGAGGCCGAGCGTGCCGAGCACGCCATGGGCGGGCCTTAGGGCAAAGACGCGCACTGCGGCGGCCATCTTGCCGGAGCGGTGACGGACGCAACAGACCTGGCGCCTTGTGATACGCTGAATTTCTGACAGGTCATTTGGAGGGGGGGCGAGCAGCAAGGCGTCGCCACTACATGAGAATCGCGTCCGAAAGCCGAGGCAAAGCCGGGCGCGGGCCCGGCAAGTGCCGAGTCTCGGCTAAAAAGCAGCGGCGGCGGATGCGGGCGTGCATCCTGCCGCGAAGCTTGGCGTTGCGACGAGAGGCAAGTATTTTCGAGACGATCGAGTGGGGAGAAATTCGAGGCGTGTTTCTTCAAGATCAAGCCAAGAAAAATCAAACCATGACAATTGGATAATTTGTGCCCAATATGTTTATTTTTCTATTTTGCTTGATTTATTTGTGCTATCTTGTGCTTTATTTAATTTGTTTAAATGTGTTTGCATGAGAGTTGCCAAATGGAAAAATCTCACCTTAAAAAATTACTAAGTATGTTTAAATAATTAATTGACAATTTTATTCTGGATAATAAAATTGAATTAATTCTGACCTCCATGATTTATTCGTTTGTGAATTCTTTTGGAGAAATTCCCCCCATGGGACTGTCAAAAGATAGCTTTCACATGAATGAATTCTAAACGGATGATTGTGGGTTATTACTAGTGGCGACGATGACCCTCCCCACGAGGCTCGATCAAAGCGAAATAGTAATCCTGTATTTAATCATGGTTTTTACTTAGGTATAAAATTGATATGCATATACTTCCCCGAAGTCCCTATCAATTTTATATTGGTCAAGTGGGAGCCAACTATTAATCTGGATATTAAAGGTTTGTAACTGTTCTTGTTTGTAACCTGCTTGAATGTGTTTAAATAATGACCCACCCCACGTGGCTTAATTAAACTGTTTTGAGATGCTGGCTGATGCATGTTCATATTTTTTTAAGATTTTAATATGATGCATGTGATCGAACCTTGTGATATACTTGTGTTATTGCATATAGTTGTTTATTTTAGTTCAACATGTCGTTACCTTTTTTAATCCACTGTTATTATACTTAAAGTCAATACAATATGTATGGAAACTATATTGGAAACGAAAAATTATAATTGTCCTAACTGCACAAAAGCACAAGTGGATTCTTGACACACCAAAATCAGATGAACCAACTGACGAGTCAAAACATGCGGGACTCATCAGATCACCTTGCGAGAGATGTCGTCGCTGAAAATGGTGGAGGGCAAACCCGTAAGGGATTACGTCCTCAAAATAGATGGCCCATCTGAACAAACTTGAGATTTTGAGTGCAGATTATGATCTGGAGACTCAGATGAATTTGGTACTTCACTCTCTGCCCAAAAAGTTTTTGAGCATTTTGGCCTCGCTAGCTAATTTGTTGCAAGCTTTTGGTCTCGGCATAAATGATGATAAGGCACCAAACTCATGCTTTGACGGCAAGTGGTCCGTCTTCATCTTCTAGGCCAAGGGTAGGCAAGATAAAGAAGAGGACCAAAGGCCATAAGCAATAAAACTCAACTGTTGCCAAGGGCAATGGTAAGATGAGGAATGCTTGTTGTGTCAAGGAAAATCCAAAGAGGAAGTGCTTTTTTGCGGTGAGAGAGGATAATGGAGGTTTTGCGGTTCCAACCCCAAAAGGGACGGAAAGAAAGGTAATTCTCACGCACTAGTTGTTGAAACTTATTTAGCGGTATATACTTCTCATTCGTGGGTGGTTGATACGAGATCCACTGGTCATGTTGGCTTCACGGGTTCAAAATGATCCGGCAACTTAGTGGGAATGAGATCCTCATCACCTTTGGGTGGCGTTCGAAAGTAGAAGTCATTGCAATGCTACGTAAGTGGCGGATATTGCAATCTTACGATAGTAACGATTATTGTAATACTCTGTGAAAAGTAGCAGACATTGCAATACTACATGACTAGTAGTTAAAGCAGTGGGAGAAGTGCACCTATCTTTTGAAGATAAAGTTTTTTTGAGATTATCTTTATGTTCCCAGTTTTAGAAAGAATTCTCTTTCAGTTTCTAAAATTCAATTAAAGGACACTAAGTTTCTTCTAATAAGAATGACATCATTTTTGAAATGATGAGTGTATCGATACGGGGACATTGATGGAAAATCTCTATACAATTAATCGTATGCACACCACTCACTTAAATACATCCTATAACACATCAACTATTTCCGACAAAAGAAAGCGTGAACGAAACACTTCTTTGGCATCTAAGATAAGGTCATATAAACCCAAAGAGGATCCAAAGGTTGGTGAAAGATGGTTCACTGGAGCGTCTCCAAGTTGAATAAATTCCAAACTGCGAATCATGTTTGGAGGGTAAGACCAAGAGGGCAATTGGAGCCAAGGGAATAGAGCCAAAGAAGTGTTAGAGATCGTTCACACGAGATGTATGTGGTCCAATGTCACCAAAGCAAAAGAGGAGGTTATGAGTATTTTTATTGATGATTACTCAAGAATGCGATTACATTTTCCTTATGAAGCATAAATCGAGACCTTTGAGAAATTCAAAGAATTTAAGGCTCAAACAGAGAATCATAGGAAAAAACATATCAAGTCTCTACGATCTGATCGTGGAGGCGAATACCTCAGCGATGAGTTTTTGAACTACTTATCTGATGAAGGGATTGTATCGATTTTTGCACCGGAACCCCTCAACAAAAGCGGGGTTGCAGAGCGA
Source organism: Stenogyne calaminthoides (assembly GCA_037126765.1). Classification (NCBI taxonomy): domain Eukaryota; kingdom Viridiplantae; phylum Streptophyta; class Magnoliopsida; order Lamiales; family Lamiaceae; genus Stenogyne; species Stenogyne calaminthoides. Next base: position 4,759,932 of record JBBCBC010000024.1, on the reverse strand, counting down.
AAAAAACATAACTCTTTTGGAAATGGTTAGATCAATGATGAGTTATGCGGATCTTCCCAAGTAATTACGGGGTTATGCCTTGAAACAATGGCTTACATTTGAACTTGGTGCCATCCAAATCGGTTCCCAAAACTCCCAAAGAATTGTGGACGGGTATAAGCCTAGTATGAGACACATGAGAATTTGGGGGTGTCCGGCTACGTGTTGGACAAGGAAGCCATAAATTGGATCCTCGATCGAGAATTAAAAATTTGTTTTGTAGGATACCTCGAGGAACAAAAGGGTGTATGTTCTATGGTCCCGAAAGATCAAAAGGTGGTCATCGACCCACTTTAGATTTTGGAAGAAGACTATATGAACCAAAAGAAAACCCCAGTGAGATTACCTTAAATGAGCTTAGAGGGCAAACCTCGATTACAAGTTGTATTTAGATGATATACCAAACGATATGTTTTTCAACCGGATTTTTTGTCGTAGTGGGAGGGTTGTTAGACGCCCGAGAGATTCATGGGAATAGGAGAGTCCTTGGACTTGATTCGGACAAGGCTTAATCGAGAACCCATGGACATATGACGAGGCACTCCAAGATAAGGATCTTGATTCTTGGCAAACATCAATGAAAGCCGAAATGGGTTCTATATTTCATAATAGAGTGTGGGAGCTAGTCGAACCACTTAATGGGATCAAACCCATTGGATGCAAGTGGGTATATAAGAGGTAAAGAGGACCGGACGGGAAGGTTGAAACCTTTAAAGCAAGACTAGTGGCGAAAGGTTATACTCAGAAAGAAGGGATCGATTATGAGGAAACTTTTTCGCCAGTAGCCATGCTTAAGTCCATCCGTATTCTCTTATCGATTATTTCGCATTTCGACTTTGAAATCTGGCAAATGGATGTCAAGACAGCTTTTCCTTAACTAAGTCTTGATGAAGAGATCTATTTGCAACAACCCCGAGGTTTCATTGAAACGGGCCAAGAACATCTTGTTTGTAAGCTCAAGAAGTCCATTTACGGACTCAAACGGGCATCGAGCTTGGAACTAATGTTTTGATCATGTTATAAAGTCTTATGGGTTTGATCAAAACAAGTTTGAAAGTTGTGTATAAAAAAGCGTGTCGAACTGCATTGGTATTCTTAGTACTATACGTAGATGACATTCTGATCATCGGGGACGATGTGAAGGTATTATCAGACGTAAGGGCATGACTTTCAAAACAGTTTGATATGAAAGACTTAGGGAAATCCGGACATATCCTTGGGATCAAGATCACTCGAGATCGCAAGGAAAGGATGATCGGGTTATCGCAAGTTTCATACATAGACACTGTCTTGAAACGATTCAGCATGTAAGATTCCAAGAAAGGCTTAGTACCTTTCAGACTTGGAATCCATCTATCCAAGATAATGTTCCCTAAGACACAAAAGGAGATAGATGACATGAAAGACATTCCTTGTGCTTCGGCTGTCGGAAACCTTATGTATGCAGTGCTGTGTACGAGACCAGATATCTGCTTTGCCGTAGGCATGGTGGCAAGATATCAAAGTAACCCGAGGAAAGAGCATTGGAATGACGATTAAAAACATTCGAAGTGTCCGAAAAAGAACTTAGGATAGAATGTTGATTTATCAGTCAGAAACTCCAATCCCCATCGGCTACACGGACTCGGATTTCCAATCAGACTTAGATTCCAGAAACTATCTACCTCAGTTAGTGTGTTTCCATTTTGGGAAGTGTAGCCATCAAATGGGACGAAGTGTGAAGCGAAATGCATCAACGACTCAACCATGGAAGTCGGGTAAATAATCGCTTGTGAAGCGGTGAAAGAACCGATTGGGCTCTAGATCTTCTTAGTGGACTTGGATGGTGTCTCAATTTGTCTAGCAATATCTGCTAGGGCGATTTGCAAATTCAAGAGAACCAAGAGTCCACGAAGTCAAACGAACACATTAAAGGAAAGACATCTTATACGAGAAATCGTTAGAGAGGAGATATAGATATGGCAAAGATAGCGTCGAGGACGACCCTAGCGAGATCCATTCACAAAGAGTCTGCCTCTGAATACATTCGAGAGACATGTGGGTGGAATGGGTGTCAAGACCGTTGCCAATCTGCTTTGAGTATAAGTGGGAGAAATTATTAGGTTCGTGTAGGTGACATCAGATGTAACGGACTACGCGAGACATGTTGTAGTATACTTAAAAGCAGACTTTGAGTATAAGTGGGAGATTGTTGAGATTATACTGGAAAGTATGCTTTTACTTTGCATATCCGAAACTGAATTTCCAGACTTATTTACTGAAATAAATTATTTATCACTGATGCTTTAAATATGATTGAATGTTACATATATTTACTGCATAACTGTTCAATAAGTCGTACGTGTTACATTGTAGTTAATTTAGTGATACCAGATCACAGAAGATTAAATTAACAGTCCCTTGTAACTAAAAGTACGCCATTCACGACCTAGATGGAAATGAACAACCCATCGTGAAAGGTTGAGGTGTAAGGCTCAGATTGGTTTGTCTTGACCAAGAGATTACATTAGTGCATGACTGATGCAATGAATAGGACCTACAGGAGGATAAATTCTTCAGAACTGAACAAAGGAGAATTAGACCTCAGTGATTCGTTATTTCTTAACCTTCGTCCCTTAAATAGGATCACGTGGGATTGGTAACTATTGCTTTGACTTATCATGGGTAGCGAATCAAAGAGATTCAATACTTTTTATCTTGGGCAATATTATTGGTCACATGTCATTGCTAAGATTTAATACGAAGAATCATGTGCAAGTACGCTTGTTTGATTTTCCCCATTGGGAGGTTCATAAGCTTTATCATACCAAATCTTGCAAGTGGAATTAGTTTCCGGTATGGATAATAATGTTGAACCGTTCCTCGACCAAGGATAAAAGATGTTAATTAATGGAAAGCTATTTCAGTGGCTTGAATTAATTAATGGGCTAGATAATCTTAAACACGGGAAATAATGACCTGGAGCCATATTGACTGTAATATGGGTTAAGATGGATAGTGCAATATTAATTATGTAGTGGGATTAATTAATATTTATGGGCTTGAATTATATTGTGGCTCAATATTAGATATTCAAGGTCCATTAGAAGGTCCAATCTTAATTCTCCTAAAGGCCCCTTGAGTAGCCCAACATATAGCCCAATAACTGAAAAAGGTGAATAAATTAAATAAATATTGTTGCTTATTTTTCCTAATATTTTTGAAATTTATGGATAAAAGAGGGAGAAAGATTTTCTTTGAATTTTGTTATGGAATGAAGATATGTATTCTTGGAATACAAGATTATCTCATTAAATTCAAGAAATCTCCCACTTGGTTATTCATGAGGATATTTCGAAATTTTTGAATATAATGGGCAAGAAAGATTTTCTTGATTTTCTTGAAAAGATATTATGGAAGATATGTATTGAAATACAAGAATATCTCATAAATTCAAGAAGATCCAAATCTTGGAATCTTGCACATCATTATTTTCGAAAATTCCATAATATTGAGGAGGTGGGATTTTTGTGGAATATTTTAATTATGGAAAAAAGAATATAGGAGATATATTCAAGGTTTCTTGGTGATCAAGAAAAGTCTTTTCCCACATTATTTTTCCACTGAAAAAATCGACCACTCCTCACCTATAAATAGGGGATGATTCTTTCATTCCCAAGTACAATTCCATGTGCTGGAAAAATTAGCAAATCCACATAAGTGGTGCAACAAAGTTTATTTTTTTTCTTTTGTTAATTGTTCGACAAGTGTCCTTCCACCGGATAGTTGAGCAAGGGCTAAGGGAATACTTGGGAAGTCCTTTTGGTTAGTCCGTCCAACCGAATTCACTGCCATCCCGAGAGGTACGTTCACGTAAACCCGTAGATTCCGCATGCGTAGGTTTTACGTGGCTTATTATATGCATGATATGTTGTTGTAATTATTATTTGAATTAATATAGGATTAATTCAAGCTAGTAATAATTAAAGAATTAAATTTGTATTTAAATATTCATCCCGAATAGATCTGTGCAACTCATTCCCCAACAACTGGTATCAGAGCCACGGTTTCGGGCTCTGAATTTTTTAAATTGAAATTTAATTCGTTGGCATTAAATTTGAAATTGGATAGTAGAACTGTTAGATCTATTTTACAGGTATCCAATTGTCATGGAATTTAATGTGTTTATTTATGCATGCATATAAACTGTGTTTTTTAATTCGATTCGTTCAGATTCGTTTTGACTCGTGAGAAAATCCACGAGTAGATTAGAATTTGTTTGATTTGATCAATGTAATAGACTAGTCTAGATCTAGGTTTATTTATTTTTTGTTTGGGTAAAACTAGTTTTCTCACGGGTTAACTAATCTTCCGCACCATCAGTTAAACTGATAGACGCCGAACTGATCTGTTTGATAGATCAGTAAGTCGGATATCAGTCCATACTGATTCACTCACTCTGATCGGGATTACTTGCTCACACACCTGATCTACGAAATTTTTTTGGAAGTCTATTCACCCCCTCCCCTCTAGACTTTCACCCTCACTGAAACCCGTTCGGGACCTACAGAAGACTTCGACCAATGAGGAGGCGACAACAACGTACTATACTGACACTGAAAGCGATATTTCTCTGAAGAAATGTCAGGGCTGATATCTTCCAGTTCACAGAAGTTGGTGATTGGCTATGTGTCTGCATATTTTCTAAAACATGCAAGGGTGTGTTCAAACCCTAAAATAGCCGTTCATCAATAACCAAAAGAGGAAACCCTTGAAGCTGTCTCTCCAATGGATAGTTTTCAAGAGTATACTCTTAGAGAGTTGTCTATAAATACCAAGGCCTTGTTCACAACCATGGTTACGGGAAATCAAAGCAACTCCAGAGCTCATTGGTATTCAAAGTATACATTGTGAAGCACTCGAAACCCTTAAAATTTTCCAAGTGTTTCATCTTAGAAGAGAGCTCATTCACTAAGCCTAGATTCAAGAATATTCAAAGCTTAGTTAGAGATATCCTAACCTTTTACTTGTGTTTGATTGTAAAAGGATATCTCACCTTTAGTTGAAAACCAACCAAAACCCAAACCCTTTGATTAGGTAGTTTGTGTGTGTAGTTGTTGGAGAAGTGAGAGTTTTAAAGAGTGAGTAAGTTGCTTGTGTTCAGCTTGAAAGCTCTAGAGAAGAAGTTAGTAAGCTGCTTGTGTTCAGTCTGAAAGCTTGTGTGTGTCGAGTTAGTAAGCTGCAGTAGTTCAGCCTAAAAACTCGTAGTGAAAAGTTAGTAAGCTGCTGAGTTCAGTCTGAATAGTTAAGGTAGTAGTAGTACTGTGTTAAGGAATTTCTCGGAGGATCAGAGAGAGTGGATGTAGGAGCTTGAGTCTCTGAACCACTATAATTTGTTGTGTTATTTACTTTCTGTTTTGCATTTTATCCTGTTGCATATTTTCACTGAAAGCATACTCAGTTTTCTGATATTCAGTTGGAATCAATCCACTGAAGGTGCATTAAGTTGATCACATCCTTAACCACTATTTCACTGAGAAAACAAGATTTTCAACAAAGTAAAACGAGTATAAACTTAGGGCCTACACATTTCGCACTCTAGATAAGCTAGTATAGATAGTTGTCAAATTGATCTACTCTCCTGAGTAGTTAGTAAGATCATTATCTACTCCAAGCTTATTTGGACTCTGTGTTAAAAAGAAACTTAGAATCAGTTGAGCTAATTTGAAGTCTCTGAAAGCCGCTCAGTGTTATTGTCTCTATAGACTTTGACTCAGGGCATTTAGTGCTTCTCAGGACTGACCTTCAGGACATCCTGATTCACTGATTATAGTGTTTTTACTGAAAAGTTTAAAAATCACTATACACGTGTGAGACTCGTTTACCTCGGGACCAACAAGCTTCAACAGAAAGACAATCCTTTTTGATAACTTTATCCCATGATTTTTCGGTACAAACCCTCTCTTAGAGTTCTCTATCGCAAATCGCTTCAACACCTTATCTACGTAGGTGGACTGTGATAGCCCCATCATCTTCTTGGATCTTTCCTTGTGGATTTTGATCCCTAAGATTTAGCAGGCTTCACCAAGATCCTTCATCGTGAAGGCCTTTGATAACCAATCTTTCACCGACTGCATGAGCGGGATGTTGTTTCCCATAATCAATATGTCATAGACATATACAATTATGAAGACAATATTTTTTGCGCTGCGTTTACGATAAATGCATAGATCTTCCGAATTTATGATGAAGTAAAAAGATTTGACAACCTCATCAAAATTGATATTCCAACTCCTAGAAGATTGCTTCAATCCATAAATGGATCGTTTAAGCTTACACACAAGATTAGATTTTGGCTTAGATATGAAACCTTCCGGTTGAGTCATAAACACTTCCTTGTCAATGTTGCCATTGAAGAAAACTATTTTGACGTCCATCTGCCAAATCTTATAATCAAGGTGTGCTGCTACCGCAAGTAAAATTCGAATGGACTTGATCTTTGCAACCGGTGAGAAGGTCTCATCATAGTCAATGTCTTTGAGTTGACTATAACCCTTCACCACTTTATTGTTTGCATTAATCTTACACTTGAAGACCCATTTGTAACCCGTGGGTCTAACCCCTTTCGGCAACTCAATCAAGTCCTATACTTGATTGGTGTACATCGAGTCCATCTCGGATTTCATGGCTTCATGTCACTTCTCTGAGTCAACATCCAATGTTGCCTCAATGTAAGTTCTAGGATCGTCTTTATCCGGGATCTCCCTGTCATCATGTTCCTTCACGAGGAAATCATAATATCTAGTGAGTGGATTACGAGTCCTAGTTGACTTACAGAGCTACGGTTGTGCTGACTGTACATTCTGATCGTAAAAATTTTGTGGTTCATCGATTTCATCAATGTCCGGAGAGACCTCAAGAGCTACACTTTATGATGCCTCTTGGGCCGGAGTTTGAACTATGTTGTTCTCATTCAGCCCACTCGGAGGTTCTGGTACTGGCAAGCCTACTCCAATTACGCTCCCACTGGCTGAAAGACGATCACCTAGATGTTGCTTTGACAAGATATCAGTCTCTCTGTTAATTTGTGGTTCTTGAATTTCTTCAAGTTCTACCATCTTTCGACCTTGTTCCTTAAAGACATAATTGTCTTCAAGAAAGTTGGTCTGCCTAGAAACAATCACTGTTTGTTTCTCAGGTAGACATAAATAATATCCTCTTGTTTCCTTAGGATATCCCACAAAGTAACCCTTTTCACCTTTGGATTCCAACTTATCAGTTAACATCTTTTTCACAAACGCGAGGCAACCCCACGTCTTGATATGTGAGAAAATTGGTTTCTTACCACACCATAGCTCGTATGGCGTATGCTCAACCGATTTAGACGGAATCCTATTCAGAATGTAGATTGAGGTTTTGAGTGTGTAACCCCATAACAATGTTGGAAAAGAGGAAAAACTCATCATGGACCTTACCATGTCTAACAAGATTCGGTTTCTCCTTTAGGACACATCATTCATCTGAGGTGTTCCGGGAGGAGTCCACTGAGATTGGATTCCATGTAACTTCAAATAATCAGTGAATTCATGGCTAAGGTATTCACTTCCTCGATCCGATCAAAGAGTCTTGATACTCTTACCAAGGTGCTTCTCTACTTCAGTTTTATATTCCTTGAATTTCTCAAGGGATTCGAATTTGTATCTCATAAGATACACGTATCCAAATCTAGAGAAATCGTCAGCAAAAGTAATGAAGTATACGAAGTTATCCCTAGCTAGAGTGGGCAATGGTCCACATGCATCGCTGTGAATCAACTCTAGAACTTCTTTGCACGTACTCCTTTCCCAGAAAAGGGTTTGTTGATCATCTTGCCCTTGAGACAAGATTCACAATTTCCGTAATACTCAAAGTCAAATGGGGTTAAGTAGTCTAACTTTCTTAACCTTGCAATTATTTTCTCATTTGCATGACCAAGTCTCGAATGCCACAAGTAAGTTGGGTTTTCCTGATTACTTAGATTGAGTCTTTTATTTTTTATATTAAGAGCATTATATCCACAACTCAACAAACGTAAACCATTCTATAAAGGGCATTCCCGTAAAGCGAACCATTTAACGTGAAATAACAATTATTATCACTAAAATGGAAGGAAAAACTCTCAATGTCTAACATAGGAATGAAATAATGTTGCGAGTAATAGAAGGAACGAAATGACAATCATTAAGTTCTCATCTAAAACCAGAGGGTAAGTCTAACACATAAGTCTCCACACGTTCAGTAGCAACGCTTGCTCCATTTTCACGTGTAAGACGACTTCACCCGGCTTAACTGCCCTAAGACACATGAGCCGCTTCACATTCTTACAAATGTGTGAGACACATCCGGTATCTAATACCAAGATGTTAGCGCTATTAGTGGACATGCTTATCTTAATAACAAACATACATGTTCTAGTGCCAGAAGCACCCAGTGCCTTCTTTTCAGCAAATTGGATGCTGTCGGATTTGGGGTGGTGATGGAGGGGGGCTGTATTGCAAATTTGATTTGGGACAGTCCCTCCCTTGCAATTTTGGAATTTGCACCTGAGCCCTTGACGAATAATTAAAATAGTTGGAATTAATTTTCTAAATTAATAAGTTATTTTTAAATCAAAGTTAAAAGTTGGACTTTTGAATCAAATTAATTAGATTAATTATTTTGATAATGGATTAAAATTGATTTAAATGATATTAAAATTGGATTTTGAATTTCGTTTAATGCTTTTAATAATTATCAAAATCCCAATTGGTTAACTTGTTTATTTAAATTGATTAACGCATTTATAGTCCACATTATAATTATTTGGGTAGGCGGCGCCCAATAATTGTCGGACTGTATTAATTGTTTGGGTAGACGACGCTCATATAAGTGTTAGTCCGTATAATATCATGTTTGGGTAGGCGGGGCCCAATAGATGGTCAAATGTGATGTACATTAACATGTTGGATCTCGATTATGCAATTTGTTGGGAAATTTATAGTTTTGATGAAAGTTCCAAAAACACATGTAATAGGACGGTCGGACACATTGGTACCGATCGATGTTTATATTACTCGCTATAGGAGACCGATTGATAATGATTGTATAGAACAACCGATGAAATAAATAGGTCACATATTGAGGGGAAACTTCAATATGTATAGGTCGAATCTGAAGACTCAAAGGACGGTGATATCAAGCGGGGGCGAATGCAAGACAAGAATAGAAGATCGGATCGATCGATCTAGTCGGATATCTCATTTGAAGTCGTGAAGCTCAAACTCGAAATACTTGAAGATCGATGACTTCGAGAAGATCGGACCAGCCAGACCTACATCACCGAAGTCCGCTAGTTGAAGCTAAGTCGGCCGGCACCGAAGACTCTATCGTAGGTCGATCGGTTCAGACCGATCGGATCAAACTCACCGTGAAATCGATGTTTCACCTAATCATACGTCGATGATCCGAACAAGAAGAATGTCAAGCTTAGTTGGAAGAACAACCTTGAAAAAGTGAGTGCGCTATCCAATAAGAACAAAGGCACGTATGATCGGAGCTTTGAATTTGCGGATTTTATGCTACCTCTCATGAATTGGCTACAAAGTACAAATTCACGCTTTCGTCCATGCCGTTCCGGGTTAGTCACATCAAGCACTGCAAGTCTACCAAATATAGCCCGAAATTCAAATTGCTCTCCAACGGCTCTTTGATTTCAAGGTCTATATATATGGGATTACACTTTAGAGTGAAAACAACTAATTTGAACAATCAAGAAGCTCAAGCTAATATCGATTTCCTTACGAAGAACACGATCAAGAAGATTATTTTTTATTAAGTGTTCATCCCATAAGTTCTTAGCATAGAAATCTTTTCATCTAAGCTGTTAGGCTGCTTATTCGCAAGAAAAGATTTCATAGTTGGAACCAAACAATCTTACCCAAACCCCCAAGTTAGGTTAAGTTGTTTAGCAAGATTCAGACTAGGGTTTCTAGTTCGATCTGCGGGATCGATTGAGTGTGAACTCTTTAAACATCTAGTCGATTGTCTTGTGTTGGACTAACACATAAAACTAAGTCCAGTTGGTTAAGTAGGTGCCCCTTGTGATAGGGAAGAGTGGACGTAGGACTGGTTTTTCGAACCACTATAAATCTTATGTGCCTTTACCGCTTTGATTAGCCGGATTACACAATCGCATTACAACCTTTAAAAGCATACATATTCCAAGTTGAGATCATTAGCACCAAGCTTCGATTTGATCAAACACGACACTTGATCAAGTGATTAAAAGATTAACCTTGGAATCGATTTATCAAAACCGGTTTTTCACACGGGTAAAACTTAAGCTTCCGCACACATCAGTTAAACCGATAGTTATCGAACCGACCGCCTTGAGCGTCAAGAAGTTGAATTATCGGCCCAAGCCCGGATTCACTCGCGACTCTGTCGCAAAGCGCCCTCACACGATCTCGCATAAAAAGTTTTCGAAGTTTATTCACCCTCCCTCTAGACTTACGCCCTCACTAAACTCCGTTCGGGACCTACAAGTGGTATCGAGGACGTTGGTTCTCTGAGACTATCGACTTCGATGTATCATCGATTCTTGAGGAAGAATCTTTGTGGTCAACTGAACCGACGAAAAACCGTTTTAAAACTCATTCATTTTCCAAAATCACTCAAAGATGGATAACACCTCGGTATGTATCATGATCTGCCGAAGTTCTCAATCGATGAGTATGCAGATTGGGCCATATATATGTCCAACCATCTAGGCTCGATCGTTTGGCGAGAATGATGGAAGTCATCGAAAAGAGGACCCATCATCATTTATTATGACAACCCCTTGATCGGAGGAGATCCGGATTTTGCCCCGGGAAGTCTTGTTATGCGAAAAAGCCCGGCCTTGATGGATGCAGAGGAAAGGAAATCGCATACTCTAGATACTATCGCAAGACATATTATCATGAAAACAATGGATAAGGTCACCAAGGAAAAGATTAAGTATCTCAAATCATGAAAGCAATGTGGGATACTCGTTTTTTGAGATATGCGAGGGAAATGAGCAGGATAAAAGACAAATGATCTACAAGTTTAACCGGTGAAGTTCGAAAAATCAAGATTCTTTCAACTAAACCATCAACGAACTTCGATGGAAGGATTACTATGTCAATAAACAACCTTCGAGAACTTGGTAGAGATGTCGATAAAGATATCAACTACAAAATCCTAAGGTCTCTCACCAAGAAGTGGGATATGAAGGTCACCAGAATCAAGGATTGCCAAGACATTTAAAAATGAAGCCAAGTAGCTTGTTCTTGAGCCTTAAAGCTCACGAGTTCGATTTGATTGAGAGAGGATGTTCGATGAAGATGAGGTGCCCGCTGAAGCCTCAACTTCAAAATCAGTTACTTTTAAGGCAACCAGCAGCAGAACGAAGGCCAACAAACCTGTTGGGAATATAATGAGTCAGGCAGAACAGATCGCTCTGCTTACCAGGAAGCTTGAGAAGTCAAACGTCCAACTTGGTAAGTATCGAAGATTTTATAAGGACTATCAACATAGCCGAGGGAGAGATAGGAGATCAGCCAACAGATCTCCAGAAAGAACCAGATCTGATGATCGGAGGGATCACAGAGATGAAAGGAAGAGAGATAGTCAGACGGAGGAAGGAAGAGATAATCAATCGACGTAAGAAGCTCGCACTACTATCGAAGGGAAGTCACCGATAGGTCATACAGACGAGTGATTCACCGGAAGGAAAGGTTCGGTGGATCAAGGGCGTGCTTCAACCGTGAGAAGCCAGTCACTATAGCGCAGACGCCTGCACGGACGCCAAGAGAAAGGGAAGAAAAGAGGAACGTAAGAGAGCAACGTTATAGGGATGTAAGAGCCATGGTTGCCGTCGTCAGAATCGACGATTCCTATCGCGCCCTCGAGGACTCTGGATACTCCTCAGAAGACTCACCGACAAGAAGATCTTTGTTGACTTCTATGAAAATGAAGATCTGATATTCTCTTCAGACGATGATGAGATCTGCCTGATGGCCAGGGAGGACCAATCTGAGGTAACCTCCAAACCTACTTCGTTCGCTTCTACACCTGCTATCATTAGCACACCTGCTGGGGAGATTGACCTGCAGCTCTACTCAGAGCAATTGCTTGAGGATCTCTCCAATGCAGTAGACACTTATGCTATAGTGGAAGCTGAAAATGATAAGTCGAGGACCGTAAATAATCAACTTGCTAAAAAAAAAAATGATCTCAAGAAAGCCTCCGAACTTAGATCGATTTAAACCGCTTACTTTCGCAACTGAGGAATTTAAAATTCTCGAAGTTAAAGCTTCTGATCAGGAGAAGCAGATCAAAGATCAGCTGGCAATTAACAAACAGCAAGCTGATGACTTCAAAATCCTGCAAGCAAAATTCGATGAAAATTCTAAAAAGCATGAAAGTCTAAAATCATCTGAGGATAATCTGCGTAAGAAAATGGAGGTTTTTTCAAAATCATCTAAAACCGTTCAAGACATGAACGCCTATTTTCGAACAACGATTAATAAGAAGGGACTTGGCTATGAGAACCCTTCCACATCCTCAAAAGCCCCGACTGATTCATCTCAAAAAGGTGTAATCAGACGAGTTTCAGACAAAGATACACCAAAAGCCAAACATGTATCTAATAAGGAAAAAGGACCGGTTGAGCGGGTAAAGGCGGTGCCTAACCGAAGGTGAAACAGAGATATGGACCCTAACGGTAAAGCATCGTTAGGAATCAACGAGAAGAACCCGGTTCTTACGAAGAAACCTCAACCTAATCAACAGATCGGGGAATCGGAAAAGACAACCGTAAAAAGGAAGTACAACTGAGACCCAATCAAGGTCACCGCCTAATAAGCATGCTTCGTAAAGCGCAAAAACCACCTATGCGAAAAAGATATGAATCTTTTGATGGTAGCAATCGTACCTACCCTATAATCGAAATCTAAATCTAGGGCTGCTTTGAACCACCTTTGGATAAAAAGAAGACAAGCGAAAAAGATAAATCCCAAGTCGCCGAGTCATCCAAGGTTTACACTAATAATCATACAAAAGCGAAAGCATATAAAGAGGCGTATGATTATGTTTGGTATATGGGAGACAAATCAGGGGCCGATCTAAGCGATCACAATAGAAGTGCTCTGTTTGTATGGATCCCCAAAACTAATCCTAACCCCTCGGGACCCAATCAAAAAGGGTACTAAAGCCCCGATCGATTGCGGGGTTCGCGTGGGTGCGGCCAACAAAGGAGGTGTGCAAGCAACTATCCGGTACATCGATAGTGGATGCTCAAGGCACATGACCGAAGCAAACATCTCCTCGGCTCTTACATAGAACGAAAGGCCAGCGTGTACTCTTCGGTGATGATAACTTTGGTTATACCAAAGGGTTCTAACCTTAGAGAATGATGATGTACAAATGGCTGGAGTCTCGATGTCAAAGGTCTAAAGCACAACCTATTATCGGTTTCACATTTTGCGACAACGAATTCAGGTGTTGAGTTCTCGAACGATCAATGCACTATCAAAAATCGAGCCACTCAGCAGATTTTGCTAATCTGGTTCAAGGAAAGGGGACGATCTACGGTGATTGGAGCAATTTGCCCAAGAAATGCATGTCGATTGTCAAGAGTTCCAAAAGTAGCGGTGGCTCGGCACAAAAGAATGAGCCATCCGAACTTTAAAACTCTTAATAAGATAGCAAGGATGTCTCTAGTGGAAGGACTTCGAATGAAGTATTTTCAAAGGATCGGACATGTCTTTGCATGTCGGAAGGGAAAACAAGTCAAAGCTTCATTCAAGGGAATTCCGGACTAAAGCATCGGCCAATCTATCGCAATTTGCTTCATATGGATCTGTTTGGACCCGATTACACCGGTCGATCTCAACGGACATAAATACACTCGTAATCGTGGATGACTATTCCAAGTTTACGGGTTATATTCTTACACAAGAAGAATGAGGCGACAAGCGAAGATACCCGGTTCGCTAAAAGATTACAAAATGAGAAGGATTGTCCGATTGTAGTAAAAATAAGATCGGATAAAGGCATGAGAATTTACGAACTCTTTTATTCTTGATTTTTGCTCTAAGTTTGGTATACAACATGAAACATCACCGCAAGGACGCCTACAACAGAATGGAGTAAGCGAAGCGGAGAACAGAACTCTCAAATAAAATTCGCTCGCATACGATGTTAATTTGAACATGCAATACCAAAAGCCGTTTTACAGCGTATAATCAAATCAAGACGCCACACCGAGCAGATGTCTTCGACTAAGGCTCACTACAAAACACCCTATGAACTGTGGAAGGACGAAAACCTCGTGTCTCTTACTTCCATGTTTTTTGGGGTGTAAGTGTTTCATACACAACAATGGGAAAAGTCGGGTTGAAGACTTTTGAGGCCAAGTCGAGATGAGGGTATATTTCTAGGATATTCCTCATCTAGCAAGGCTTTCGGGGTTTACAACAGATGAACCCTACTTGTGGAAGAAACACCCCATGTAGTCTTTGATGAAGCATCTTACGAACAAGAGAAATCTGCCATGAGAACAAGATGTACGATCAACAAGAGAACGATGTTGAAAATGGATCCTAACGATCAAGGAAAAAGAATCAAAACCGTAATAATATACATTCCGGATCTAGTGATTCACGGATCATTCAGATCCTAAGGTACGAAAAACCTGCCGATGAAGAAACCGTCACAAATTGAGATAAAGTATCAACCTGAACCATCCGGTTCGGGGGAACATCTGAAGTTCCCCGAGCAGACATCGACACATGATGAGTCCAACATCACTTTGAGACTTGTTCTTATCAAGTGGATCATAACTCGCACCACTCCCAATCGCTAGTAATGAAATTTTATCGTAAAGCGGACGATGTTCTCCAAACCGGCATTTAAATCGGAAGCGCGGAAGGACACGGATAACCGGTCATCCAACCGATCGATAATTGGAGACCCATCCGATAAAGTTAAAACTAGACATCAGACAGTGAAAGTGCCATGTATTCTTTGTTATCCGCATGAAGGAACCAACAACAATAGAGGAAGCTCTACAAGATGCAAGCTAGATTCTAGCCATGCGAGGAGTTTTGAAGCAGATTCGAGAGAAATCAAGTTTGGGGAACGGTAGATGGACCAAATCATCAAGACGTTATTGGCACAAAGTGGGTTTTCAAGAACAAGAGAGATGAAAAAATGTCATCACCAGAAATAATAAGGCAAGACTTGTTGCTAAGGGGTATTCACAATCGAAGGAATTGATTATGATGAGACCTTTTGCGGGCCGCCGCCTAGAAAAGCCATTCGGCTATTTCGCATATGCTTCCCATAGAGGGTTCCTTTGTGTATCGGATGGACGTAAAGAGTGCTTTCTTAAGCGGGTACTAGCGGAGGAGGTTTATGTCGAACAACCTCCGGCTTGAAAAGAAGAACAACCAAGTGTACCGATTTTTAAAAGCTCTTTATGGTTGAAAACAACTCCTCGAGCTTGGTATGATACACTCTCTCGATTCTTGATCGAAAGTGGGTTCACTAAAGAACAAAGTGGGACGTAACCTTATTGGCCGAGAATAGAAGATGGAAAAGATATTCGATGGTTTGGGATCTCGTGGGCGACATCATCTTGGATCCCCTAACAAGAGTCTATGTGAAAGATTCAAAAACCGATGCAAGGAAGTTCGAGATGTCCATGATGGGTCGGATGAATTACTTTCGGGTCTCGGTGAAGCAAAGTGCGTAGGGATATTCAAATGCCGCTAAACAAAGTACACTAGAATTTATTGGCTAAGTTTGGAGTTCAAAATTGTAAGGAAGCCAAAATTCCTATGATGACCGGATTCAAGATGGATCCGGATGAGGATGGTCGAAAAACAAATCGGAAGGAATATAGGGCTCTCATTGGATCTCTACTATACCGACCGGCCAGACCGAGATATAACCTTCGCCAAGAGGGTGTATGTGCGGTTAAGGCAAATCCAATGATAAGCCACTTAGAAGCAAACTAAGCCGGATTCTTAAGTATCTGAAGGGACAAATAAACCTTGGTTTATTTTACCCATCGATGATAATCTAGTGCTTAGTGGGTATTCGATTACGATTATGGAGGTTGCAAGATTGATGTAAAAATCCACCTCGAGAACTTGGGTTCTTAGGAAGTAAACCGATCTCGTGGTTTTCAAAAAGCGTACATCGATTTGCAACATCTACTCTTGAAGCGAGAATATATATGGGCGCAGAAGTATTTGTTCCCAAACCCGCTCTGGCTTAGTCGGCGGTGAGGATTATAACATTGAAGCTAAGAATGTACCTATTTTTACGTGTGATAATAGTCTTTATTGCAATCACTTTCGAATCCGTTCTACATACAAGATGCAAGCATGTGGATGTCGGACACCATTTTATAAGAGATCATGTTGAAAAGAAGAATATCGAATGGAAAAGATTCATCTCGATATCTGAGAAAAGTGATATTCTAACCAAGCCACTAATTTGAGATCGATTCGAGAGAATTATGCAATGAGTAGGGCTTACGGATCTTGGAGAAAATGCACCTAAAATGTTTGATGGAATGATCTCGAACCCGGTGGTTAAGAGACTAACCAGATTGAAAGGAATCGAGTTGAGTTTGGTATCTCAATCGATCGGAAAGATCGATCAAGGAACCGATGTGAGAAATCGATCGATTTACAAGATTATCGAGTTAAAGGAACCGATCGATTTAAGGTTTATCGGATTAAAGGAAACGCTCAATTTAAAAGGAATATCGATTAAATCGGTTGGGTTATTTTACATCTTTGTAAGTCGATTAGTCGATATTCAACAAGCAAGATTCACAAGTGGTATTCACAAGATTAAAGCTTAAAATCGCATAAGGATCTGAGAATTTTACACAACAATGGAATAATAGAACTTTTCATTGATAAAGACCAAGGTTCAGGGATTACATTACAAGATACAAGTACAAAGGACCGGGAGGTCGAAGACATAAGTCATAACCAAAAACCCTAAACCTATAACCCTAAACCCTCATCCTAACCCATGTAGAGCGGGGAGAGAGAGATTTTAAATCGATGCTCTCATTTTCCCCCACTTAACAAGGGTGAGAGAGGGTTAAAAAAGAAATCCTAAAGCCGCTAAATTGGAAGCTAAAACCAAAGTGAGGCGGCAATGCCTTGATAGATTTTTTAAGCGCGAGCCCTAAGAAAGAGTCGATTGGGCTCTCCAATTTTGTTAAATGGTGAGTTGATATACGGACATCATTTGTTGTCCGATGCGCACCGCACATCAAACTCATGTTCATTTTCGCATCGAGTCTGTTGATGATGGGGTTACGTCATAACGATAGACACACAAGGTGCATACGGTTAGGAGAAGTGTCTTCTCGATTTAAAGAGAGTTCGGAGATGGATGGTAGTAGAAGCTTTGCAACAATCGTATGTGAAATCTTTGATGACGCATTTAAAACAAGTGATAAGGGACCAAAGGGTTGATTTGAGAAAGTGAAATCATTGAAAAAGGGGTAAAGGTGTTTTTAGGAAGTTTTAGGAAATAAGGGTTCACCGGGATACATGATTCTACAAAGAAGATAAGTATGGTGAATGGGTTATGTTGTGTAAAAACAATTGGTCCAATTTATATAGGCCAAGCAAGGGTGCAAATGCAAATTCGAAGTTCTCAAAACCTTTTAGAGAAATCGCACCAAAAGGGCGGCGTGTAGGAATCACGCGATCGATAATTGGATAAATTTCTACGGATTGACATATCGAAAGATTGGACGATAATTACGCATGTCAAATCGCGCCAACTTAGGAATAGAGACTACTATTCTAGACTAAGTTTTGGCGGTAACACTTATTCCAAGAATTGGATTGACTTGAGAAGAATCGATTAGGTCAACCAAAATCGATACATCTGGTTGATCGGATGAGGAAGATCGGTGAGCTTAAAACTCCAACAAATCGGATACATCGGTCTATGGGAAAAGCGAAATATCGGTTGAAGGGGAACTTCAACCGATCAAGGAGGATCGAAGGAAATCGGGACGTATTCAAGGAAGATCGGTTGAGCTTGAAACCTCAACAAATCGGATGCAAGTGAAGAAGATCGGTTAAAGGATACTAAGATCAACAAGTGAAATCAACATGGACAAGTGGTATTGACTGATTACAATATCAGCCAACCAGATACGCTTTCTTTTCTCTTGTTCTTTGCTTATTTATCGGATCTTATCTGATATTATTTGCCTTACTGTACCCATTATCCTTGTGGCGTATTCCGCAAATCATTTAACGCGGACGGGGAACATGTATTAACCGCTATTAAACGTGCTTTTTAAATCCAAAAGGTTTTAAAGACGTGCTTTTTCGACCCTACGATCAAAACCGCTTAATGGGGCGTTTAATCTTTTCAAACGGTTGATCTTCCAAATCTTGTCTTCTTTTTCCCTCCTCGTCTTTATAAAGTTCATCAAAAACATACCAGAGTTTTCCATTTCACAAACTTGCGATTTATTCTCTGAAAACTCCAGATTACTTCTCTCAGATTCAAAGTTTTTTTTCTAAGTTTCAAAATCATCTTTCCGAAAAACAGAATCTTTATGTTTATTTGATGTATCTTTTTTTAAATCTATTGATCTTAAATGTTTCTATCCTGTGTTATACTTTATTGTTTCTTAGTTTCCGCTTGTGTGATATTCTTTGTATTAATGCACAATTTTTTAACCGAATCTATCTTATCTGTAGATGATCACTCACGGTATGGGTAAAATAATGTGCAACTATGCGGAACTGGCAACAAAGATTGTGGATGATAAGTTAAATGCAGTTCAATATCACTTGGGATCCGGGAATCCATGGAGGTCGAGCAAATTTCTGCCTGGCGAGCCTTGAGAAATTTTATACGCTCATTTTGCAATCCAGTGATGCAGTATGAAGCACTAGAATTCCTAAGGAATTTAAGAGTGGATAAGGATGCTCCAGGAAAAGAACTACTTTCGACAGTCACCGGCGAAGAAATCAGACTGACGAATAATGATATAACCCGTCTGTTCAGCCTACCAAAAGGACGGATCTCGCCTGCTCATTACAGGGAGAACGAAGATGAGCTGATCAGAAAAGAGCTCTTCAGAGAGGCCGACAAACATCATACGTCAGGATTTGTCAGGCCAATGCTCAAGAGGAAATACCGATTGTTGTTTGACATATTGTCAAAAACAATTATGGGTATTGCATTCAGCCCAGATGCTATTACATCCGCTTAAATTGTCATAAAGATGGTCGCAATAATTGATGAAGCCAAGAACATCAATTGGCATGGGTTTCTGAAGGCCATTCTACTCCAAGAACATGATAAATTTGGAGTTGATGAGTGGAGGCAGGTATTTCTGAAGAAAAAGATCAGCAATCTCAACAAGGTTGCAGTTATCCTACAGGATAAAATGCCAAAGGCCAAATGGGAACAGAATGGACTGAAGTCCTATAAGGCTTTTCTCACAGCCACTTCAGTCATTTTTGGGCCACCAGACGATGATATGCGGCCAACCCCCCCAAAGTCAAAGAAAGGAAAAAGCAAGAAGGCAACTTCTTCTACACCAGATCTTGGCGAATCTGCTCGAGTGGTGAAGGCCCCCTGAAGGCCCACCGGATGCCCCAAGAAGAAGAAAAAGAAAACCTGGTGAAGGCCCAGAGAAGAGGCGAAGAAGGTGAAGCAAGCCCCATGACTCGATCTTTAGAAGATGAGTCGGATGAAGAAGGAGCGCGAGAATAGTCTGTTGCACCACAAAAAATCAGGTGAAGCATCGACAACGGGCAGGGCTTCTCAAAAGCTTCGCCCGGATCATTCGAGGAAGAAGCACAAGCCGTTCGATCTCCTTCTCCTCCGATACGGTGATTCATCACTCGGACTAACGGCCGCCGAGCATGTCCCTATTCTTCCACTTACTGCGAACACGAAACAACATCGGTTAGCGAACCGTAAAGCTTTACGATGTGGAACCGTACTGCTTCCTTCACCTGGCGGAGAACCTCGCGAAAGTCGAACCGATCGGCCATCTTCCTTTGCTCAAGCACAACTTAACCTTCCACATCTCATCAAACCGAACCGGGCCGGACAATTCTCGAGTCCGGATCAACAAAGATCATAAGCGGGAAATTGATCGAATGCGAATCGAAAGAGAAATTGATGAGTCAGATCCAGGCTGGTCGCCCATCCCGCCATAAGAGAGGAAGTTATGGAGATCCTCACCGGAGAGATCTTCGATTAAAAAGCTTCTCGGACTTTATAATAATTATTGAAGCAGATGCGGTGCAGATGAGTTTTGAGACTTCGATTTCGACATGAGGAAATCTGCTAGAGTGGGATCACCACCGAAAGCCGATAATCTAAATCTGTCAAAGCTCCGATCCACGAGAAGCTGGGGTTGCCGAACAGATTTAAGCCCGAGATCGCCGACAAAGCTCTGAAGCAGATGCCATCATGAAGGATCTGAGCCGCCGATGATAGTGGAGTGGTGTTGCAGTTCATGACCAACCTTTGGAGGCACAAACAATCGAACAGATCAAGTGACACCCAACATTCCAACATCACACGTCACTCTTGATCAACTTCGTGAGATCAAATCTTGTCTCAAAGATCTCCGAAAAGAAGAAGTTGAGGGATCGATAGGTGATCAAAGGCAGATTGCCATCAAAGAAATAACGGATCAAAGGGAATTGGCTATTTTCAGATTGGGGCAATCAAAGATCATTTTCCCAAATCAGGTGTCCATCAAGTCCACCGAATCGATAAAGACCGTTGATGCCAAAATCGACTCGGGTGGATAAACAACAAGTTTCTTTTCCGATGCTCAGCGACAAGATAGAATTGTGAAGAGAAACTTGACAAACCGGATTAAAACACTCTCTCTTGCCATGGAATCGCCAAGATCGAAAGCCGATATCGACGATTCAAAAAATCTAAGCTGCTCAAACTCAAGGCATATCATTTGCAGATCTCAACAAGGCGATCGCGATCAACTTTGGTTCTCTCGACCTCCCACCTCACTACTCTTTTGATCAAACCAAAAAGGGGAAGGACAATCGAGAAACCAATCGACATACAGTGCAGAGGACATCAAAAACTTCGAATTTGAGATAGTCACAAGAAGCACAACCAGCCAGATCTCGGGTGAAAAAGATGTCCAAAGAGCAGATAAATGAAGAAGCCCGAAAAAGCCAAGAAAAAGAAAGAAAGAAAAAAAAAAAGAGGCGTAAAATCGAACAAAATTCAGATCGAGAGTGAAGAAAGGAAAGGATGGAAAATCCGTACGGAACCTAAGCCGCCAAAGAAGAGTTGATGAGATCATCCCAAAAACTACAAGATGCTAAGAAATTTGAGGAATGGAATAAGATCGAGAGTGAATGGCACGGATGCCTTTGTTCTTAATCTTGTTCCACAAGAAGAATCTCGATGAAGAATTCCTCATTTGGTTAGAAAATAAATACCGGATTTTTACGAAGTATCTAGAAAATGAGGCCAAGCTTATCAATGTAAAAATAATTCGCCAAGAGTATGATCATTTGGAATACTCGAAAAGAAGAAGGCAGATGGCTCATTTGACAGACGGGCATTTCAAAGATTCTATTTTGACATCCGCACGTAAGCATAAATAATCGATCCTCAACAAACCGATGATGTCAAATGGAAACTTTATCGATTTTCAACGTACCTCAAGATCAAAAGAGATGCGGAAGGATACAAGCCTAAAGAGTGAAGAATCGAAGACTACTCGGGATCAATTTGCACTTATTTTCAAACTTTTCTGATGTAACATGTAATCATCATTCTTTAATGAGAAAAGTTTATTTTTCTGATCCTAAGACAAGCTCATTGTCTTCTGATTATATGCTCTTAAATCGTTTCTATTTTTTATCAATTGTATTTGGTTTCTCAAAGTGTTTTGGTTTTCATCAAAAGGGAAATTGTTGGGAAATTTATAGTTTTGATGAAAGTTCCAAAAACACATGTAATAGGACCGGTCGGACACATTGGTGATTGATGTTTATATTACCTGCTATAGGAGACCAGTTGATAATGATTGTATAGAACAACCGATGAAATAAATAGGTCACATATTGAGGGGGGAAACTCAATATGTATAGGTCAGATCTGAAGACTCAAAGGACACCGGTGATATCCGAGGCGAATGCGTAAAGACAAGAATAGAAGATCGATCGATCGATCTAGTCGATATCTCAAATTTGAAGTCATGAAGCTCAAACTCGTAATACTTGAAGATCGGATGACTTCCGGAAGATCGGACGGAAGACCTACATCGGTACCGAGTCGCTAGTTGAAGCTAAGTCAACCTAAGCACTTAAGACTCTATCGTAGACAGATCGACCGATTCGGTGATCGACGATCAAATTCACGGGTGAAATCGATGTTTCACCTAATCATACGTCGATGATCCGAACAAGAAGAATGTCAAGCTTAGTTGGAAGAACAACACCGAAAAGTGAGTCGCTATCCAATAAGAACAAGACACATATGATGGACCCAAGAATTGCGGGATTTGATGCTACCTCTCTGTAATGGCTACAAAGTACAAATTCACGCCGCCATGCCGTTCTCGGCTAGTCACATCAAGCACGCAAGTCTACCAAATATAGCCCGAAATTCAAATTGCTCTCCAACGGCTCTTTGATTTCAAGGTCTATATATATGGGATTACACTTTAGAGTGAAACAACTAAACATCGAACAATCAAGAAGCTCAAGCTAATATCGATTTCGCATACGAAGAACACGATCAAGAAGATTTTTTTTATTAAGTGTTCATCCCATAAGTTCTTAGCATAGAAATCTTTTCATCTAAGCTGTTAGGCTGCTTATTCGCAAGAAAAGATTTCATAGTTGGAACCAAACAATCTTACCCAAACCCCCAAGTTAGGTTAAGTAGTTTAGCAAGATTTCAGACTAGGGTTTCTAGTTCTGATCTCCGGGATCGATTGAGTGTGAACTCTTTAAACATCTAGTCGATTATCTTTGTGTTGGACTAACACATAAAACTAAGTCCAGTTGGTTAAGTAGGTGCCCCTTGTGATAGGGAAGAGTGGACGTATGACTGGTTTGTCCGAACCACTATAAATCTTGTGTGCCTTTACCGCTTTGATTAACTGATTACACAATCGCACACAACCTTTAAAGCATCACGTATTCCAAGTTGAGATCGCTAGCACCAAGCTTCGATCCGATCAAACTCGACACTTCATCAACCGATTAAAAGATTAACCTTGGAATCGATTTATCAAAACTGGTTTTTCACGGGTAAAACTTAAGCTTTCGCGACACATCGATTAAACCGATAGTTATCGAATCGACCGCCTTGAGCGATCAAGAAGTTGGTTATCACCAAAAATCGATTCATCAAGACTGATCAAAGTAATCGCCTCACACCGTCAAGAAAAAGTTTTTAAGTCTATTCACCCCTCCCCTCTAGACTTTTGCCCTCACTAAACCCGTTCGGGACCTACACAATTAATACCCCACATTTTAAAATGTTCCTCACTAAAATATGATTTTCATTAAATTGAACGATGCCTTCCATCAAAATTAAAAGTAAACCGGAGATTTCGCTCCAATGAGTATTTAAGGCCCAAGTCTTTTGCTCGAATCTACATATAACAGGACTTTTATAGGGACACGAAGTATCATCGCTTGATGGTTGTAAATCAACTTGACTTTGTTTCACCAGCCCAAGCAGGGAAACGAAAGTCAAGGGGCATTCGATTGAACTAGGTTCAATCAACTAGGAATTCGATTATGCAATTGGTTTAGAGAGACCTACAGTTACGCTATTATAGTGTCATTGGCAGATATTATAATAGTAGGAATGTGGATCCTAGTCCATTACAATTTATATTTGATATAAAATTCGTACTCTTCCGATAAGGTCGTTGAGTATGTGAAAATAATTGAGACAAAATAAATGTAAAAGAAAGGTCATGTTTATTTTGATTGCTGAATATTGATCATAACAATTATGTGTTTAATTCCCGTTTTATGTGTAGCTTAAACCTTAGCAAATTTTCCCAACAATGTTTTATCCCTCAGATCAGGTTCCTTCTGATCTAGAAACCCTTAGTTAGTTGAAGTTCCCACTTCAACTGATATTCCTTTTTGATTAGTACCCAACTGATCCTATCTGATCAGTTGAAGTTCCCTTCTTCAACTGATATTCCTTTCGATCGATACTAATCGATCCTATCGATCGATTGAAGTTCCTTCTTCAACCGACCTTCTTCTGGTCGATCGTAACTAAAATTTGGTATTGAGATTAAAGCCATCAAGTATTCTCAGTGCATCTTCTCCAAGATCCGAATCCCTCTAACTCATTGCATAGTTCTCTGAATTTGACTTCAGCTAAAGGCTTGGTTAAAATATCAGCTTTCTGCTTATCAGTATGAATCTTTTCCATTATGATCTTCTTCTTTTCCACATGGTCTCTGATAAAGAGATGTCTGATGTCCACCTGCTTGCATCTTGTATGCAGAACTGAGTTCTGAGTGATTGTAATCGCACTATTACTGTCACATAAAATAGGCACATTCATAGCTATAATGTTATAATCCTCATTGCCGACAAAGCGGAAGCGATTGGGGGAGCAATGCCTTTCAAGGACCATATATTCTACTTCAGTAGTAGATGTGGCAACAGATGTCTGTTTCTTTGAAAACCAAGAGACAAGTTTACTTCCCAGAAACTGACATGTACATGAGGTTGATTTTCTGTCTATCCTAAAACCTCCATAATCAGAATCAGAGTACCCAGTAAGCTCTAGATTATCATCTGCAGGGTACCACAAACCAAGGTTTACAGTTCTCTTCAGATACTTAAGATTCTGCTTAGCTGCTATCAGGTGGCTCTGTTTTGGATTCGCCTTAAATCTGGCACATACACCTACTGCGAAGGTTATATCTGGTCTACTGGCAGTAAGGTATAATAATGATCCAATCAAAGCCCTTTACTCCTTCTGATTAGATTTCTGACCACTCTCATCTGGATCCATCTTGAAAGCTGTCATCATTGGAATCTTTGCAGCTTTGCAATTCAGGATTCCATACTTAGCCAAAATATTCCTTGTATACTTGGTCTGACAAATGAAGATCCCAGTATGAGCTTGCTTATCTTGAAGACCTAGAAAGTAGTTCATCTGACCCATCATGGACATCTCGAATTTCCCTTGAATCAGTTTACTAAACTTATCACATAAGTTCTTGTTGGGAGATCCGAAGATAATATCGTCCACATAGATCTGAATCATTAAAATATCATCATCATCTTCTATTCTGAACAAGGTCCTATCAATCAGTCCCTTAGTGAAACCATTTTCTTCCAAGAACTGGGACAGTGTATCATACCAAGCTCTGGGAGCCTGTTTCAGGCCATAAAGAGCCTTCTTTAAACGGTATACCTAATTATTCATTTCAAAGACAGGAGGTTGTTTAACATACACCTCTTCAACTAGTATTCCGTTTAAAAACGCACTCTTTACGTCCATCTGATACACAGTGAATCCCAATTGAGCAAAGCATAAACCAGAAACAGCTGAATGGCTTCTAAGCGAGCAACAGGTGCGTAGGTCTCATCATAATCAATCCCTTCTGATTGTGAATACCCCTTTGCAACCAGTCTTGCCTTATTTATGGTTATCACATTGTGCTCATCTTTCTTGTTCTTGAAGACCCATCTGGTTCTAATAACACTTTGGTGAGTTAGTCTGTCTTCAAGCTCCCAAACTTGATTCCTCTCAAACTGCTCTAGTTCTTCTTGCATGGCTAGAATTCAGTTTGCATCTTCAAGTGCTTCTTCAATGATTAGGGGTTCCTTGAGAGACAGAAATAACAACAGTACATCGCACTCTCACCAATTTGATGTCTAGTCTTAACCCTATTGCTTGGATCTCCTATAATTTGATTAGTTGGATGATCTCTTAACCAAATTTTCTTTGCTTGAGTAACTTCATCTTGGAGATCTTCTTCATCATCATTATCTGTAATAGAATCATTAGAAACTTGTATAGGGACGTTAGTTAGGTCTACCTGACAGGGACAGATTTCAGCAGATGTTTGAATCATCTCAGATTGCTGCATATCTACCTGATTATCTGGTGTTCCCCCTGAACTGGATGGTTTCGCTTTATTCTTTATCTCAGTGTATACCTTCTTCATCGACAAGCAGGTTATGCGTACCTAGGGGTCCGGTCGACGGTGAATCATCAAGGTAATATACACAGTGATTTGTTTTGAATCCTTTCCCTTGAGCCTCAACTGATTCATTTTTAGTATTTCTGGTCTATCAGGTACGACTTGTTCTGCGACATATTTCTCCTGATCAGATGTTGACTCATCAAAGACCACATGAGGTGTTTCTTCCACAACTAGGGTTTGTTTGTTGAAAACCCTAAATGCTTTGCTGGTTAAGGAATATACTAAGAATATACCCTCATCTGACTTAGCATCAAAGGTTCTTAACTGACTCTTCCCATTGTTGTGAATGAAACACTTGCACCCAAACACTTGAAAGTAAGAAACTCGAGGTTTTCTACCCTTCCATAGTTCATAAGGTGTTTTGAAGTGAATCTTAGTCACAGAACATACATTCGGGTATGACATCTTGATGTTGATTATACCTTGAAACGATTTGGTGTTACATGTTCAGCTAACATGGTGCGAGCAGCTTCTTTGAGTGTTCTATTTCTCCTTTCTGCTACGCCATTTTATTGTGGTGTTCTGGCAGCTGATGTCTCATGCTGTATACCAAACTTAGAGCAAAAATCAGATATAAACTGGTTCAAGAATTTTGTACCTTTATCTGATCTAATTTTCACTATGCTGAGACCCTTTTCATTATGAATCTTCTTGAGAAGTTCAGGTAGCTTTGTTGTAGTTTCATTCTTCTTATACAAGTATACAACCCAGGTGAATTTGGAGTAATCATCCATAACCACCAGAGTGTATTTGTGTCCGCTGAAACTAAGAGGCGTAACTAGTCCAAATAAATCCATAAGGAGCAGTTGCAATACTCTGCTGGATGGAGGAGAAGGAATCCCTTTGAATGAAGCCTTGACTTGCTTTCCCTTCTAACATGCTGCACATGTCTAATCCTTAGAGAAAACTTCATTCGGGAGACCTTCAACCAAGGACATCCTTGCTATCTTGTTAAGAGTCTTAAAGTTCAGATGACTCATTCTCTTGTGCCAGAGCCAACTGTCGCTTTGGTACTCTTAACAATCAAGCATGCATTTCTTGGACAACTGTCCCATTCTGCAGTGTAGATGGTTCCTTTTCTGGAGCCAATTAGCAGGATCTGCTGAGTAACTCAATTTCTGATTGTGCATTTCTCTGTCGAGAACTCAACACTAAAACCGTTGTCGCAAAATTGTGACACCGATAACAGGTTGTGCCTTAAGCCATCAACATACGAAATACCTGTAACATGTACATCATCATTCACTAAGGTTCTAACTCCTCTGGTAAAGCCAAATTTGTCGTCACCGAAGAGAACTCGTGGGCCTGGTTTCTCAATGTAATTGCTGAGAAGATGTTGACTTCCAGTCATGTGCCTTGAGGATCCACTATCAATGTACCAGATAGTTGCTTGTACACCTTCTTTATTGGCCAATCCCATGCGAACCAGCGAACAAATCAGATTTTAGGTACCCTAGTAGACTTGGGTCCTGGGGGGTTAGCTGTACCTTTCGCGATCCAGACAAACAAGGCGTTTCTATTGTAATCATCAAGATCAGAAGACCTTATTTATCTCCCATACGCATATACATAATCATACATCTCATCATGTGTATTTTGATCAGTATGATTATCAGTGTGAGCCTTGGATGAATCAGAAGACTTGGGATTTTTCTTGTTAAATGGTCTTCTTTTAATCCAGTAGGGCTCAGGTGCAGCAGTCCTAGGTTTCTGATTGTAAGGGTAGGTACGACTGCTACCATCAAAAGATTCGTATCTTTTCTGCACAGATGGCTTGATCAGTTTACCCTTAGCTTGCTGGTTAGGCAGCTTGGACTGAGTCGACTTCAGTTAGGACCAGGCTGAGGCCTACTCTGCTGATTGGGCTGAGGTCTCTTCAGAAGAACATGATTCTTCTGTTGATTCCTTAGCTGGTTTCTGATCAGTTGGGGTCCATTTCTGTTCCCTTTCTGACCCGGCACTCGCCTTGCCTGATCAGCTGGTCCTTTTCCGTTATATGATACAGATTTGTTATAGTTTGTATCTTTATCAGAAACTCGTTTGGTTACACTTTTCTGATGTGAACCAGACGAGACTTTTGAGGATCCAGAAGGGTTCTCATACCCAATTCCCTTCTTATCAGTTGGCGCACGAAAATAGTTGTTCAAATTCTGAACAGTTTTAGATGATTTCGTGAAAACCTCTATTTTCATACGCAAACTGTCCTCAATGGCTTTTAGATTCTCATCCATTCAGAAGAGTTCATCAAATTTAGCCTGAGGACTTTGAGATCTCCTGCTTGTTTTAGATTGGTAGCTTGCTGTTCATTAATCAATTTTCCCTGATTAGAAGTGCCAACAATTAGAACATCCAGTTCTATGGTCAGCTTCTGAACAATTTCAATCAATTTATGTTCAGCAGATCTACTTTCCTTGCATTCTTTTACAAGCCGGACATTCTCTGCCCTTAGGTTATCATTCTCAACTTCCACTCTTGTATAAGTATCTATTGCATTAGAGAGATCATCAAGCAATTGGTCATTATAGACCTGCAGGTTAATCTCTCCAGCAGATGTGCTCAACACAGCAGGTGTGGAACAACAAATCACAGAAGTTTTAGAGAGTACCTCAAATTGATCAGCTTCTCTGGCCAATCAGACAGATGTCATCATCAGATGAGAAGTTCAGATCGTTGACATCATCTGTGTTGGTTATCAGACAGAAATCTTCAACAGATGAGTATCCAAAGTCATCTGATGGCAGGTAAGAGTAATCAATACCAGATGTGTCTGCTATCATAGCTTTCTGTCTCTGTATCGTTGCTCTCTTCTGTTTCGCTTCTCTTCTCTTTCTTTAGGAGTCAGGTCGGGGCAGTCTGTGCTGTAGTGACCTTGTATGTGGCAGTTGAAGCAAGTTCCAGATTCTCCAGATCCTCTCCTGTTAGGTGAATCATTTCTTCAATAAGATCTGTCAGGTGACTTTCCACCTTGCTTGTAATCAGAACTCCTTCTTTCTAATTTGTCACCACGTCTGTCTTCTTTGCGATCATCCCTTCGATCATCCATTATGTCATCTCTTCGGTCATCTCTACGATCTTCTCTTCGATCGTCTCTTCTGTCATCAGAATGATTTCGTTCTGGTGATCTATCAGTAGATCTCCTAACTCTTCCTCTACTTTGACTATAGTCTTTGTAGAACTTTCTGTACTTTCCCATTTGAACGTTTGATCATTCAAGCTTTCTAGTCAGCAGAGCAATCTGTTCATCTTTGCTGATGATGTTTTCCATTGGCTCAACAGATCGCGAACTGCTACTGGTTGCCTGAAATGCAACAGTTTTTGTAGAGTTTGTGGTAGCTTCAGAAGGAACATCATCTGATTCTTTGCCTCTTTCAATGAGATCAAATTCATGTGATTTCAAGCTGAAGAACAGATCGTTCAGCTTCATGGTTCCAATATCTTGATAATCTTTGATCACTGTTACTTTAGTATCCCATTTCTTTGTCAGTGATCTCTGAATCTTGTAGTTGATATCCTTATCTGACATTACTCGGCCTAAATCACGCAGTCTGTTGACTCCTCGAGTAATTCTTCCATCAAGCTGATCAATCGTCTCGTTTGGTAACATCTTCAATTTCTCAAAGTTTACCAGTTCAGCTTGCAATCTGTTATCCTTAATCAGATCATTACCTTTGCAAATTTTAGCAAGGGTATCCTATACTTCCTTAGCAGTCTTCAAATATTTGACCTTCTCACTTGTGGTAGAGTCCACAGTCTTCATGATCAGATGCCTGGCCACCGTATCCAGGTTGGAAAATTTCCTCTCTTCTGCATCCATCAGCGAAGGACTCTTTCTGATTCTTGCTCCAACTGGTTGCGTTGGATCTCCTCCTTCAGCTGGATTATAATGATAGATAATGATGGGTCCTATCTCAAGAATCTCCTTTATTCTGTTGCTGATGACTCCCAGATGGTCACTCGTGTTGAGAGACCAGTCGGCGTACTCGTCGATAGAGAACTTGGGCAGATCATGATTCATCCCAGACGTTGTTGGGGTTACACTGAAAAGTATGCTTTTACTTTGTATAACCAAACTGAAGTTTCTTATTTATTTGCTGAAATAAATATTTAATCACTGTTTCATTAAATATGAATGAATGTTATATATGTTTATTGCAAACCCATTCAATAAGATAGTACGTATTACGTTGTAGTTAATTTGGTGATACCCGATCACTGAAGATCAAATTAACAGCCCTCGTAATTAAGTACAAATTCACAACCCAGATGGAAATGAACGAACCATCATGAACGGTTGAAGTGTGAGACCCAGATTGGCCTGTCTTGACCAAGGAATCACACTAGCACATTTAGGTGCGCTGAATGAGGACCTACAAGAGGACAAATTCTTCGGTACTGAATATACAAGAATTAGACCTCAGTGGTGCGTTGTTTCTTAATCTCCGTCCCTTAAATAGGATCGTGTAAAATTAATAACTATTGCTTTGACTTATGATGGGAAGAGAGTCAATGCGATTCGATACCTTATATCTTGGGCAATATTATTAATTACATGACGATTGCTGACATTTAATACGGAGAATCGCGTGCAAGTAATTCTTGCTTGATTTGTCCCCTTGATGGGCTCATATCCTTTATCATGCCAAATCTTGCAAGTGGAAATTTATTTCCGGCATGGATAATAATGTTGAGCTGTCTTTACTCCAAGGACAAAGATATTAATTAATATAAAGCTTGTTCAGTGGCTTAATTAATTTATGGACTAAGATAATCTTAAACGCGGGAAATAATGACCGGGAGCCATGTTATATGTGAAATCGTAATATGGGTTAAGATGGATAGTTCAATATTAATTTTATAGTGGAGTAAATTAATATTAATGGACTTGAATAATATTTGGCCCAAAATATTAAAGCTTCATAGTCCATTGAAGGTCCAATCTTAACTCTCCTAAAGGCCCCCCAAATAGCCCAAAATAAAGTCCAATTAATGAGAGAGAGAAGAAAATATTCTTGCTATATTTCTAAGAGATATTTTCGAAAATTTGTGGCCAAAAAGGAAGAAAAGATTGTCTTGATTTTCTTGTAGATATTTTATGGAAAGAGATAATTATTGTAGGAATACATAATTATCCCATAAATTCAAGAAGTCAAATCTTGACTCCTTTAGGCTTGTAATTTTCGAAAATCATAGGTAGAAGAGGGAAAATAATTTTTTATGGAAAATTTAATTAAGGAGAAAAGAATATAGAAGATATATTCAAGATTTCTTGGAGACCAAGAAAAGATTTTCTTCCTTATTTCCTAAGCCCTAATTTTCGCCCCCTCCTCCCTATTTATAGGGGATGAGCTCTTCATTCCCAAGTGCAATTCCATGTGTTGGAAATATTAGAAATCCACAAAGGTGGTAGCAAAATATTTTATTTCTCTCCCATTAAAATCGTTCGTTGAAATCTTCCCACCGGATAACGCACGTGGACTTTGGGGATATATTTGGTAAGGCTCTTGGGTTGATTCATCCGTTTAATTCTTCAAGAGGTTAGTAATTCCGTAACTCCTAGTTCCGCATGTTTAGGATTTACTTGGATTATGTGTACGCATGTTGTTTATTATTATGTTGAATTGATTGAGGATTAATTCATGTTAGTAATTAACTGTTTAATTTAAATATGTATTTAAATAATCACCTCGAATAGATCCGGGCACCCCGATTTCCCAACAACTGGTATCAGAGCTCTGGTTTCGAGCTCTAATTTTTTAAATTGTTATTTAAATTATTGAACATTAAATTGAAATTGGATAGTAGAATTGCTAGATCTGTTTTGCAGGTATCCAATTGTCATGGTATTTAATGTGTTTATTTTCATGCATATGAATGAATGGTTTTTAATTCGACTCGTTCGGATTTGTTTTTCTCGTGAGAAAATCCACGAGTAGATTAGTCTATTTGATTTGTTCAATGTAATAGACTAGTCTAGATTTAAGGTATTTATTTTTTGTTAAATAAATTGTAACCTGATCGAAGACAAAGACGGAGACGAAAGGAATTAAAACGGATCCGGAACTGTACGTAGGAAACGTGCGCCGCGCAAAACATGTCAAGGGAGGCACGCGTCTTCTTACGGACGATGCCAAATGCGGGCCTAGGCGCTTATGTCTTCCGGCGAGATCGCCCTAGCGCAAGGCATGGGCGATATGATACCCGGGCGAAGGTGGCGAGAGGTGGCCGAGGTCGCCGAGAGTCTGCGAGCGATCTGTAGCTAACGCCTAGGTGCATGGCGTTCACCAATATTAATGACCCGGCCGGATCGCGGGCGTGCATCCCTACTTGTTTGCTTGGCGTGGCATTTCAAGACGGAGTTCGGTTCGAGATGAGCGAGTGGGAGAAATTCAAAACGGCGTTTCTTCAAAATCAAGCCAAAGAAAATCAAACCATGACAGTTGGATAATTTGTGCCCAATGTGTTTATTTTCTGCTTTGTTTGATTTATTGTTGCCGTATTTTCTTGTGCTTTATTTAATTTGTTTAAATGTGTTTGCATGAGAATTACTCAACGAAAAATCTCAAATTCAAAAATTACTAAGTATGTTATGATAATTAATTTGTTTTGACACAAATTAATTTTGACCTCCATGATTTATTTATTTGTGAAATCTTTTGGAGAAATTCCCCTACGGGACTGTCAAAAGATAGCTTTCACATGAATAAATTTCCAAAATGATGATTGTGAATTATTATTAGTGGCGACGATGACCCTCCAACGAGGCTCGATCAAAGCGAAGTAATAATTTTGTATTTAATCATGGTTATTACTTAGTTATAAAATTGATATTTATATACTTCTCCGAAGTCCCTGTCAATTTTATATTGGTCAAGTGGGAGCCGGCTATTAATTTTTTAAATTAAAGGTTTGTAACTGTTCTTGTTTGTAACCTGCTTGAATGTGATTTAAATGATGACCCTCCCACGAGGCTCATTTAAATCTGTTTTGAGATGTTGGCTGATGCATGATCATATTTTTTTTGAGATTTTAATATGAATCATGTGATCGAATTGTGTGGTTTAATTTTGTGTTGATCTGGATATTGATACAAAATATATGTTTATTTCAGTTCAGTATGTCGTAACCTTTTAATCCACTGTTCGATATACTGAAAGAAAACCAACTCATCAGAGAAAACTTTGTTGATTGGAAATGAAAAATTATAATTGTCCTAACTGCACAGGAGCACAAGTGGATTCTTGACATACCAAAAATTCAGATGAGCCAACTGATGAGTCAAAAGTGTGGGGCTCGTCAGATCACCATGCGAGAGATGTTGTCGTTGAAAATGGTGGAGGACAACCCCATAAGGGATTACGTCCTCAAAATTAATGGCCCATCTGAACAAACTTGAGGATCTGGGTGCAGATTATGATCTAGGACCCAGATCAATTTGCTACTCCACTCTCTGCCCAAAATTTTTTGAGCACTTTGGCTTCGCTAGCTGATTTGTTGCAAGCTTTGGTCGCGGCAGAGACGTTGATGGGGCACAAAAACTCAAGCCTTGACGGCAAGGGGTCCATCTTCCATCTTCTAGTTCAAGGGAAGGCAAGAAGAAGAGGACCAAAAGCCGTAAGCAATCAAACTCAACTGTTGCCAAGGACAATGGTAAGATGAGGGATGCTGGTAGTGTCAGTGAAATCTAGAGGGCAAGTGCTTCAACTGCGGTAAAGGACAATGGAGGTTGGCCTGTTCTAATCCCAAAAAGAATGGAAAGAAAGGTAATTCTCACACACTAGTTGTTGAAACCTGTTTGGCATCGTACACTTCTCATTCGTGGGTAGTTAATACGGAATCCATTGATCATGTTTGCTTCACGACAACTTAGTGGGAGTGAAATCCTCATCACGCTAGGCAATTCTACGAGAGTGGCAGCTTAAGCAGTGGGAGACCTGCACCTGTCTTTTGGAGACAAGAAGTTAATTTTAAGAGATGTTCTTTATGTTCATGTTTTTCGGAAAAACCTTATTTCTATTTCTAAGTTATTTAACGATGGATATTCTGTTCTTTTTAATAAAGATGTTACTGTTTTTCGTAACGATGTGATTATCTGTCGTGGAACTTTAAGGAACAATCTCTATATTATTAACTATGCACATCACTCACAAAATGCATCCTATAACACATCTACTATTTCTTATAAACGAAAGTGCTCGGCTGACGTGAACGAGACACTTCTTTGGCACCTAAGATTAGGTCATATTAACCCGAAAAGGATTCAAAGGTTGGTGAAAGATGGTTCTTTGGGGTTTCTCCAAATTGAGCCATTTCCGACTTGCGAATCGTGCTTGGAAGGTAAAATGACCAAGAGGGCATTTGGAGCCAAGGGGCTTAGAGCTAAGAAGTGTTAGAAATCGTTCACGCCGATGTGTGTGGTCCAATGCAAATCAAACCTAGAGGTGGCTACGAGTATTTCATTACTTTTATCGATGATTACTCACGCTACGAATACATTTTTCTAATGAAGCATAAATCTGAGACCTTTGATAAATTCAAAGAATTTAAGGCTCAAGTAGAGAATCATAAGGGAAAAAGTATCAAGTTTCTACGATCTGATCGCGGAGGCGAATACCTCAGCGATGAATTTTTGAACTACCTATCGGAAGTGGGGATTGCATCCCAGTTGACTGCACCCTGTACCCCTCAACAAAACGGGGTTGCAGAACGAAGGAATATAACGCTTTTAGAAATGGTAAGGTCAATGATGAGTTATGCGGATTTACCAAAATCGTTCTGGGGTTACGCATTAGAAACAGCGGCTTATATTCTAAACCTAGTGCCATCCAAATCGGTACCTAAAACCTCGAGAGAATTGTGGACGGGGCACAAGCCCAGTTTAGGACACATCAGGATCTGGGGGTGTCCAGCATACGTGCTAGACAAGGAAGCCGGTAAATTGGATGCACGTTCGGAATTAAGGATGTTCATAGGGTACCCCGAAGGAACTAAAGGATGCATGTTCTATGGTCCCAAAGATCAAAAGGTGGTAATCAGTACTCACTTTAGATTTTTGGAAGAAGACTATATGAACAGTCGAAAGCCTAGAAGTGAAATTACCTTAGAAGAACTTAGGGGGCCGAGTCCATTGCCAATTGTCCAAAATGACATACCAAACGTCACGCCTACACAACCGGAACCTCGTCATAGTGGGAGGGTTATCAGACAACCAGAGATTCTTGGGGATCGGAGAGTCATCAGACTTGATCTCCGCAGAAGAATCAGATCCATGGTCCTACAACGAGGCGATCCAAGACAAAGATGCTCAATCTTGGCAAACAGCAATGGAAGCCGAGATGGGTTCAATGGATCACAACAAGGTGTGGGAGCTAGTCGAACCACTTGATGGGGTAAAACCCATCGGATGCAAGTGGGTATATAAGAGAAAAAGGGGACCGGACGGAAGGGTTGAAACCTTCGAAGCAAGACTTGTGGCGAAAGGGTACACTCAGAAAGAAGGGATCGATTATGAGGGAACTTTTTTGCCCGTAGCCATGCTCAAGTCCATCCGCATTCTCTTGTCGATTGCTGCGCATCTAGATTTTGAGATCTGGCAAATGGACGTCAAGACAGCTTTCCTAAATGGAAATCTTGACGAAGAAATCTATATGCAACAACCCAAAGGCTTCATTGAAAAAGGTCAAGAGCATCTGGTTTTTAAGCTCAGGAAGTCCATTTATGGACTGAAGCAAGCATCCCGAGCTTGGAATCAGTGTTTTGATCAAGTTATAAAGTCCTACGGATTCGATCAAAATGAATTTAAAAGTAGTGTCTATAAAAAGCGTGACGGAACTGTATTGGTATTTTTGGTACTATACGTGGACGATATTCTGCTCATCGGAAACGATGTAAAGGTGTTATCAGACGTAAGGGCATGGCTGTCAAAACAGTTCGATATGAAGGACTTAGGGGAAGCCGGTCACATCCTAGGGATCTAGATCACTCGAGATCGCTGGAAAGAATGATCGGGCTTTCGCAAGCCTCATACATAGATACTATTTTGAAGCACTTCAGCATGCAGGATTCCAAGAAAGGCTTTGTGCCCTACATACACGGAATCCATCTATCCAAAGAGATGTGTCCCAAGACACAAAAAGAGATAGATGACATGAAGGGTATCCCTTATGCTTTGGCTGTGGGAAGCCTCATGTATGCAATGCTGTGTACGAGACCAGATATCTGCTTTGTCGTAGGCATGGTGGCAAGATATCAAAGCAACCCTGGGAAAGAACATTGGACTGCAGTAAAGAACATTCTGAAGTACAAAAGGACACGGGACATAATGTTAGTTTACAAGTCAGACAGTCTAAACCCCATCGGTTACACGAACTCGGATTTCCAATCAGATATTGACTCCAAAAAGTCTACCTCGAGTAGTGTGTTTTGCATGGGGGGAGGAGCCATGACATGGAGAAACGTAAAACAAAAATGCATCGCTGATTCCACCATGGAAGCCGAGTACGTAGCTGCTTGTGAAGCAGCAAAGGAAGCGGTTTGGCTCAAAAACTTCCTAGTGGACTTGGACATTTTCTGGATTTTCCTAGCACGATCACAATTTACTGTCATAATGCTGGAGCAGTTGGAAATTCGAGGGAAACGAGAGCCCACAAGGCCATCAAACACATTGAAAGAAAATATCATCTCATAAGAGAAATCGTTAAGAGAGGAGACATTGAGGTGGCTAAGATTGCATCGGAAGACAACCTAACAGATCCATTCACAAAGGGTGTGCCTCAGAGTACATTCGAGAGAATTGTGAAAGGAATGGGTGTCAAAGACGTTGCCAATCTGCTTTGAGTATAAGTGGGAGAAATATTATTAGGTTCGTGTAGGGTGACATTAGATGTCACATAGAACACGAGACATGATGTAGTATACTTAAAAGCAGACTTTGAGTATAAGTGGGAGATTGTTGGGGTTATACTAAAAAAGTATGCTTTTACTTTGTATAACCAAACTGAAGTTTCTTATTTATTTACTGAAATAAATTATTCAATCACTGTTGCATTAAATATGAATGAATGTTATATATGTTTATTGCAAACCCGTTCAATAAGACAGTACGTATTACGTTGTAGTTAATTTGGTGATACCCGATCACTGAAGATCAAATTAACAGCCCTCGTAGTTAAGTACAAATTCACAACCCAGATGGAAATGAACGAACCATCATGAACGGTTGAAGTGTGAGACCCAGATTGGCCTGTCTTGACCAAGGGATCACACTAGTGCATTTAGGTGCGCTGAATGAGGACCTACAGGAGGACAAATTCTTCGGTACTGAATATACAAGAATTAGACCTCAGTGGTGCGTTGTTTCTTAATCTTCGTCCCTTAAATAGGATAGTGTGAAATTAATAACTATTACTTTGACTTATGATGGGAAGATAGTCAATGCGATTCGATACCTTATATCTTGGGCAATATTATTAATTACATGACGATTGCTGACATTTAATACGGAGAATCGCGTGCAAGTACGTCTTGCTTGATTTGTCCCCTTGGTGGGCTCATATCCTTTATCATGCCAAATCTTGCAAGTGGAAATTTATTTCCGGCATGGATAATAATGTTGAGCTGTCTTTACTCCAAGGACAAAGATATTAATTAATATAAAGCTTGTTCAGTGGCTTAATTAATTAATGGACTAAGATAATTTTAAACGCGAGAAATAATAACCGAGAGCCATGTTACATGTGAAATCGTAATATGGGTTAAGATGGATAGTTCAATATTAATTTTATAGTGGAGTAAATTAATATTAATGGACTTGAATAATATTTGGCCAAAAATATTAAAGCTTCATAGTCCATTGAAGGTCCAATCTTAACTCTCCTAAAGGCCCCCCAAATAGCCAAAATAAAGTCTAATTAATGAGAGAGAGAATAAAATATTCTTGCTATATTTCCAAGAGATATTTTCGAAAATTTGTGGCCAAAAAGGAAGAAAAGATTGTCTTGATTTTTTTGTAGATATTTTATGGAAATAGATAATTATTGTAGGAATACATAATTATCCCATAAATTCAAGAAGTCAAATCTTGACTCCTTTAGGCATGTAATTTTCGAAAATCATAGGTAGAAGAGCTGAAATAATTTTTTATGGAAAATTTAATTAAGGAGAAAAGAATATAGAAGATATATTCAAGATTTCTTGGAGACCAAAAAAAGATTTTCTTCCTTATTTTTCCAACCCTAATTTTTGCCCCCCTCCTCCCTATTTATAGGGGATGAGCTCTTCATTCCCAAGTGCAATTTCATGTGTTGAAAATATTAGAAATCCACAAAGGTGGTAGCAAAATATTTAATTTCTCTCCCATTAAAATCGTTCGTTGAAATCTTCCCAGTGGATAGCGTTCGTGGACTTTGGGGATATATTTGGGAAGGCTCTTGGGTTGATTCATCCGTTTGATTCTTCAAGAGGTTAGTAATTCCGTAACTCCTAGTTCCACATGTTTAGGATTTACGTGAATTATGTGTACGCATGTTGTTTAATTATTATGTTGAATTGATTTAGGATTAATTCATGTTAGTAATTAACTGTTTAATTTAAATATGTATTTAAATAATTACCTCGAATAGATCCGGGCACCCCGATTTTCCCAACACACATGAGTCACTCGATTTTTGATTGTGCATTGATCTGATGAGAACTCAACACTGAATCCGTTGTCGTAGAACTGAGATACATATAATAGGTTATGCCTTAAGCCGTCAACGTATGAAACACATGTAACATGTACATCATCGTTCACGAAGGTTCCAACTCCTCTGGTAAAACCAAAGTTGTCGTCCCCAAAGAGAACCCGTGGGCATTGTTTCTCAATGTAATTCCTGAGGAGATGTTGACTTCCAGTCATGTGCCTTGAACATCCACTATCTATGTACCAGATAGTTGCTTGTACACCTCCTTTATTAGCCAGTCCCGCTCGAGCCTGCGAGCAAATCAGATTTTAGGTACCCCAGTAGAATCGGGTCCTGGGGGGTTAGAAGTACCTTTCGGAATCCAAATAAATTTGGCACCTTTGTTGAACACAGAAGGCTTGATTTGTCTCCCATAAACATCTACATAATCATATGTTTCTTCATATGCAATCTGATCAGTATGATTATTAGTGTGAGCCTTGGATGAATCAGAAGACTTGGGATTTTTCATTGATACTTGTCTTCTTTTAATTCAGTGGGGCTCAGGTGCAGCAGCCCTAGGTTTCTGATTGTAAGGGTAGGTACGACTGCTACCATTAAAAGATTCATATCTTTCTGGCATAGATGGTCTTAGCAGTTTACCCTTAGCTTACTTGTTAGGCAGCTTGGATTGAGTTGACTTCAGCTGGTACTGTCCCTTATGAGATGGTCCAGACTGAGGCCTACTCTGCTGATTTGGCTGAGGTCTCTTCAGAAGAACAGGATTCTTCTGTTGATCCCTCGGCTGATGTCTGATTAGTTGGGGTCCATTTTTGTTCCTTTTCTAATCCGGCACTTGCCTTGCCTGGTCAGCTGATCCTTTTCCCTTATCTGATACAAATTTGGCTTTTCGTGTATCTTGATCAGAAACTCGTTTGGTTACACTTTTCTGGTGTGAATCAGACGGGGCTTTTGAGGATCCAGAAGGGTTCTCATACCCAATTCCCTTCTTATCAATTGGCGTACAAAAATAGTTGTTCAGATCTTGAACAGTCTTAGATGATTTTGTGAAAACCTCTATTTTCTTACGCAAACCGTCCTCAGTAATTTTCAGATTCTCATGCATTCGGAAGAGTTCATCAAACTTAGCCTGAAGGACTTTGAGTTCTCCAGCTTGTCGTTCATTGAGAGTCAACTGTTCCTTAATCAGCTTTCCCTGATCAGTAGTACTAACTTTCAGAAACTCCAGTTCTTTAGTCATCTTCTGAACAGTTTTAGCTGATTTTACTTGCCTTAATATCCTAGTCAAG
Organism: Stenogyne calaminthoides; assembly: GCA_037126765.1. Taxonomy (NCBI): domain Eukaryota; kingdom Viridiplantae; phylum Streptophyta; class Magnoliopsida; order Lamiales; family Lamiaceae; genus Stenogyne; species Stenogyne calaminthoides. The sequence goes on along the minus strand of JBBCBC010000024.1, from coordinate 4,719,640 downwards.
CCGAATATTCTCAGCCCTTAGGTTATCATTCTCAACTTCCACTCGTGTATAAGTATCTATTGCAATAGAGAGATCATCAAGCAATTGGTCATTATAGACCTGCAGGTTAATCTCTCTAGCAGATGTGCTAAGCACAACAGGTGTAGAACAGGGAACCACAGAAGGTTTAGAGAATACCTCAAATTGGTAAGTTTCTCTGGCCATGAAATAGATGTCGTCATCAGATGAGAAGTTCATATCATCGACATCATCAGTTGTGGTGATCAGACATAAATCTTCAACAGATGAGTAGCCTGAGTCATCTGAAGGTAGATAAGAATCATCAATGCCAGATGTGTCGGCAACCATTGGTTTTCTGTCTCGGAACCTTTGTTCTATTCTGTTCCGCTTTTCCTCTCTCTCCTTGGGAGTTAGGTCGGGGCAATCAACACTGTAGTGACCTGGTTTCTGACAGTTTTAGCAAACCCTTGAGTCTCCAGAATTTCCTCTGTTAGGTGAATCATTTCTTCGGTATGATCTGTCAAGAGACTTTCCACCTTGTTTGTAATCAGAACCTCTTTTATCTGATCTCTCATCTCTTCTGTTCTCTCTGTGATCCTCTGTACGATCATCTTTCCTTTCATCTCTGTGATCGTCTTTTCGGTTATCTCTTCTGTTATCCCTATCATCTGAAGATCGATATCTTTCTTGTGATCTGTCAGAAGATCTTCGATCTCTTCCTCTGCTTCGTCGATAGTCGTCATAAAACTTTCTGTACTCGCCCATCTAAACATTTGTTCGTTCAAGTTTTCTCGTTAGAAGTGCAATCTGTTCAGCCTGGTTGATGATGTTTCAAACTGGTTCAACAATTCGTGAACTGCCACTGGTTGCCTGGAATGCAACATATTTTGTTGAGTTTGCAGCAGCTTTGTTGGTCCCGGTGGGAAAACCTATTTTGCGTGTGCGGAAGCAAGACGTTTTCATTTCGGTGCATAAAAACAGGGATGAGGGCAGAGTGCTCCAATTTTTTTTTAAACTTTTGAGCTCATGTGTGTGCTTTGCTTATAAACGAGTGCGTATGACAAGTATAAACATAAAGCAAATAAACAACACAAAGAATATATAGTGGTTCGGACAACCAAATCCTACATCCACTCTCCTCTAGGGAAATTCCTTTAAACAGGACTTATCACCCTCCACGGGATTGCTAATAGATATTTACCGAGCTCACTTTCGAATGGACTTATAACCCTCTCTCGGGTTCGCCTCGGGACTTATCACCCTCCACGGGATCGCCTAGAGATGTTTAACGAGTTCACACTCCATCGGGACTTATCACCCTCACTCGGGTTTGCCTAACAACTACCTCACTTCACCACTGGGTTTGGGTTTTGGTGTTGTCTCCAACTATGATGAGATTTTCCCTTACAAAGGTTTTTAGCCTCAATGCTAAGGTTGGGAAAATCTCTAAGCTTATGATACATCGTGGGTTGCTTAGATTGGGTTCTAGAACACTCTTTGAATATATTTGTATATCTATAGGCTTGTGTTCTAGGGTGGGAAAAGCTTTGGCTATAACACTTTTTGGCTCAGAGCATTGTTGCTATCTTTTTTCACACTTCCACACCGATAATGAAGGAAGAACTTGTATTTATAGTGTGGATTTGAATGTTACCGATTGGAGAATCACATTCAAATCCATACTATTCTTTGTAAGTTCTTGACTTTTCGGGCTGGTTGTCTTCCTCTCGTTGGTCCACGCCACCGATTCAATCGGCTATATTCCTCGCCTTGATTGCCTCGGAATATTCAGGATATACTGAGCATTCAAGATATTCTATCGAGTCTTGATAACATCGTGCCTTGATATTTCTCGAGTCTTGATTTTCTCGAGCCTTGATTTTCTCTCGAGCCTTGAGTTTCTCACGAGTCTTCGTGTTCTCAGATATCTTCGAGTCTTGTAAAAACTAACCTGTTCTATATCTGCCGACTATACACGGTGCAGATAATATCCTGAACACTCTAAAACTGAATCCTGATTCATCTATCAAGATTATCCTGAACATGTCATACTTAGGGGTTTTGGGATCTAATCAAAATCATATAATCTTTTATTAAATTCATCTCCCAACAATTTCCCCCTTTTTGATGATGCCAAAACCTATCTTGTTTACAAACATATAACCTATACTCAGGTTTCAGTTTTTCCTATTACAAGAAAGGTAAATCTCCAATCAATTTAAAAACATTCAACAAATTTCTTTAGTAATGAATCTTTTCTAAATAGATCATTACTAAATACTTAAGCAGTTTCTTATAGCATCATATAGTTTCCCTTATATATGAGCATATAATCAGATCAGAGACATTCAATCAGGCATATCTAAATAAAAAAAAAAGATAATGAGGTATTATCTTTGAGCATAAAGATAAAAGTTTCATTGATTGTATGTTATCAGTTACAAATTACAATGAACTTTATTGAAGAAAATAAAGACACAAACATAAAGAATTACAAGTCTTCAGTCTTCAGTCTTCTGCTCGACTCCTCATTCCTCTTCTTCTACGGACTTTGTCTGATCAGGCATACTGATACTCATGCTGACTGAGTTCAGTTTCTTCTGATTTCAGACATCCTGACCCTCAGGTCACTTGACCTATACTGAGTCTCAGTCCACTTTACTGATCCTTCAGTATTCCTTTTCACTCATGCTATCTGATTTCCTTCTTGATCTGATCAGTTCGACTGATTAGATCAATCACTTCTTTAGATCAACATATCAGAATAGCATCAGGTCATCATATTAGGTTAGCATATCAGGTTTATCATATCTGATCTCGATCACGTCTGATCTTGATCAGTCTCTTTCGCTTATCTTCTGATTTGCAACCTTTTCTCCGATTTCGGTTTGGCTTTTAGCTTTTCTTCATTTCGATTACGCGATACTCATCAGTTCACTCTGGAACTCATCTAACTCATCTGATTTTGATCAGTCTTGTCTGCAGCCTCGTCTGATCTCAATCATCTACTTTTGATTCCGTGAGTTCCCCCTCAAGTTGAAGTCCCCTTTCAATTGATATAGACCGATATATCTGATTTTGTGAAGTTTTCAATCTCAGCTGATTTTCTTCATTAGGTCAGCTTTGACTGTAATCAGATTTTTGTTTGACCTAATCTGATTCTCCTCAGATTAAGACAATTCTTGGAAAGTGTTACTGCCATAACTTAGTCTAGAGTAATAGCCTCTATTTCCTAAGTTGGTGCGATTTGACATGCGTAGATTTCGTCTGGCACTCTCGATATGTCAATCCGCCGTAACTTTATCCAATTATCGGTCGCGTGATTTCTACACGCTGTCCTTGTGATGCAAATTTTTCTAAAATAGGCTTTGAGAACTCAAATTTGCATCTGCACCCTTCCTTGGCCTCTATAAATTGGACCAATGTTTTACACAACATAACTCATTCACCATACATATCTTCTTCGTAGAATCATGTATCCCTGGTGAACCCTTGTTTCGGTGTGAGACTTCCGTGAAACACTTTTACCCCTTTTTCCATGATTTCATCTTCTCAAATCAACTCTGTTTATCCCTTTATTGCTGCTTTTCGTCATCGTCCAAGCGATTTTCACATACGATCGTTGCAAAGCTTCTCTTTCACCATGGCGGTGGTTCTCATTACATTGTAACCGAGAAGACACTTCTCCTAACCGTATGACACTTTGTGTGTCTATCGTTATGACGTGACTACCATCAACAGACTTAGTCCGAAAATGAATGTGAGTTTGATATACGATCTAAATCGATAACTTGGTGATCTTCCTATATCAAACTCACCCTTTTAATGATGGAGCGCCCTTTTGCTCCTCCTAGGGGCTCTGGCTAAAAAAAAATCCTATCAAGGCCGCTCTCGCTCCATTTTCTTGATCTTGACCTGCGGCGCCTTGGGATTTTTCTTCTTTAAAGCCCTCTCTCCCCTGTTAAGTGGGGAAAATGAGAGCATCGATTTAAAATCTCTCTTTTCCTCCTCTTAATCACCTCCCCAGTAGATCGGGTTTGGGTTTGGATGAAGGTTTAGGGATATGGCTTAAGGGTTTAGGGTTTAGAGTTATGTATTGACCTCGGGTTTTCTTGCATTTGTAACTTGTAATGTAACCCGACCTTGGTCTTTATCAATGAAAAGTTCTATTATTCCATTGTTGTGTAAACCTTTTCATTTTCCTTGGTACCGCTTGTTGATATCGGATCGTAGATAGGTTTAAAAAGAAAGATCCGCTTTCAAAGTAAAAACATTGAAAAAGTAATCTTTTGAGCACCGCCCGATACCACTTGTTGGTCGGTGGGAAAACCTATTTTTGCGTCGCGGAAGCAAGACGTTTTCATTTGATTGCATAAAAAAACGAGGATGAGGGCAGAGTGCTCCAATTTTTTTTTTAACTTTTGAGCTCATGTGTGTGCTTTGCTTATAAACGAAAAGCGTATGACAAGTATAAACATAAAGCAAGAAACAACACAAAGAATATATAGTGGTTCGGACAACCGACCCTACATCCACTCCCTCTCTAGGGAAATTCCTTTAAACGGACTTATCACCCTCCACGGATTGCTAATAGATATTTACCGAGCTCACACTCGAACTGGACTTATAACCCTCTCTCGGGTTCGCCTGGGACTTATCACCCTCCACGGGATCGCCCTATGATGTTTAACGAGTTCACACTCCATCGGGACTTATCACCTCACGGGTTTGCCTAACAACTACCTCACTTCACCACTGGGTTTGGGTTTTGGTGTTGTCTCCAACTATGGTGAGATTTTCCCTTACAAAGGTTTAGCCTCAATGCTAAGGTTGGGAAAATCTCTCTAAGCTTATGATACATCGTGGGTTGCTTAGATTGGGTTCTAGAACACTCTTTGAATATATTTGTATATCTATAGGCTTTGTGTTCTAGGGTGGGAAAGCTTTGACTATAACACTTTTTGGCTCAGAAGCATTGTTGCTATCTTTTTCACACTTCCACACCGATAATGAAGGAAGAACTTGTATTTATAGTGTGGATTTGAATGTTACCGTTGGAGAGAATCACATTCAAATCCATACTATTCTTTGTAAGTTCTGCAGCTTTTCCTGGCTGGTTGTCTTCCTCTCGTTGGTCCACGTCAGCTGGATTCCAACGGCTATATTCCTCAGCTTCAGTGCCTCGGAATATTCAGGATATCTCGAGCATTCAAGATGTTATCGAGTCTTGAGAAATCTTGTGCCTTCAAGATTTCTCCGAGTCTTGATTTTCTCTCGAGCCTTGATTTTCTCTCGAGCCTTCGGTTTCTCGAGTCTTCGTGTTCTCTCAGATTCATTGAGTCTTGAGAAAAAACTAACTCGTTTCTATATCTGCCGACTATACAGTGCGAGATAATATCCTGAACACTCTAAAACTGAATCCTGATTCATCTATCAAGATTATCCTGAACATGTCATACTTAGGGGTTTTGGGATCTAATCAAAATCATATAATCTTTTATTAAATTCATCTCCCAACAAGCTTCATCAGAGACATCATCTGATCCTTGTCCTCTCTCAATCAGATCAAACTCATGGGCTTTCAAACTAAAGATTAGATCATTTGGCTTCATGGTAGCAATATCTTGACAATCCTTAATCACAGTCACCTTTGTATCCCATTTCTTGGTCAACGATATGAGAATCTTGTAGTTGATATCCTTATTTGACATTACTCGTCCTAGATCACGAAGTTGATTGACTCCTCGAGTGATCCTTCCATCAAATTGATCAACTTTTTCATTTGGCAGCATCTTGAGTTTCTCAAATACCACCAGCTCAGCTTGCAATCTGCTGTCCTTAATCTGTTCATTTCCTCTACAGATTTTAGCAAGTGTATCCCAAACTTCCTTAGCTGTCTTCAGGTACTTCACTTTCTCCCATGTAGTAGCATCCATAGTTTTCATGATGAGATGTCTGGCAACAGTATCCAGATTAGACAATTTCCTCTCATCTGCATCCATCAGAGAGGGACTCTTTCTGATTCTTGCTCCAACTGGTTGAGTAGGATCTCGTTCTCCTGCTTCAGCTAGGTTATAATGATAGATGATAATCGGTCCTATCTCAATAATCTCATCCATTCTGTTGCTTATCACTCCCAGATGGTCTCTCATGTCTATAGGCCAATCTGCATACTCATCAACAAAAAACATGGGTAAATTATGAAGCATACCTGAAGTGTTATCCATGCTTGTGGTGATTTTGAATAATATGAGTTTTAAAAATGGTTTTTCAAAGATCAGTTCAAGTGACCACAAAGGTTCTTCCTCAAGAACCGATGATATTCAAAACCAGTGGTCAGAAGAACCACTGCTCTGATACCACTTGTAGGTCCCGAACGGATTTCAGTGAGGGTGGAAGTCTAGAGGGGAGGGGTGAATAGACTTCCAAAACTTTTTTGTGGATCAGGTGTGTGAGCAAGTAATCCCGATCAAAGTGCGGAGTGAATCAGTATGGACTGATATCTGACTTACTGATCTATCAAACAGATCAGTTCGGCGTCTATCAGTTTAACTGATGGTGCGGAAGATTAGTTAACCTGTGTGAAAACTAGTTTTACTCAAATAAAGATTCTGACCAATCTGGTTCAGACCAGATGACAAAGGTGTCAAACTGATCAGATCGGAAGCTTGATGCTAGTCTGATCCAGGTACAGAATATGCATGCAGATAACAAAGAGTAGTGTGCAGATAGGTGTAAAGCAAAGTAAAGGCACACAGATTTATAGTGGTTCAGACAACTTGTCCTACGTCCACTCTTCCCTATCACCAGGGGTACCAACTTAACCAACTGGACTTAGTTTAATGTGTTAGTCCAACATAGCAAGTTCTCACTCAACTAATCCCAGAAATCAGATCTAGAAACCCTATACTGAAATCTTGCTATAACAAACTTAACCTAACTTTTGTTTGGGTATAAGATTTGTGATGTTCCAACTGGAATACTATCATATCTTCTATGTTGCCTAAGGCTTGAGGATAAGTATTCTATGCTAAGAACAATGGGATGAACACTTAAGAATAAATCTTGAGTTTGTGTTCTTCGTGCGGAAATATGCTAGTGCTTGAGCTTGATGATAATTTCCGTAACCTTAATATGAAGGTTTGATCCCATATTTATAGGCACGAAATTGAACTAGCCGTTGGAGAGCAATTCGAATTTTAGTCTATTTTAGGTAGCTTGCAGGCTTGATTTGACGTGCTCAGAAAGGCCATGCCGTCTTCGTGCAATTTTGTCCTTTCTAGCCATTTGGGCCGATACGCCATATCCTGCATAGTCAGATCCGTACATACGTGTCGAATTCTTAGTGGCTAACAAGTACACTGAATCGGCGCCTTGTAAAGCCAGCAGTTTAGCATTCTTCTGGTCTGATGTCAATCGTATGTCTTTGATAATTAGATATGCTTATCATATTTCTGACTTAGCTCCATCTGATCAGTATACAACTGTTCAGTAAATTTGAGTCTTCTGATGAGGTTGTCTTAGCTTCAACCTATCGACTCTGTTGATGTTCTTCTACAGGTCTTCTGTTCTTCGCTTCTGATCTTCGTTTCTGATCTTCGTTTTTGATCTTCACTTCTGAACTTCATTTCTGATCTTCACTTCTGATCTTCGTTTCCGATCTTCACTTCTGATCTACGTTTCTGATCTTCACTTCTGATCTGAACTTATACATATTCAGTTCCCCCTCAATATGTGACCTAGTCTAATACATCAGCTGTCTAACAAGTTCAGCTGGTCTCCTATCATCATCAGTCGACTAACAGGTTCGACTGGTCCTATTACAACTGTTTTAGAACTTCCATCAAAACTATAAATTTCCCAACATCTTCCATTGAACAGAGACAAATAAAACGACTCTATTTAGGTCAACCACACTGAACTGATATGTTCCTTAATGTCCACGAATGTATAACATTCTGTTTGTTTGTACTTAAGAATGAACAAAGCACTATTCAACTCGAAGTAGTTTGTTCAGGGTCTTTTTGGGTCAGTACAAAACAATCTTCAGGATCTTTTGGTCTTCAGGATGTTCAGTCTTCAGGACTCTTCTTCCTTAGGAACTTCGGTCTTCAGCATTCTTCTGAGTTACTCAGGAACAACTGAGTCTTTCAGGCAAAATCAAAACAAACCTATTTATCCCTGATCTATATTTGCTGACTATACAGAGTGCAGATAATCCTGAGTCTTAATATCTATTGAAACTTAATCCTATACTACCAAGATGTTCTGATACATGTCATACTCAGGGGTTTTGGGATCTAATCAAAATCTTTATTAAATTCATCTCCCAACAATTTCCCCCTTTTTGATGATGCCAAAACCATTTTGTTACAAGCTTGCAATCACAACAGAAATAAACCTATCATCTATTTAGGTTTCAATTCCTATAGCAAGTAAGAACAAGTAAATAGTAAACATCAAACAATCAGTAAGATAATGAGAAATTATCTTTTTGATCAACAGGAATCAGTAGAGTTTTCATTAAAGCACAAAAACATGAGTAGAAGATACAGAAGTTTATCTTTACTCTACTGAAACATAAAAATACTTCATTCATCATCAGATTCAATCTCATCTGTGGGAGGCTCCAAGTTGAACATACCATAGTATCTCTTCTTCAGTTCTTCCCTCTTCTGAATAATTTGAGCATCATTTCCTGTCAGCTCGAGGTATTTAGCCTGGTCCAGAAATATCAACATAAATGAAGTCGAAGTTGATCATCCCATTCTTGAACTTTGGTGGAGGATACTTGATCTGTCAGGTGCCTTCAACTGATAACCTAGTGTATCAAACACATTAAACCATTTGTGGCATTCATCAGTGAAGTTCTTCAGTAGATAGGCAATAAATGCATCATCCCTGTCAGATATGGATCGAGGCCAGATCTGTAAGATATCATAGTTGAAAAAAACTCTCTTTTAGCAGTTTTCCACTTACCATTCAGTTCAATTGGCATCCATTTATCCACATGAGGCCACATCCTCTTCCTTGGCTTTGTGCCTCTCCTCCTGTAAACCATCCTTTGAAATCCACCTCTGTTCCTCTTAGCTTCTTCCCTTGCTTTTCTGGTTATCTCTGATCCTGACACAGAAATAGCAGCTCTCCTTAACTTCTCAGCTTCAATCATCTTGACAGAATTATGCCAGTCCCAGTTAAGTCTTTTGGAGGATACACCATATTCTCCAAATCCTTCTCTGAAAAGTTCATCAGCCTCAGAGTCTTCTTCTTTCTGAGTAGTTGTCTCCTGAGTTTCCTCCTCTTATTTAAACTCAACAACTAACTTCCTCTGAGTGGGCTTCTTACTGACTGGTTTGGCAATAGCTTTAGCTTTTCTTTTCAGCGGTTTTTCAATAAAGGCAGCAACAGCTTTCTCAGGCATCTTTTGAGGCATCAGGATTCCATGAGCTTCTCCACACTTGCTGGTTTCATGTTCCCTCTGCCTTTTTGCCCTTTGTTCAATTACTTCCATAGCCACCTCAGGGTGAATCATCACTTCAGGCTCTTTCCTCTTCTCTCCTCGCTGAATTTCAGTAGGGAATTGTTCGATCTGTTTCTCCAAGGGAGGCAAAGCTGGAAGCTTGTCATAGCTTTCCCCCTTTTTGGCATCATAGTCTTCAATGATTTGGGAGAGGGTCCTGTCCATGTGCATCTGTTCCCTTCCAATGGACCTAACTTCAGCAGCCACCTGGAAGTGTTCATCCTGAATCCTCTGTAAAACATTCAGCTCTGTGCTGGTGTCTTCAACAAGACCACCAAAGGTTGATTTCCTCTTATCCATGCTCTTCCACAACATACTTAATTAATTCCTCTGTCTTGGATTTCAAAAAAATCCTCAAGCATTTTCGACCTCAGCTCAAACCTCCTCTCCATTTCATCTTTTACCTCCTTAGCAACATCTACAAATTTTGTACTGAACTCAGTAAATTTACTATCAATTGAAGTGGATAGTAAGGTTACCTGATCAGTGGATACCATAGATGTGCTAAGGGCCTCAATGACTTTGCTTTGAGAAGTCTGTGTCTCAACAATCTTTGACACTTCTCCAACCAGAGGCTCAAGCTTAGAAATCTGATCAACAATGGGCTCGAGCTTGGTAAGCTTCTCAATTATAGGAGTGAGATCAATAGCTGGTTGTACAGGAATTGGAATCTCTTCTTCAGTCTCAGTTTGAATTCCAATGTCAACAATTTCTGTCAGTGTTTCAGTAGCTCCTGATGGGCTTCCAGTTGCTCCATCCTTAGGCTCAGCATCCTTCCTGCTCCCCTCAGGAATGTCTTAATCACTTTTGTCCTGAGGTGGACCTTGATCATACTTGTCCTGCCCACTGACATCTCCTTCAGGTTGGTCAGCAACCTTCCTTTCAGCATGCTTATTCTGCACTAAGGCATCAAACTCAGAATGTTTGATCCTCAGCTTCTCTTTCCAAGTCCTGAAAAAGCATCAATCTTAGCCACCTCCTCTGCCCAAAATTCTTCACCCCTGAAGTTGCCAATCTTCAGCATCATGGCAAAGGACTGATTCACAATCAGCATAGTTGTTTTCAGTCTGAAAAACATACCCTGAAGATCAGGATAGTTAGTCAGTTTAGGATACTTATCTAGAACGAAGCGTTCAACCTTCTGCTTCCATTCTCTTTCCTCCGCCTCACCTTTCCTGAGTTCAGGAACATGTGCCTCCTCTTCAGAGCTAGACTGAGCCTCTGAAGGTATGGAAATTATTGGCTCTGAGGGGTGAGTGGGTGGGATCTGAATTTGGCTTTCTTCAACAGGTTGTTGGGAACCTGTGAAGATCTCTCGTGTAATCTGGTCAGTGCCGATACTGGTACCTAGTACCTCAGTAAAGACATCTTCATCTCCTCCTCCTTCATGCAACGTTTCCTCCTGAAGGGTTTCTTGTTCAGTGGCCTGAGAGACCACTTTAGCCAAAGTATCTAAAGGAGATTTCTCTCCTGCCTCCATCTCCCCAATCGTTCCGAGTCGCTTCTTCTTCCATTTTTCCTCTTCCTGAGCCTTCTTTTTCTCTCCAGTCTCTCTTTTCACTTTTAGCAGCTCAAGAGATTTCTTTCTTTTCTCTGTCTCCTCAGGACGTTTCTCAACCACCTTCTTCACCTTCTTCTTAGCCACTTCAGCACTGGCCACGTTGTCCTGATCAGTGTCAGATTCCTCAGGTTCCACAGGTTCTTCAGGCTCATCCTGTACCGTAGAACTTAGACTTTCAGAAACCGCAGGTTTCTTCTTCTGTGATTTGGGCTTTCTGAACATGATTCGGTTCCGAGAAAATTCCTCTCCAGATAACAAAAACATGTTCTCCCTCGGCAAAGTTTCAATGAGGAAACTTATCTTTGTGCCAAACAACACCTTCCCGTTCTTTGTAAATGTTCCCTTAACATATTTCAACTTTTGGTTCTGTTGAAGTATGCAATCCGCCAGAAATTTTAACCAGTTGAATTCCACCACCGTAGAATCTTCAATTGCGGCCATGAGCCTCAACTTATTCCGGCTCACCTGCTCCAGACTTCCAGAGGTGCTCATCAAGCACTTGTCCACAATGTCAATCACACTCTATATTTCTGTTTCAAACACCGTTTATTCAGCGCCCCCTTCAATTCCACTTTGGACTCCGAAAATCTATCCAAAATTTCATGTTCTTTTCCAGACATATATAAAGAATGATCTTCCCCTCTATTGCAAAGGTCGAATACATCATCAATATCTTCATGTGATAAACGTACCTCTTTTGTACTCACAACCTCTGCTCTTGATTTCGCATATGTCCCAAAACTCAACTGCGAAACTAGAGTTCCTTGTGCTCTTTCTCCTAAGTTGACAACGAATTGCAAAACCTCTTGTGATAACTTCAAATCCGGTGTGTTGCTCACCAATCTCTCAAACTGAGCCAACCGGAGCATATTCAATGCTTCTTCTTCGACCGTGGTGGCTTTATTGTTGATCATCGCCACTACGTGTTCAAAATAAGATTTCTCTGTTTCTGCGAGGTCTTTAATCATGGCTTAGCTAGGAAAATCCATTGTAAGATTTTGAGGAACTGGGAATTTTGAATGTACAAAGTTTAAGGGTTTCGAGAGTTTGATCGTTTGAATGGCAAAGAGTGTAAAGTGTTTGATCAAGAGAACACTTGGGTATTTATATGATCTGGGAAGTGAAGATCAAGGGATAAGATTAAATCTTTGATGGAAAAAGAAATGAACGGTCGAGATTTAATCTGAGATTAAACATAATCTTGAGAGTTATTTGCTATTTATAGCAAATAATCAGATAAGTGTAGCAAATAACAGCAATTAGGGTGACAAAATGATGTTTCACTCTAATCGAGGCAACCCTTCGGTTCTCTGCCCCTAATAGAATTCTTTCAAACATTCCCGCTTAAAGTTCAGGTCTTTTGTCATTTATTTCCAATGATTACTTGACTGAAATAAATGTTGTCAGTAAATGCATGTGCCAAGTATTGTTTCAGGATTAATTAAATACTTAAGCCTTACTGAATACTGACCTTGACAAAAATCATCCTGAGTCTCAGTTTCTATCCTGAGAGATTTTTGTCCTGAGTTATTCCTTCCTGAATAACTCCATGCATCTGAAGACTTTCTCCCTTCAGTAAATTTTACTCACCAGGATCCAACATCCCTAATTCTACTGATAGTTCCTGAAATCTTTACTCAGCCAAAGACTTAGTAAGAATATCAGCCCTTTGTTTATCAGTATGAATTTTCTCCATCCTGATATCTTTTTTTTCAGCATGGTCTCTAATGAAATGATGTCTGATGTCAACATGTTTTCATCTGGTGTGCAATACCGGATTTTATGAAATAGCAATAAAGATTTATTATTGTCACAAAATATAGGTCTTCGCATTGACTATAATCTTATAATCCTCAATTGTTGCCTTAGCCAAAGAATCAGGCACAACAACTCCCCGCAGCCCATGTATTCTCGCTCAAGTAGTCTTAGTTGCTGAATCAAGTTTGTTTCTTAGAGAACTAAGATATCGGTTTGCTTCCAAGAAATTGACAAGTTCCGAAGGGACTTCTTGTCAATTTCAAGAACCACCATAATCGAGATCGAATAACCCGGTTAATTAAAGGTTATCATCATCGATACCATAATCCTCTATTCACAATGCCCTTAAGATATCTCAGAATCTTTTTGGTAGCTTCCATGTGACTAGCCTTAGGATTGACTTGGTATCTTGCACATATCCCAACATCAAAAGTAATGTCAGGCCTACTTGCTGTGAGATAGAGCAATGATCCAATGATCCCTCTATAATCAGTGTGGTTAACTGACTTGCCTTGAGGATCAGGATCCATTTTGTAGTTAGTATTCATAGGAATTCTAACTGCATTGCAATTTTGTACACCATACTTAGCAATCAGATCTCTGGTGTACTTTGCCTGAATGATGAAAATTCCTTTTTTTAACTGTTTCACCTGAAGTCCTAAAAAGAAATTCATAGCCGATATCAAGCACATGAAAGATGTCCCATATGAATATGCAATTGGGCCAATCATGTACGCCATGTCTTTCACTAGGCCAAACGTGGGCCTACGCTATCAGCATCAATGGTAGATACCAACAGAATCTGGGTAAGTCTCACTGGATTGCTGTCAAGACCATTCTGAAGTATCTTAGACTAACTAAAGAATGTTTCCTTGTCTATGGTGGACAGTCAGAACTAGTAGTGATTAGTTATGCTGACGCAAGTTTTCAATCCGACTGTGATGATTACAAATCACAATCAGGTTACGTTTCACTCTCAATGATGAGGTGGTCAGTTGGAATAGTTCCAAGCAAGTCGACCACAGATTCAACAACCGAAGCTGAGTACATTGATGTATCACAAGCCTCATTGAGGATGTCTAGATTTTATAGTTCTTAAGAGAACTAGGGGTAGTTCCGAGTGCCAATTGTCTAATAAATTTGTATTGAGACAATGTTGGTGCGATTGCTCAAGCAAAGGAACTGAGATCAACAAACAGATACAAGCATGTACCCAGACTTATCATTTGATCCGAGAGATCGTAACGATATGAGAAATAGAATTAAAACGTATTCCCACATATTTAATTTGGCAGATCCTTTCACCAAAACATTGAGTGTTCATGTACACACTAGATATTTGATGGTCTAGGGGTTAGACATGTAGGTGATTGACTCTAGTCCAAGTGGGAGATTGTTAATGTTAGTGTCCTAGAGATAATCTATCGTAAGGACGTAATACTCGATGATATAAAGTTTGATTTAATATTATAATTCATTCAATATTAATGTATGGCAATACACTTGTTTGAATATTATATTTGATTTTTGCATTTATTCATGCAAGTGTTCCTATGAGTCATTGTTGTCATTGAGGTTGTGAGAACTCAGACGACTTAAGCATGATTCTCAAATAACCCCGATCAAGGATCATCAAGAATGGGATATTGATGATGCAATTGAGATTGGTGTGCGATCTGCATCATACTCTTAGAGAGTGTAGTAAGATATCACTTACTACGAGATACTAGGTATCTCATGATGGATGTACAGATACCTTAGAGGGTATTGATATACCTATCCGAGAAACCGTTTGATGTAATTCCATAATATATGTCTACAGGTGTCTCGGTTAGTGGGAGCGATGTGATACTCCTTTGACTTGAGGTCAATACGCACGACATGTGTGGAGTGATGAACTTTGACCATGACCGACGCTTGTACCCTTCCATGCGTAGATATGGCTTGGATTGGGTTCATCACGAAATGCATGTGTGTGGTAGTTGAGCCAAGAATATGATTCATTTCTCAATGTTGATTTAGAGAGAATATTCGTCTTCTCATCATAATTGGATCTAAGTCATCGACCGGTGCTCGTCAACTTAGACTTTGTGGCTAAGTGTGACATACATGATCAATTAGTGATTAGAGATAATATGATTAAGTTATTTTAATAGACACTTTATCATGTTCAAGACTTAATCGAGTATTCGCGAATGAAAGAAAGTTATCGTAATAGCCCATGTTTAAGTTACAGGTAGTTGCACATTTCCTCGCAACGTACCTCATATATTGAGAATGTCTGATTTATTGTCTAGGGTTCAATTAAGACCGTTAGTTTGACTAATCACTCGATATATGAGGGCCTATGGGTCACACAACAAGTAACAGTTGTTTACTAATTATAGTTGGTTGATTAAATATTATATTGAATATTAATATTTAATTTATGGAGAATATAATAATAATTATATTTAGAATTAATTATTATTATTATTTAATTTAATTAAATTTAATTAAACAGGATTCCTAATAATAATATATGGAAGAGTAGGTCTACTGTACAAATTTGTATAGATACAAATCAATCAATTTAGAAAATTAATTAATTCGCGGGTCTAAGATGACCCGGTCAAGCGGGTCAAGGATGGGTTGGGTAAAGTGAAATTAGATCTCAATTGGGATTTGTATGTATACAATTTTGTATCCTAGACTTTGTCTATATGGAATATTATTATGGGATTTGATATATATGGAATCAAATCTGTAGAGATTTGATATACATGGAAATCAAATCCGTAGAGATTTTTATATATGGGAATTAAATCTATGGGATTTAATTTACAAGATTAAGGATTTTATTTCCTAATCAGGTTAGCTTAAAATTTAAGTTGGGTCTCCCCTATATATATGAGCTCTTGAGAATTCATAATACAAGACTTCATATTTTCTCCATAAAATATCTTAGTTAGAATTTTCCTAGCAAATTCATCTCGGGGATTCAACACTGGCACATCTGTGTGAGTTAGTAAACGACTGTTATGTGGATACTATAGTTGAGGAATCCATCTACAAATTGCTGTAAGAATTATGTTTACGTTTACTCGTATTTAATTATGCAATTATTTGTTCGTTGTTGGTGAACTATTTATTTCCGCTGCGCATGTATTATGTGTTTACGTGCCTCTAAATTCCAACACTTGGGTGTTGTGCTTTTTCCCCCATCTCTCATTCTGGCCGCCAGGAGCTCCATGGTGTTGATGATGTCACTTTCACGGGACCTGAATTTTGAGTAGGTCGCTGGATAGTTGGCGGTCATGTTCTGCCAGAGCTTGGTTCCCTTTTTTAATCCTGCGACGATGCCCAGAAGCTTGGCCTCATCGTCGCCCTGTTCGATGTTCGCTAGTAGCTGCTTTCCTTCTGGCCTGGGGGCCATAACTGCAAAGTGCCCCATGAAGAGCTAACCCAATTGCTCGAAAGAGTCAATTGATTGAGGGGCGATGGAGGTGAACCACTTGTGTGTTTGCTCGTTCAGTGTGAGGGGGAAAAGTCCACACATGGTTGCGTCGGAGGCCCCCACGGATGTCATGTACGAGTTGTACTTGGCAAGGTGGGTCTTTGGGTTGGAGTCCCCACCGTATAAATCAATCGGCGTGGTGTTGATCTTGACTAGCATCGGGGCCACTTAAATAGTCGGGCTGAGGGGCGAGGCCGGGAGGACCATGTTGGTCATCTGTCCTGCGTGGGCGGGCTGGTTGTTTGTCCTTTCCTGGAGGGCTCGAACCGTCTATCTCAAGGTAGTGATTTTGGCATCTTGCTGGTCGGTCCAAGCATCCCGCGCCATTCATGGTCGATCATCGGGCATGCTAAGTTGGCTTATTGCTGAGATGCGCGGTTCATTCTGGAATTTTCTTTGATGGTCGTGGGCCTCGACCATGATCATAGGGTGGGAATTCACCTCATCGTCCTTGAATTTGGCCTTCTTTGGACCAAATTGCCCCCCAATCGGTTGAAGAGCGAGTTGTCTCGTGACTCTTCCTGCCGCTTGTCGGGGTGGAGGATCATGTTCGCCCCTCCCTTTGGGAGATGGTTTTCCTTTGAGGCCGATATCGCCTGGTTGAGGCCGAACTGCCCCCTAGCTGGGCTTTCCCTTTGGTTGCCGCATCGGCGCGTGTGACTTTGACAGTTGGCTGCTGGTCATCGTCTTCATCAAAGTTCAGATTGCGCTTGCGCAAGTATGCCCAAGCGTTCTTCATCTCCTCAGGGGTCTTGAAGATCTCCCCCCAGTCATGTTCGTCTGCGTCGAGGGGCCTTGATTCTGAAGACAGGGAGACCTCCGTCCCGTCGCGGTGGTAGGTCTCGACGCCGATAATTGGGTTCTTATTTTGTGACATCGTTTCCTCAAGAGTTTTTATAGATTGGTGGGTTCTATAGAAAATATTTCCCACAGACGGCGCCAAATTGTTGCACCCAGAAACTATCCGGAGGAACAAATAATCACTCACAAGACAAGCAATAGGAAAATAAACAAGAACACCAAATTTGGGGACCCGGTTCGCTGGGAATCAGCTACGTCCGGGGGCAATACCAAGCTAAGAGTATTTTATTATCTCTGCCTAAGTGCTAAGAATTCGATCCCTTACAATGTATGTTACATGAAATATATATAGACCACGGAGCTAGGTCAAATCCCTTCCGTGGGCCGAACTCCTCGGCGTGCTAGGGCCGCGGGCAGCTGGCAACAGCTTCCATCTTTTGCGGCCGCAATCTTCGCTCACAGATACTCTTACCATGCCTGAACCCGAGATATCCGCGCCTATAAATATACGAATCCCTCCCATATTTATCATCAGTGATCACGGATAGTCGCCTGGGGTTGCTGGCCGTAGCGACCATGCTCGCTCTCGAGTGGTCGACCTCCCTTGGTTGACTGATTCCCATTTGGCATGCCATCTTGATCGCCTGCTTATCGACCTTGGCCGTCGCGTGCTCAAGGGATGGTCGCCACATGAATATGTGGCCACAATAATTTTTAACAACAATCTGAAAATACACGCACACATACTTTCATTTGGCGTCAGATCCATAAACTTGATACACTAATTTAAAGGTCCTGTGTTTTTAAAGTGTGTTTTTGCAATGGATTATCCGTTGACTCCTTCTTTAAAACCTCCAATTTCTGATGGATCCAACTATCATTATTGAAAACCCAAAATGCACATGTATTTTAAGTCTATTGATGAGAGAGCATGGCTTAGTATTTTAACTGGTTGGAATCCACCAAAGACAATTGCTGATAAAGATGGTGAATCTCAAGTCAAAAAGAAGATTGATTGGTCAAATGATGAATACACATCGGCCAATTACAATTCTAAAGCCCTAAATGCCATTTTTACCGCTATTGATGTTTCTATGTTTAAATTAATCTCTAACGGTGTTTCTTCTAATAATGCATGGGAAAGATTGTAGGAACATTGTGAAGGATCATAAAGTGTTCGAAAGACTAGACTTCGAATTTTGGGAACCAAGTTTGAAAACTTGAGAATGAAAGATGATGAAACCATCTCATCATACAATGGAAGGATAAGTGAAATTGCTAATGAGTCATGCTCACTTGGTTCCAACACTCAGTTAGTTTATAAGATACTTAGAACTGTTCCTAAACATTTTGATGCTAAAATATGTGCAATAAAAGAGGCTAAACTCCTTCTTATTACTAAATTAGTGATAAGTATTTTGAAAACTTATGAGATAAACTCAAACCAGTTAGATGATGATAAAAAGGATAAATATAAAGACAAGAAAGTACTTGCTTTTAGAGGTGAAACTTTTGCTAATGTTGGTAAACATCCATACGTTACTGAAGTTGATTATGATAATGATGATTCCGATTTATGTGATGAAAATATTTTTGAACAGTTTGCTCTTATTACTAAGCAATTCAAATATTTTCTAAACGAAAAATTCAGAAAATCTAATGGTAATTTTCTACAAAGAGATAGGAATAATCAGAATACATCTCCCTCTGATAAAAAACTAGTTCAAAGTCAGTCAACAAGACAATTTACTAAAGATAACAAGTTTAGATATGATCATGAGTATAGAAAAAAGGTTAAATGTGATGCACATTCTAGATATGATCAATATGCTAATGAATATGCTAATACCCTGTTAAAGAAAAAACTGAAATTTAATGCTACCTTAAGTGATGATTCTGATGATGAAAATAATACTGATAAATGTGAACTAAGTGCTATGTCGGCTAGAATAGTGTATGATGATACTTTTGATGATGATCTCAATGATTATTGGTCTGAAGGAGATTCAAATGTTAACACAACATCTGAAACAACATTTTGTAAGTATGATTCTGAGATTAATTATTTTGCTGGAACTATTCTGAATTCTAAAACATCAAATTCTGCTGAATGTCACTTTGAATATTTGAATCTTTAAACAGATTTAGAAACTCAAAAACAGGTGTTGAGTTCCTTGTCTTTTGAAAATTCAGATTTAAGATATTCTCTTTTAAACTTGAAGTTCTTTTAACTAGAAAAGATGTGGAAATTTCTGATTGGAAGATCTCCCAAATCGCGCGTCCTGTGGGACCAAAAGTGTAAGTTTTTTGGACCAAAAGTGTCAAAAATTTCGACTTTGGGACCAAAAGTGTCAAAATTTTCGGCTTTGGGACCAAAAGCGTGAGGAGGCATGTCCTGTGGGATCAAAAGTGCAAAAAACTCTCGAATATCCAGTAAACCTATTTCTTTTGTAAAGGCTGGAACTTGTTTGACAAAACCTTTAAATCTTAAACAAAAGAAATCAGCTGGAATGTTTGAAGAGTATGACTATTTTTACTGTGCTGGAGTAGGTCACGTTCGTCCATACTGTTTTAAGTTAAGAAGAGATTTGAAAGCTGGAATTATATTACCTAATAAAGTTGAACACCCTATAAAATAGGATATCAACTCTAAAAAGTGGATTCATAAACACTTGCTACGTAATGTTGTGTATACATCTTTGAAAGTATGTGTTCCTGGATCTTGGTTCTTGGAGATAGTGGTTGTTCTAGACAAATGACTAGTCAAGTTAACCATCTGTCTAACTATACATCTTGTGATGGTGGTCATGTTACTTAAGGTGGTGGTTCAAACGGTAAAATGGTTGGTAAAGGAACTTTGAATGTTCCTTCCAAAATTGACAAATGTGTTATATGTAAAAGGTTTATTTACTAATCTGATTAGTATTAGACAGTTATGTGACGATGATTTACATGTGAAATTTGGCAAAAATTCATGCTATGTGTTTGACTAAAATGATGAATGACTTAATGACTGGTGAAAGATCTACTAATAATTGTTATTTAATTTATTCAAACCATAATTATAAAAGTGTTAAAGCAGATGACATTATTCTTTGGCATTAAAAATCTGGTCATGCTAATTACAAAAGTATTTAGAAATTGCATAGATTAGGTGTTGTTGTTGGTTTGCCTGATCTTAATTTTAAAAAAGGAAAAATATGTGAATCATGCCAGAAAGGTAAACAACTAAGGAAAGAAGGCACCAACTTTATTAGCTAGCTAAAGAATGAGTGGTTTTGATTTTGTTTTTCAAGCTTTCAAACTCTATATATTGTGCAAAAATATTATGTTTTCCTACTTATTAATTACCACTCACGTATATAGTCACATGTATGCATCAAAATGCAAAAAATGTTTGTCCAATCATATAGGGGGTATATAGTACAATCTTATATTATAAAAGGAGGAGTGTACCTCCAAAATGCTATCAAGTGTCTCATCTACCATGCCGTCACGTGTATCTTCCAAATTTTAAATCAATTTTTTAATTATCAATTTTAAATAAGTTTTTTAATTTATCATTTCTGTTGTGTTTGCTATCCAACGCTTCACCTATTTTCTTTCCCTCCGTCTCCTAAATGCAGAGTAGACAAGGGGCCGCGATCGGTGGTTTGCAAAATTAGGGATTTGAGTATAATAAGAATAATGGAACTTTAGACATTCGATTCGAGATGATGCCGGAAGCCGAACTGACTACCATATCGTGGCGAAGGATTGCTTCCTTTGAGATAGGTAATTTTAATTTTGATGATTATCTAAAGTAATATACAAAATTTAATTTTATTGTTGGTGGAAATCAGAGATGAGATTAAGGAGGTTTGATCAAATTAAACTGTGTAATTGATAGAAAATGGCTATAATGATAGAGTAAAATGTATGATTATAGATTTTTAATGTTTCTGATTTTAGGTTTAGATTTAATTAATCCATGCATATATTATATAGTGCATGTGGTGTTGAATGTTACGCAATAGTTATTATGTTAAAGAAGAAGCCAAAGAAGAAGGAGAGGCAAGCCCGATCGACAACAGTATCGAGTATTTTTATGTCAGTTTTAATTTTTCATTTAAAAAAACTTCTAGTGTTCATGGTCCTCGATAGAACAGAGTCAACGTCGTGTTTCGTGTTTGCAAGTCATAGGACTAAGCTAGGGTGATAAGGTACTCTCTGACATAATTAAGCTTTGCAGAACAACTTATCATGAGCAACTAAATCAACTGTTTTTCTAGAATATGTGTATATTATTCATGTTTATAGATCTCATCTTTAGGTTGGGATGGAGTGATTCTGCTATGGTTGGTTGGTAGCTCTCCTTCTATTGTGAACATCCTTTTATTATTGTGAACATGATTTGAAGTATACTTTGTAACAAGTTTCTATTTTACAGGTGCGGACTATTGCTTTGAGTGTCTTGGAAAGACATTCATGGTTTAGGAAGCTCTATTCTTTTCTGTCATTGTCTCTTAAAATAATTTATCAGATTTACTTATCTTTTTAACACATGGATCTTCGTCCTCCATCCCACAAAGGAGTGGTGCTTATAGACACTGAGAACACCAAACACCAGTAAGATAGTCTCTATATGGTCCAGTTGTTGGTAACAATCTCACGCAATAACAAGAGTAGTTTGCATCCATAGATTTGTCATTTTTATCTTTTTATTTCGTGCTTACGAAGGTGTGACATAAAACACGGATGTCACCATAACTTACAGAAACATTTGAACGTGAAAATGCCCGACAAAATATATTACATTAGTTTATGCTTTATTCAATTTAAGTTTCTCACAGACCTCATTATCTTGAAACGTTATGTATGTACATCATGTATATCATAAATTTGAACTCATATGTGAAGCATTTCCATGAGTATTATCCCCAAATATGTATATTGTTCACAACGTGTAGATAAATAAGCATAAATCAAATTAAATCCCATTCAAACACGAATATGAACAGTACAGCATACACAAATACCCTATAACCCTAGCATATAATCGTTAAAGGCATAGAATGTCAATTACCAGAATGAGCAATTTGAAAGATTAAGAAATTGCACGGTTTTGAATTGCTCTTGAAGAGTAGTTCGTAGGTTTTCGGGAAAAAAAAAAAATTTAGTCTGAAATATGAGAGTAGGAAAGTGAAAGGTTTATTTCAGACTAGTTTTAGGGTTTAAATTGTTGGGTGGGAAAACATTTTACACGATTATTTTTGCATACTTGAGTATCCGTGTTTTAAAATGGATGGACAAGATTAAGCGGTTGAAAAGTTACTTAATCGTGCGGTTGAGGATAAAAATCGGCAGACTTTTGAACTTAAAAACTAGCAATTAATGCATTTAATACATAAATTCTACGTCCACATTTTGTGCACAACAATTATCACACATATATAGATAAGCTCAGATAATTAAATAAATCAGATAACGAATCTCAGGTAATTGAGATCAAATAAATGAAATCAGAAAACGTATTTGACTGATTGATATCGTAATCAATCAGTTACCAATTTGTCGAGTCTGACTTATCTGATTCTTGTTGATCTTATTACTGTAGCCTAATCTTGAAAACTTTTCCCAACAATATTTTACCTTTCTGATCAGATTTCTCCTGATCCTATCTGACCAGTTGAAGTTCCCCCTTCAACTGTTGTCCCTTTTCTGATCAGTTCTCTACTGATCCTATCTGATCAGTTGAGGTTCCATTACTCAACTGATCCTCCTTTTCTGGTCAGATCCTTAACCAACTGGTCTTGGAGACTAATCCACCAAAGAATTCTGGTGTATCTTCTCCTAAGTCCAGATGTCCTAGCTCATTAATTTTACTTCAGCTAGTGGTTTGGTTAAGATATCAGTGTTCTGCTTATCAGTATGAATCTTTTCCATTCTGATGTTCTTCTTTTTCACATGGTCTCTGATGAAGTGATCTCTGATGTCCACATACTTGCATCTTGTATCTAGAACTGGGTTCTGTGTGATTGCAGTAGCACTATTACTGTCACAGAAGATAGACACATTCGTAGCTATAATGTTATAATCCCTCAGCTGCTGACAAAGCCAGAGCAGTTGGGAGCAACAGCTTACTACGGCCATATATTCTGCTTTAGTAGTAGATGTGGCAACAGATGTCTATTTCTTTGAAAACCAAGAGACCAGTACCTGAGGTTGATTTTTTGTCTATTCTGGAACCTCCATAATCAGAATCAGAGTACCTACTAAGCTCTAAATTATCATCTGAAGAGTAGTATAACCCAAGGTTAACTGTCCCCTTCAGATACTTAAGAATCCGCTTAGCTGCTTCCAGGTGGCTTTGCATAGGATTTGCCTGAAATCTAGCACATACACCTACTGCAAATGTTATGTCTGGTCTGCTGGCATTCAGGTATAGCAATGACCCAATGAGAGCCCTATACTCTTTCAGATTAGTTTTCTGACCATTCTCGCCTGGATCCATTCTGAAGGAAGTCATCATTGGAATTCTGGCAGTCTTGCAATTTTGAACTCCATATTTGGCCAACAAATTTCTTGTATACTTGGCCTAGCAGATAAATATTCCTTCAGTACTTTGTCTTACCTGAAGACCTAGAAAGTAGTTCATCTGACCCATCATGGACATCTCAAATTTCCCTTGCATAGCTTGCTGAACTTCTCACATAAGTTCTTATTGGGAGATCCGAAGAAAATATCGTCCACATAGATCTGAACCATCAGAATATATTCTCCGTCTTAAATTCGGAACAAGGTCTTGTCTATCAGTCCCTTAGTGAACCCACTGTTTAGCAAGATCTGGGATAATGTATCATACCAAGCTCTGGGAGCCTGTTTCAGTCCATAAAGAGTTTTTCTTAAACGGTACACTTGGTTGCTCATTTCAAAGCCAGGAGGTTGTTCAACATAAACTTTCTCAACTAGTACCCCGTTTAAGAATGCACTCTTACAACCATCTGATACACAATAAATCCCCTATGAGCAGCATAAGCCAAAAATAGCCGAATGGCTTCAAGACGAGCGACTAGTGCAAAGGTTTCATCATAATCATTCCCTTCTAATTGTGAATATCCCTTAGCAACAAGTCTTGCCTTATTTCTGGTTATCATATTGTGCTCATCCTTCTTGTTCTTGAAGACCCATTTAGTGCTAATCACATCTTGGTGAGTTGGTGTGTCTACAAGTTCCCAAACTTGATTCCTTTTCAAACTGCTCTAGTTCTTCTTGCATGGCCAGAATCCAGCTTGCATCAGCTAGTGCTTCTTCAACTGTGAGGGGTTCCTTCAAAGACAGGTAGCAACAATACATTTCAATTTCACCAATCTGATGTCTAGTTTGAACTCTATCAGAGGGGTCTCCGATGATCAGGTCAGTTGGATGACTGGTTATCCAGGTCCTTCTTCCCTGATTTACATCAGTTTGAAGATCATCATCCTCTTCTGATAGTGATTCATCACTAGAGACTGGGAGAGGTACTTCAGTAGGATCCAATTGGCATGAACATATCTCAGCTGATGTTGGACTCATCATATGCTGAAGTCTGTCAGCCGGAACATCAGGTGTTCCCCCTAAATCAGATGGTTCAGTTGTTACCGTCTCAGCTGTACCAGCTTCTTCATTGACAGTTGTACATACCTTAGGGTCTGACTAACCTGGTGAATAATCAAGGTCAAAGTTAGGAATATACATAGTGATGTGATCTGATTCCTTTTCTTTGATACTCAACTGATCCATTTTCTGAGTATCAGGTACGAGTTGATCTGGTATGGCTTGTTCTGCGGTAGCTTTATCTTGTTCAGAAGATGAGGAATATCCTAAGAATAAACCCTCATCTGACTTAACCTCAAAGGTTTTCAACTGACTCTTCCCATTGTTGTGAATGAAACACATGCACCAAAAAACATGGAAGTAAGAAACACGAGGTTTTCTGTCATTCCACAGTTCATAGGGTGTTTTGAAGTGAATCTTAGTCAGAGAGCATATGTTCTGAGTGTGACATGTCGTGTTGATTGTTTCTGCCCAGAAACGGTTTGGACTTTCATGTTCAGCCAACATTGTGCGAGCAGCTTCTTTGAGTGTTATGTTCCTCCTTTCTGCTACACCATTCTGTTGTGGTGTTCTGGTGGCTGATGTCTCATGCTGTATCCCAAACTCCTTGTAGAAATCGGCTGTGAAAGAATTCAAGAATTTTATTCCCTTATCTAATCTGATTTTCACAACACTGACACCTTTCTCATTCTGTAATCTCTTGAGCAACTCAAGTATCTTAGTAGTAGTTTCATTCTTCTTATACAAGAATACAACCCAGATAAACTTGGAGTAGTCATCTACAACCACCAGGGTGTATTTGCGTCCGCTGAAACTAAGTGGTGTAACTGGTCCAAAGAAGTCCATGTGGAGTAGTTGCATTACTCTGCTGGATGGAGGTGAAGGAATCCCTTTGAATGAAGCCTTGACTTGCTTTCCCTTCTGATATGCAGCACATGTCTGATCCTTAGAGAAAACTTCATTCGGGAGTCCCTCAACCAAGGACATCCTTCCTATCTTGTTAAAAGTCTTAAAAGTCTTAAAGTTTGCTTTTGGAACTCTTAACAATCAAGTATGCATTTCTTGGACAATTGTCCCAATCTGTAGTATAAATCATTCCTTTTTGGAACTCTTAACAAGAATCAAGCATGCATTTCGATTCGAGAACTCAACGTTAAATCCGTTGTTGTAGAATTGTGAAACCGATAACATGTTTTGCTTTAAACCATCGACATACGAGACTCCTGTAACCTGTACATCATCATTCACTAGGGTTCCAACTCCTCTGGTAAAACCAAAGTTGTCATCACCAAAGAGTACACGTGGGCTTTCTTTTTTAACATAAGAATTGAGGAGATGTTGACTTCCAGTCATGTTCCTTGAGCATCCACTATCGATGTACCAGATAGTTGCTTGTACACCTCCCTTATTGGCCAAACCCAGCGAACCTGTAATCAAATCAGGCTTTAGGTACCCTTGTAGGATTGGGTCCTGAGGGGTTATTGTTACCTTTCGGGATCCAAACATACAGGACACTTTCTATGGTAATCATCAAGATCAGAAGGCCTAATTTGTCTCCCATATAAGCATCTACATAATCATACGTCTCTTCATTTTCTTTCTGGTCAGTATGATTACGAGTGTGAACCTTGGATGAATCAGAAGACTTGGGATTTTTCTGATTGAGCTGTCTTCTTTAATCCAGTGTGGTTCAGGTGCAGATGTCCTGGATTTGTTGTTAAAGGGATAGGTACGATTGCTACCATCAAAAGATTCATATCTCTTTTGCACAGGTGGTTTCTGCAGTTTACCCTTAGCATGCTGATTAGGCAGCTTGACCTGACCAGGTCTCAGATTGGACTTTTCCTTGTGAGATTGTCCTTTCTGATTCCTGATCTGTTGATTAGGCTGAGGTCTCTTCAGAGGAACAGGGTTCTTCTGTTGATTCCTCGGCTGATGCTTGATCAGGTGAGGTCCATTTTTGTTCCCTTTCTGATTAGGCATTCATCTTTCCTGTTCAGCAGGTCTTTGTCCCTTCTTTGATACAGATTTGGCATGTCATGTATCTTGTCCAAAAATCTTCCTTGATTCACTCTTAGAATGTGAACCAGGTTGGACATATGAGGATGCAGAAGGACTTTCAAACCCAATACCCTTCTTATCAGTTGATTTTCGAAAGTAGCTTGTTATTTCATCAACATTTCTAGAAGGTTTTCCAAAAACTTCTACTTTCTTTCGCAAATTGTCCTCACTTTGTTTCAGACTCTCATGTTTTCGGAAGAGTTCATCAAACTTAACTTGGAGGACTTTGAGATCATCAGTTTGTTGTTTGTTGATAGTTTGTTATTCCTTAACCAGTTTATCCTAATCAGAAGAGCTGACTTTCAGAAACTCCAGTTCTGTTGTCATCTTCTGAACAGTCTCAACTGATTTCAGTTCAACTGCTCTTCTTAAGGCATTATCCTTAGCAAGACTGATGTTCTCAGCCCTTAGCTTATCGTTCTCAACTTCCACTACAGTATAAGTGTCTATTTCATTAGAGAGATCATCAAGCAATCGCTCAATGATGAGTTACAGGTTAATCTCTCTCGCAGGTGTGCTAAGCACAGCAGGTGTGGAAGCAGAAACAGAAGACACAGAAATAGGGTTAGAGATTACCTCAGATGGAGTGTCTTCTTTGGCCATGAGACAGATGTCGTCGTCAGATGAGAATATCAAATCGTTGAGATCCTCAACGTCATCAGTTGTAGTCACCAGGCAGAAGTCTTCGACTGATGAGTAATCAGAATCATCCGAAGGTAGATACGAGTCGTCGATACCTGATGTATCAGCAACCATAGCTTTTCTGTCTCGGTACCGTTTATCTCTTCTGTTGTGCTTCTCTTCTATTTCCTTTGGAGTCAGGTCAGAGCAATCAACATTATAGTGACCTGGTTTCTGAAAGTTGAAGCATGCTCCTAGTTCTCCAGAATTTTGTCTGCCAGGTGAGTCATTCCTTCTGTAGGATCTGTCAGGTGACTTCCCATTCTGCCTGTAATCAGAATTCCTTCTTTCTGATCTTTTGTCTCTTCTTTCATCTGAACGATCATCTCTCTTTTCTTCTCTTCGGTAATCTTTATGATCGTCTCTTCTGTCATCAGAACAGTTTCTCTCTTGCGATCAATCAGTAGATCTGTTGTAATTTAAAGGCACGTAAACACGTAATACATGCGCAACGGAAATAAACAGTTCACCAACAACGAACACGTAATTGCATAATTGAATACGTATAAACATAAAGAGAAACATTATAGTAAATCATACGCATATTTCTCTACTATGGTATCCACGTAATCCCCATTCACGGACTTGCACAGATTTGCCAGCGTTGAATCTGAGACTGAATTTGCTAGGAAAATTCCTATTCTAGATTTTATGGAGAAACTAGGTTTTATTGTTGCAGTAAATAATGAATCCCGGGATGTCATATATATAGGGAGAGATTGGCTTAAATCTTAAGCAATCTTTATTAGGAAGATAATTCCTAATCTTGCAAAACAAATCTCAAAGATATGTTTTTCCCTACGGATATTTTCCTACAATAATATTCCATAATATTATTTAGGATTCCTATTTAATTAAATTTAATTTAATTAAATAATAATAATAATTAATTCTAAATTAATATATTATTAATTCTTCATAAATTAAATATTAAATCTAATTTAATACTTAATCAACCAACTATAATCCGTACACGGGGTATACTTATTGTGTGACCCATAGGCCCTCATATATTGAGCGATTAGTCAAACTAACGGTCTTAATTGAACCCTAGACAATAAATCAGACATTCTCAATATATGAGGCACGTTGCGAGAAACATGCAACTACCTGTAACTGTAATATGAGCTATTACGATTTTCTCATTTCATTCACGAATACTCGATTAGTCTTGAACATGATGAAGTGTCTATTCAAATATCTTAATCATATTATCTCCAATCACTAATTGATCATGTATGTCACACTTAGCCACAAAGTCTAAGTTGACGTGCATCGGCCGATGACTTTGATCCAATTATGATGAGAAGATGAGTATTCTCTCTAAATCCACATTGGGGAATGAATCTTATTCTTAGCTCAACTACCACGCACATGCACTTCGTGATTGAACCCAATCCAAGTCATATCTACCCATAGACGGGTGCAAGCGTCGGTCATGGTCAAGTCGGTCATGGTCAAAGTTCATCACTCCACACATGTCGTGCTTATTGACCTCAAGTCAAAGAAGTATCGCATCGCTACCACTAACCGAGACACCCGTAGACACATATAGTGGAAATACATCAAACGGTTTCTCGGATAGGTATATCAATACCCTCTAAGGTATTTGTGCATCCATAATGAGATACCTAGTATCTCGTAGTAAGTGAGATCTTACTACACTCTCTAAGAGTATGATGTAGACCGCACACCAATCTCCATTGCATCATCAATATCCCATTCTTGATGATCCTTGATCGGGGCTATTTGAGAATCATACTTAAGTCATCTGAGTTCTCACAACCTCAACGACAACATTGACTCATGGGAACACTTGTATGAATCAATGCAAACAATCAAACATAATATTCAAACAAGTGTATTGCCATACATTAATATTAAGTGAACTATAATATTAAATCAAACTGAATATCATCGAGTATTATGTCATTACAATAGATTGTCTCTAGGACACTAATACTAACAATCTCCCACTTGGACTAGAGTCAATCACCTACATGTCTAACCCCTAAACCATCAAATGTCTAGTGTTTACATGAACACTCAGTGTTTTGGTGAAATGATCTTCCATATTAAACATGTGGGAATACATTTTAATTCCATTTCTCCTATCCTTATGATCTCTCGGATCAAATGATAAGTCCAGGTAAATGTTTTTGTTTCGCTTTTTCGATCTCGGTTCCTTTGCTTGTGCATTCGCACCAACGTTGTCTTAATACAACTTTATTAGACAACTGACACTCGGAACTACCCCTAGTTCTCTTAAGAACTATAAAATCCAGACAACCTCCTTGAGGCTTCTGATACAGCAATGTACTCAATTTCGATTGTTGAATCTTCGGTCATTTTGCTTGGAAGACCGCTTCATTATTGAGAGTGAAACGTAATCTGACTGTGATTTGTAATTATCATAGTCAGATTGGAAACTTGTGTCAGCTTAACTAGTCACTACTAGTTCTGACTGTCCACCATAGACAAGAAAACATTCTTTAGTTCGTCTGAGATACTTTAGAATGGTCTTAACAGCAATCCTGTGAGACTCACCCGGATTTTGTTGGTATCTACCAATGATGTTTATAGAGTAGGCCACGTTTGGCCTAGTGCAAGTCATGGCGTCCATGATTGACCCAATTGCATATGCATATGGGACATCTTTCATGTGCTTGATATCAGCTTAAATAGAAGGACAATCAGTGTAGGCCACGTTTGTCCTAGTGCAAGTCATGGCGTCCATGATTGACCCAATTGCATATGCATATGGGACATGTTTCATGTTCTTGATATCAGCTTCAATAGAAGGACAATCCTTCTTTGACAGCTTTATCCCGTGATTTGCTGGTAGAGACCCTCTCTTAGAGTTCTCTATCGCAAAACGCTTCAACACCTTGTCTACATAGGTGGACTGTGACAGCCTCAACATCCTCTTGGATCTATCACTGTGGATCTTGATCCCTAAGATGTAGCAGGCTCCAGCAAGACCCTTCATTATGAAGGTCTTTAACAACATATCTTTAACGGACTTCATTAACGGGATATTATTTCCGAAAATCAATATATCATTAACATACCCAATTATGAAAACAATATTCTTCCCGGTGCATTTACGATAAGCGCAAGGATCTTCCGAATTAATGATGAAGTCAAAAGGACTTGATAGCTTCATCAAATCGGATATTTCAACTCCTAAAGCTTGCTTCAATCCATAAATGGATATCTTTAGCTTGCATACTAGATTAGAATTTGGCTTAGACGTAAAACCTTCCGGTTGAGTCATAAACACTTCCTTATCAATGCTTGCATTGAGGAAAACTATTTTGACATCCATCTGTCAAATGTCATAATCATTGTGTGCTACAATCGCAAGTAAAATTCTAATGGACTTGATCTTTGCAACTGGTGAGAAAGTCTTATCATAGTTAATGCCTTCGTATTGACTATAACCCTTCGCCACCAACCTAGCATTATAGGTCTGTACTTTGCCATTTGCATCAGTCTTACGCTTGAAGACCCAATCGCAACATATGGGTCTAACCCCTTTAGGCAACTCAACCAAGTCCCAGACTTGATTGGTGTACATCGAGTCCATCTCGGATTTCATGGCTTCATGCAACTTCCCTGAATCAATATCTGATATTGCTTCAAAATAAGCATTATGATCGTCCTTATCAGGTATCTCCAAATCATCGAGTTCCTCCAAGAGGTAACCATATCTAATGGGCGGATTACGATTCTTAATTCACTTACGGAGCTGTGGTTATGCAGGCTGTACATTCTGATCGTGAAAATTTTATGGTGCATCGATTTCATCAATGTCCGGAGAGTCCTCAAGAGCTACACTTTCAGATGCCTCTTGGGCGGGAGTTGTAACTATGTTGTTCTCATTCAGCCCACTTGGAGGTTCTTGCACAGGCAAGCCAACTCCAATTATGCTCCCACTGGTTGAAAGACGATCACCTAGTGAAAGACTCCCACCGTGAAAGTTGCTGAATGCTCCCACTAAATGCAAACAATCAAACATAATATTCAAACAAGTGTATTGTCATACATTAATATTAAATGAACTATAATATTAAATCAAACTGAATATCATCGAGTATTATGTCCTTACAATAGATTGTCTCTAGGACACTAACACTAACAAGATCTCCTATTCCTTCTATTGTTCTGATAATCTTTGTAGAACTTCCGATATTTACCCATTTGAACATTAGACCTTTCCAGCTTTCTGGTCAGCAAGGCAATCTCTTCAGCCTCACTCACAATCCTTCCTACTGGTTCATGCATTCTTGCACTGCTATTGGTTGCCTAAAATGCAACAACTTTCGATGAATTTGATGCAGCTTCAGCAAGAACTTCTTATGCTCCAGGATTCCTTTCTTTCAGGTCATACTCGTGAGCTTTCAGACTGAGGAACAACTTGTTTGGCTTCAGAGTAGCAAGATCATGGATATCTTTAATCACAGTCACCTTCATGTCCCATTTCTTCGGTAGGGACCTCAAAATCTTATAATTGATGTCCTTATCTGACATAACTCGGCCCAGATCACAAAGTCTGTTGACTCCCATCATGATCCTTCCTTCGAACTGATTGATGGTCTCATTTGGTAGCATTCTGAGTTTATAAAAGTTAACCATTTCAGCTTGCAATCTGCTTTCCTTGATCAGATCATTCCCTATACATATTTCAGCCAACGTATCCCATAATTCCTTTGTTCTCGCGTCCATTATCTTCATGATAAGATGGTTGGCAACTGTATCCAAGTTGGATAGCTTTCTCTCTTCTGCATCCATTAACGAAGGACTCTTTCTGACACGTGCACCAACAGCATGATCTGGATCTCTGTTATCATCATTTGGATTCGTATGATAAATGATGATTGGTCCTCATTCAAAACCTTCCATCATTCTGTTACTGATTGAACCCAGATGGTTCCCCATGAAGATCGTCCAGTCGGCATACTCATCAACACTGAACTTGGGCAGATCGTGATACATACCCAAAGTGTTATCCATGCTCTGATACCACTTGTAGGCCCCGAACGGGTTTTCGTGAGGGCATAATTTTAGAGGGGAGGGGTGAATAGACTTCTGAAAACTTTTGCGTGAGATCAGGTGTGATAAGCAAGTTACCTGATCAGAGTGCGTGTGAATCAGTTTGGACTGATATCCAACTTACTGATCGCCTGGGGGCAAATCAGTTCGGTGTCTATCAGTTTAACTGATATGCGGAAGCTAAGTTTTACCCGTGTGAAAAACCAGTTTGATAAATCAAAATTCTAAGTTATCTGTTTTGAATCAGATGACAGAGGGTCAAACTGATCAGATCAGTTGCTTGGTGCAAACCTGATCCAGACTTAGAATATGCATGCAAATCTTAAGTAGTGTGCAAGGTGTAAAGCAGGTAAATAGATAAAGCACATCAGAATTTTTTAGTGGTTCGGACAACTTGTCCTTCGTCCACTCTTCCCTATCAGCAGTGGCACCAACTAACCAACTGGACTTAGATTAATGTGTTAGTCCAACACAGTATAACAGATGTTTCAAGAGTTCTCACTCAACCAATCCCAGATATCAGAACTAGAAACCCTAGTCTGAAATCTTGCTAAACAAACATAACCTAACTTTGGTTTGGGTATATAAGATTTGTTTTGTTCCAACTGGAATTCTATCCTAGTATATGAGTAGCCTAAAGCTAGAGGATAAGACAATTTTTTTAAAGAATATATATTATTGTTTATTTTATTTTGTCATTATATTAAAATTCCTAATCAATTTAGATATAGATTAATTTGTAGTCCATAAGTTTTTCCTCTAACTTTCTCTTTTAGGTTACATTTTCTGAATTTAACATGTGTATTAATTTTAGACGTTACTTTTAAAACCATTAACTTTTAATTATCACAAAATTAAGTTTTGATTTAATCTTTTAAGTTTGAAACGTCCAAATTAATATGGCCAATGAGTGACTTTAAATGACACTAATCCCATTTATATTTTCATCCAAAATTACTCATCTTCCCTCTTTATATACATATGTTTTAATTATTTATTTAACTTATTCACTTACAAAATTATTATAATTTATATTATTTTGAGATATGGATTAAAAACTCTTTTAATATTTAAATCCTATAGTCTTTATCTCATTTAAGTTTAAACCCATCTTTTTTATATATCTATATATATGAGACTTTAAATTCTAATCCTTAATTATTTAAAAGCTCAATTTTAATTTTATTATTTTAGTACTCTTTTAATTCAAGCCCAAACTCAAATTCAAACTCAAGCCCATTTTTTTACAAATCCATTTATAGGACATTTAACCCTAAAATGTGTCATTCTTCCGACGATTTTGCCACGGCGTTCTTCAGAACGTATTGGTACCTTCTCGTTTTCTCTTTCCGCTATTATATATTTTATCTTCGATCCATAGCAGGTTCTTCCTTTGATTTATATATAATCATACACACAATTGTTTTTTATAGGTTGCGGCGTGAATCGAAGTTTTCGAGAGGTAGGGTATTGGATTTTTGGATACGTCAGATTTTGGTTTCGAATTGGTATTTAGGACTTATTTATTTAATATGTTAATTAGCTTTGGTTAGAGAGTGTTGGTAAATTATATACCTTTTTCTAGTAAGGTCAAATGATGGTGTAGGTAATTAGAGAATATAAACTTATAAATTTTATAATCTTATACGTGAGTGGAGTATATTAGGAATGATTTTAAGGTACTATATTTCAGTATGTATCTAAGTCATGATCTAATTAAGTGAATTATGAAGGGAGGTAAAAAGATATGCAGGTTGTGGACTTAGTTGCTAAGGTTAGTTGTCAGTTTTCTTAACTTATAATTAGTTAGCTAACAGTGTATAATTAGGAAACATATTTTGATTTAAGAATTTATTTTCTAAGTAGGTTAAATTATTTATGTTAGGGGGCGAGAACTGCTGAGAATAAACTATAGGACTTTTGCATCCATTTTCATCCACGACATACATTTCCAGGTGGGGTTTTAATTGCTTTATTCTCTACAGTGGTTAGTAGAGCTCTTTTGCATGTGTTATTCTGTATTTTATGTTATAAATAAATGGTTGAGTTATTTACTATATGAATGCATTTCCTATGTTATTCAAGTGGCAAAGTATGATGACAAAGTTACTAATAGCCAGGGGCCCTTATTGAGGTCCAGGGCCGATGGGTCTTCGGATGTGCCGTGCTCGGCAAAGTCTAATAGTCAGGGGCCTTTATTGAGGTCCGGGACCGATGGGTCTTCGGGTTTAACCCGCCGCTCTCCCAAGTTCTATGGCAAAGTTCTATTGTAAATTTCAATGGCAAAGTTCTGTGGCAAGTTCTATGGCAATGTTTGTATGACAAAGTTTATGTGACAAAGTGATTGTGATTTACTAAGTTGATTTACTTGATTATTTATTTTTAGAATTTATATGGAATAACTTGGCCCCTCTGAGTGTGCTTGCATACTCACCCCTCCATTTAATATTTTCAGATTAAGGAGGGGAAGGTGTGATGGATGATGACCATTTGGTGTTATTTACTATTTAAAAATATTGAACCAATCTTATTTCTTTATCTTACTTTGAGTTATGAGTTTTACATGAGATAGTATGTGTTGGTAAAATAGATATTTTAATTAAATTTCTTTGAGATGCTATTTGATCTTTAAAGTCTTCCGTTGTTTGTCAAGTAAATTTATTATTTAATTAGTTTGTAAGTCTTCCACTACATATTATTGATTGTTTCTGCCATTTAAATTTAGTATTTGTAAACTAATAGTCGTTGTTCTTTACCGTTAAGCGATTTAAATTTTAAATTTAGTCGCGCTCAAGTTAGTTATTTTAACTACTTTTTAGAAAGTCCGTTTTATGAAAATTAGGGCGTGACAGAGTGGCATCAGAGCAGGTCTATGTTCCTGTAGACTTGTTAAAAAAAATCTTTGAGAGTCTTATTAATTTAAAGTGTATTGACTAACGAGGTAATATTTTATTTTAAAAGTAATGGTCGTCCATCACCGATTCCCGCTTCAGCTCTTCAAGGTACATGCATTACATACTACATTTCATGTTACATTTTAGAATTTTAGTATGCCAAGATCTTACAAATAAATTCACTGTTACTCGAGGATTTAAACTTCACTGCATGCATGCTTACATTATTGATTAATTTCTGAATTTTGAGGAAGAAAATTTTTAAAGCAGGGAAGGGTGTAATGCCTAGGATAAGATATATATTTCACAAACATGCATTATACATTTTATTCCATGTTACAAAACAATGACATGATATGACTATGTTACCAAATTGCAAGTGTTAGTGTTAGTGTCCTAGAGATAATCCATTGTAAGGACATAATACTCAGATAATATTCAGTATTGGTTTAATATTATTGTTTATTTAATATTAAATATATGACGTTAGACTCATTAGAATATTATGTTTGATTGTTTGCATTTATTCTTATATGTGTTCCCTTGAGTCACTGTTGTCATTGAGTGAGTGAGAACTCAGATGACTTGAGCGTTATTCTTAAATAGCCTCAATCGAGGATCATCAAGAAAGAGATATTGATGATGTAATGGAGATTGATGTGCGATCTGCATCATACTCTTGGAGAGTGTAGTAAGATCTCACTTACTACGAGATACTAGGTATCTCGTGATGGATGCACAAATACCTTAGAGGGTAATGGTATACCCATCCGAGAAACCGTTTGATGTAGTTCCATTATATGTGTTTACGGGTTTCTCGGTTAGTGGGACCGATGTGATACTCCTTTGACTTGAGGTCAATACGCACGACATGTGTGGAGTGATGAACTTTGACCATGACCGATGCTTGCACCCGTCTATGGGTAGATATGGCTTGGATTGAGTTCATCACGAAGTGCATGTGCGTGGTAGTTGAGCCAAGAAAATGATTCATTCCTCAAAGTGGATTTAGAGAGAATACTCATCTTCTCATCATAATTTTGACCATGACCGACGCTTGCACCCGTCTATGGGTAGATATGGCTTGGATTGGGTTCATCATGAAGTGCATGTGCATGGTAGTTGAGCCAAGAAAAAGATTCATTCCTCAAAGTGGATTTAGAGAGAATACTCATCTTCTCATCATAATTGGATCTAAGTCATTGACCAATGCACGTCAACTTAGACTTTGTGACTAAGTGTGACACTAATGATCAATTAGTGATTTAAGATAAATTGATTAAGTTATTTGAATAGACACTTCATCATGTTCAAGACTAATCGAGTATTCGTGAATGAAAGGAGGAAATCGCAATTGCCCACATTTCAGTTACATGTAGTTGCATGTTTCTCGCAACGTACCTCATATATTGAGAATGTCTAATTTATTGACTAGGGTTCAATTAAGACCATTAGTTTGACTAATCGCTCGGTATATGAGGGCCTATGGGTCACACAACAAGTAGTTCCCTTTTACTGATTATAGTTGGTTGATTAAATGTTAAATTGAATTTAATATTTAATTTATGGAATTAATTATTATTAATATTTAATTAAATTGGATTTAATTAAATAAGAATTCTCAATAATTATATTTGGAATATAATTGTATGATTTAATGTATATGGAAATAAATCGTAGAGATTTTCATATAAGGCATTTAAATCTGTAGAGATTTATATTTAGGGAATTAAATTAAAAGGAACTAATTTAATTCAAGATTAGGGATTTTAATTCCCTAATTGGGCTAGCTTGAGAAATAAGCTAAGCATCCCTATATATACAAGCTATTGGGATTCACAAACAGTATCACTTCATATTTTCTCCATAAAATCTAGAGTTTGGATTTTCCTAGCAAATTTGTCTCGGGATTCAACGCTGGCAAATCCGTGCAAATCCATAATTGGGGAATACGTGGATACCGTAGTAGAGAAATCTGCTCTCGAGTTACTGTAAGATTTCTCATTATGATTATTGTAATCTGTATGCAATTAATTGTTCGTTGTTGGTGAACTTTAATTTTTGTTGCGCATGTGATTATGTGTTTTACGTGCCTCTATATTCCAACAGTGGTATCAGAGCTCGGTATCAGAACTTTAATTTCTGTTGCGCATGTGATTGCGTATTGAATTGGTTTTATAAATTTTTTTTATAAAATTGATGGTGGGGCTGATTGGTTTGACCAATACCGCACCAATTGAAATTGTTGTGGGTATATGCTTATTAGATAAGAAATCCCCAATTTCTTTCTTTGGTTTTGCCTGCTTCGTCTCCCTCGTCCGATTAGGGTTTTCTGCGAGAACTCGCAGCCACCGTCCGCCTCCTCCTTCGTCGTCTTCGTGCCCAAAGCTTGGTACCGGGTCTTCGCTTGAGTCGGCGGTGCTACACCGCGAATCACGTCGGCCTCGGGATGCCGTGATGGGGCGCGATCCAGCGGGTTAGACCTACGACACTTCGCCCGAATCAACGCGATTCTGTTCGGCGCTGGTCGTGCCTCATCGTCCATGGCTGTGACATCTTCGTTTTGTTCCCAATTCGATGATTTAGCCCCTGTTTCGGTGTGATACGCGGTGGAACGCCACCGCGTCGTTTTGTTTCTGCGTCCGCCGTTCCCTTGTCGCGCGATGCGCCACCGCGCATCATTGTCGTCCGCTTGGTGGCTTTTTTTTTGGTTTGACCTCGCGGGTCTATGATCCGTGCGTCTTTGGTTAAGACATTGAAGTCGCTTTGCGCGCTTTAGCGGCGGCGGCGACTTCTGATGCACGCTTTGTTTGATGCTTGTACGTGCTTTGATGATTATCTGCACAAATTGGTTTTGGGTTTTTTTTCGATGCTATAGTTAATCTCGATTTGGTTGGACTAATTTCGATTAACCTGGTGATCTGAAATTTTTCATTGACTGTTTGATGATTAATTAGATTAAACCTGATGAACGGTTGAAGAATTGTTGGTCTCAATTATCCCAATTAGAAGACGGTTTCAGGGCTGTGATGAGGGAGGGGCTATTTTGCAAATTGAATTTCAAATAGGCCCCTCCGTGCAAATTTTAGAAATTGCACTTGAGCCCTTGGCAAACAAATACGTAAAAATTTATTTTTTTAATTTCTAATGAGATTTTAAGAATTAGAATAAAAGTTGGACTTTTATTAATAAATTAATTGGATTAATTATTTAAATAATTTAAAGTCGAATTTAAATTGGATTTTGAGATTCGGTTTAGAAGAAATTATTAAATCCAACTTGTTTAACTGATTTTAATTAATTCGTTAACACTTTTATAGTCCGCATTTTAATTGTTTGGGCAGACGGCGCCCAATATTTGTCAGACTGTATTAATTGTTTGGGTAGACGACACCCATATAAGTTTTAGTCCGTTTAATGTCATGTTTGGGTAGGCAACACCCAATAAGTGCTCAAATGTGATGTAGATTAACATGATTGAATCTTGATTAAGCAATTAATACCTCGCCTTTAAAATGATCCTCACTAAAATATAATTTTCATTAAATTGAACGATGCCTTTCATCAAAGTTAAAAGTAAACCGGAGTTTTCGTTCCAATGAGTATTTAAGGCCCAAGTCTTTTGCTCGGATCTACATCTAATGGGA
Organism: Stenogyne calaminthoides; assembly: GCA_037126765.1. Taxonomy (NCBI): domain Eukaryota; kingdom Viridiplantae; phylum Streptophyta; class Magnoliopsida; order Lamiales; family Lamiaceae; genus Stenogyne; species Stenogyne calaminthoides. Next base: position 4,680,591 of record JBBCBC010000024.1, on the reverse strand, counting down.
CTTTCATAGGGACATGTAGTGTCGCCGCTTGATGGTTGTAAATCAACTTGACTTTATTTCACCAGCCCAAGCAGGAAAACGAAAGTCAAAGGGCATCAGATTGAACTAGGTTCAATCAACTAGGAGTTGCAAATTTTTGCAATTGGTTTGGAGACCTACCAGTTATGTTGTCATAGTAATCAGCCCAAGCAGATATTATGATAGTAGGAATGTGGATTCTAGTCCATTATGATTTATATTAGATATAAATTCGTATTCTTCCGATGAGGTCGTTGAATATGTGAAAATAATAGAGACAAAATAAATTTGAAAGGCCATGTTTATTTTGATTGCTGAATATTGATCATAGAAATTATGTGTTTTGATTCCCGTTTTATTTTATTTCTCTAGGATTGTTGAAATGAATAACTTATCACTGAGAAGCGTTTTGGAAACAAACAAATTGGTTGGACCAAATTTTCTCGACTGGCACCGAAACGTTCGTTTGGTGCTTAGGCAAGAAAAGATTGAGTACGTGTTGGACACGCCAATCCCTATTACCCCGGAGGCTGGTACTAAAGAGTATGAGGTGTTTGACGCCGAAGCTCAGAAGAAGCATCAAGAGGATGCTTCTCAGGCTCAGTGTGTTATTCTACTCGGGATGAGTCTCGAATTGCAAAGGCAGCATGAGAAGATGCTCCCCTTCGAGATGATTAAGCATCTGAAGGATCTCTTTGATTCTGAATCTCCTTCCGAGTTTTATGAAGTGATGAGAGATCTGTTTAGATGCCGATTGTCTGAGGGAGGGAAGGTTTCTCCTCATGTGTTGAAGATGATTGGGCTAATCGAGAAACTTGTTCGATTGGGCATTAAGCTTAAAACCAACATTGCTGTTTATGCCATTCTTCAGTCACTTCCCGATTCATATTCGAGTTTCGTTGTAAACTTTAATATGAATAAGAAAAAATCGACTATGCCCGAGCTGCATCACATGCTAAAGACTTTTGAGTCTTCCACTGCTAAGGAAAAGCCCGTGCTCATGGTGAGTGACTCTACTTCTTCTGCTCCGAAAGGAAAAAAGAAGCGAAGGGCAACGCAAAGAAAGGCTCTAAGCCAAACTTCCTTAAGCCCAAAGGTGGAATTCAAAAGAAGGAGAGGGTGGACAAGGACGTATGCCTCCACTACAAGCAGAAGGGGCATTGGAAGAAGGACTGTAAGGTTCTGGCAGCTGAAAAGAAGACACAAGGTGTCTCAGCCACTGGAACATGTATGTTTGTTATTGAGATAAATATGTCCACAAATGATACTAACTGCTGGGTATTGGATACCGGTTGTGGCTCACACATTTGTACTAATGTGCAGGGTCTAAAGCATAGCAGAACAGTTAGGTCGGGTGAAGTCGCCCTACATGTTGGGAATGGAGCAAGAGTTGCTGCTGAACGTGTTGGCGTTTATGTTTTAGACTTACCATCTGGTTTTAGACTTGAACTAAATAATTGTTATTTTGTTCCTTCTATTACTCGCAACATTATTTCTATTCCTATATTAGACATTGAAGGGTTTTACTTCCATTTTGCAAATAGTAATTGTTATTTTTCGCTTAATGGTGATGTTTATGGAAATGCTCCTTTATCGAATGGTTTATATTTGTTGCATTGTGGACATGATATTCTTAATATACAAAACAAAAGACTCAAACTTAGTAATCATGAAAACTCGACTTACTTGTGGCATTGTAGGCTTGGTCATGCAAATGAGAATAGGATTGCAAGGTTAAGAAAGTTAGACTACTTAACCCCGTTCGACTTTGAGTCTTATGGAAATTGTGAGTCCTGTCTCAAGGGCAAGATGACCAACAACCCATTTTCTGGGAAAGGGGTTCGTGCCAAAGAAGTTCTAGAGCTGATCCACAGTGATGTCTGTGGACCATTGCCCACTCTAGCTAGAGGTAACTTTTCGCCTACTTCATCACTTTTACTGATGATTTCTCAAGATATGGATATGTGTATCTCATGAAACACAAATCTGAATCTTTTGAGAAATTCAAGGAGTTTAAAGCTGAAGTAGAGAAGCAACTTGGTAAGAGTATAAAAACTCTTCGATCGGATCGAGGAGGTGAACACCTTAGCCACAAGTTCATAGATTACTTAAAGTTACATGGAATTTAATCCCAATGGATTCCTCCCGGAACACTATAGATGAACGGAGTATCAGAGAGGAGAAATCGAACCTTGTTAGACATGGTAAGGTCCATGATGAGCTTTTCTTCTCTCCCTACATTCTTATGGGGATACGCATTAAAAACTTCAATTTACATTATGAATAGGATTCCATCCAAATCAGTTGATCATACGTCATATGAACTATGGTGTGGCAAGAAGCCAACTTTTCACATATCAAAACGTGGGGTTGCCCCGCGATTGTGAAAAAAATGATTACTGATAAGTTGGAATCCAAAGGTGAAAAGGGTTACCTTGTGGGATATCCTAAGGAAACAAGAGGATATTATTTCTATCTACCCGAAAGAAACAAAACAATAAGTTTGTTTCTTCAAGGATCAAGGCCGAAGATGATAGAACTTGAAGAAATTCAAGAACCACAAGACTATGATAACTTGTCAAAGTTAAACGTGATCAAGGTCAAGATGATAGAACATGGTGGTTTGTTGCTTTTGAGGACTCATTACCTACGGAACAAATTGATGAAATTGATGCACCAGAGGCAAAAGTGTTGCTTTTAACATTGATGAAATTGATGAACCACAAAATTTTCATGATGGAATGTACACCTGCACAAACACAAACTCTCGTAAGTCTACTAGGATTAAGTAATCCGCCCACTAGATATTATGGTTTCCTCGTAGAGGAACATGATGATGTGGAGATCCCGGACACAGACGATCTAAGAACTTACACTAAGACAACATTAGACGTTGACTCACAGAAGTGGCAAGAAGCCATGAAATCCGAGATGAACTCGATGTACACCAATCAAGTTTGGGACTTGGTTGAGTTGCCGAAAGGGGTAAAACCCATAGGTTGCAAATGGGTCTATATTGGGATATTTTAGTTTTGATGAATTATGCCAAAACATTATCAACTTGTGTTTTTGAAGCTAATCTCTGGATAACAAGTTGGGGGAACGAGAGAACAAGTTGAGGGGGAACTCACGAAATCGCATTTAAGATGATCGAGATCGGGACGAGGTGCAGACGAGACTAATCGAGATCAGATGAGTAAGATGAGTTCCGGAGTTAATTGATGAGCTGAGCAAAATCTGAAGAGAATAAAAGTTAAGCCAGCTGATCAGAAGAATCAGAAGGTCAAATGATTAGATGACCAGATCAGAAGAGGAGGTTGCGATCGAGAAAAGGAAGCGAGATGAGACCGACCGACGATCGGGCGTGATCAAGATCGGATAAATTTAACCCGATATGCTAACTTTGATATCTAATGTACTAATGATTCAGATAAACCGATATCGACTGATGCTATATCGATCGTTCATGTGAGCCGATCGGATCAAAGCGAGAAGAAATCGATATCGAAACCGTAAATGCAGATACCGATCAAAGCGAGAAAAAATCGGAAGAGAAGTCATCGTAAGAGAAGTCATTCGGAAGTCATGTTCATCGAGAATCGTAACTCTACCGATGATCGGGTTAACTCGAAAAGCTAGTGACCGAGGGTCGATGTTCGAAGACGTAAGAATCAACTCGGTCGATGGAGTGTCGGTATGTCCGATCGATAAGGTCCGCCAAGAGAAGTCTGCTGAATCAAGAAACCTGAGGCTCAGAAGAATCCTGAGACTCAGAAGAATCCTGAAGACTCAGAGAAACCTAAAGACTCAGAAGATCCTGAAGATTATATCCGTTAGATTCAGCTGACGTGGACCAATGAGAGGAAGACAACCAGCCTAAAAAAGCTGCAGAAGCTACATAATAGTATGTATTTGAATGTGACTACATCCAACGGTAACATTTAAATTCACACTATAAATACAAGTTCTTCCTTCATTATTCGTGTGAAGAATGTGGAAAAAGATGCTACAGAGCCAAGAGCCACATACACAAAGCATTTCCGCTATAGAACACTGAGCAAGAAACACACGCATATATTCAAGAGTGTTCTACCCTAGATCTAAGCACAAATGTAATATCCTAAGCTTAGAGAGATTTTCTCATCCTTAGCATTGAGGTTAAACAAATGTAAGGGAAAATCTCAACCTAGTTGGAAACCAAACAAACTTTACCCAAATCAGTTTGGTAGGATAAGTTTGTAGGTTGAGTGTCAACTCGGTAAACATCTGTAAGCGATCCCGTGATGGTGATAAGTCTCGTTTGAGTGTGAACTCGGTAAACATCTGTTGGGTGTTGGACTAACACGTTAAACTAAGTTCAGTTGGTTAAGTAGGTGCCCCTGCTGAAAGGGAAGAGTGGATGTAGGAGTTGGACTCCGAACCACTATAAAATCGTGTGTTCTTTACTGCTTTATGTTCTTACTTGCCATATGCATTTGATTATAAGCAAAACACACATCGTTCTAAAAAGCAAAAAACAATTGGAATCACTCTGCCCTCACCCCTGTTTTATATGCATTACATGGTATTTCCGCGCACATGGGTTTTCCTAATCGGGACCAACAGTCTACAAGCGTAAGACTGATGCAAACGGCAAGGTACAAACCTACAAGGCTAGGTTAGTGGCAAAAGGTTATAGTCAATGCGAAGACATTGACTATGATGAGATCTTCTCACCTGTTGCCAAGATCAAGTCCATTTGAATTTTACTTGATGTAGCAGCACATTTAGATTATGAGATTTGGCAGATCGATGTCAAAACAGCCTTCCTCAATGGGAACATTGATAAGGAGGTGTTTATGACTCAACTGGAACGTTTTGTATCTAAGCAAAAGTCCAATCTTGTGTGCAAGCTCAAACGGTCCATTTATGGACTAAAGCAAGCTTCTAGGAGTTGGAATATCCGATTTGATGAAGTTGTCAAATCATTTGACTTCATCAGAAATTCGGAAGATCCATGCTTTTATCGTAAATGCAGTGGGAGAAATACTATTTTCATAGTTGTGTATGTCGATGACATATTAATTATGGGAAACAATATCCCTCTCATGCAGTCGATAAATGATTGGCTATCAAGGACCTTTATGATAAAGGACCTTGGTGAGGCATGCTACATCTTAGGGATCAAGATCCATAGGGATAGTGTAATGGCCTCAGCTACAGATTACGAATACCACCACCAATATATGTATATTAAATTGTCTAATAACTCAGTGAATCAACAAGGATGAATGATTGCCCAAAACTAATGATAATAACAGAGTATGAACTAGGAATTAAGAACAAAGATATTAATTAAGCAATTCCTTCAACGCCTTCAGAGCACCTGCGATTAAAGCATTGTATGAGATTGGAGAAGGAATAATTATGTACGAAATATATGTGAAGGCATGAGAGGAAAATACCTCGCATCACACCTTTCTGCTGAGCACGAGTAATTGCAAACGGTTATATGCAGAGTAATGCGTGTGGTCGAATTGACGCACTCTTGTCTGCGTGAAGTCACTTGTTGGGATAAGAACAACTTAACTAATAAAAACGCTGACTAGAGAAAAGCGTTTTTCTTTTAGGGAAAATAAGGCAGAAATTCAAAATAATAAATCTTCATTTGAATGCGTCCAACGGTCATAGGAAATAACCTTGCCTCAAGTCAATCTTCGAAAAAACACCAGCTCCATGTAACTCAATAAGAAGTTCTTCAATAACAGGCATAGGAAACTTATCTTTGATGGTGACATCATTAAGTTTCATGTAATCCACACACATTCTCCAAGTAAAATCCTTCTTTTTGACCAAAAGAACTGGAGCAGAAAATGGACTGCTACTATGCTGAATAAGGTCCTGTTTCAGTAGCTCATCCACCAACTTTTCAATCTCATTTTTCAATATATGAGAGTATCTATATGGTTTTTGCTGGACTGGGGTTGTATCAGGAAAGAGTTGAATAGAATTCTCAATGGATTTTACTGGTGGAAGACTAGTAGGCTCTTTAAATACATCATCAAATTCATCAAGTACCTCTTGAATTACTGGAGGAGGAGGATCAACAACAGCTATTGCCTCAATTGAGAACAAGTGAGCCACTAAACCATGTGTTGTTTTCTTCATAAAATTTGTGAAACCTTTAGAACTCATAACCCTTAGAGCAGCACCATCCTCAACACCTTGCAATTGTAACTTTCTGCCCTTCTTAGTAACATCCAAACAATTCTTCTTTAAATGAAAAGTTACAGGGTCATAATTCCACATCCAATCATGCCCCAAAATAACATCACAACCGCCAAAGGGAATGATTCTCAACTCAGCCTCAAAAGAATGGCCATGAATAGACCAAGTGAATTTAGGACATTTTTCTTTACTAACACACTTTTCACCATTAGCAACAGTAATAACCCAAGGGGGTGTTTCGTCCATAACACATTGCAGGTCACAAGCAGTGAATGAATTAAGGTAGCTATGTGTACTACCACTGTCCACCAAGATTGAGATCTCGCGGCCCTTGTGCTTACCCTTCAACTTCATAGAATTGCGTGTCCTGTTGCCATTAAGAGAATGCAAACTGATCTCCCCACCCTGGACCTCAGTAACAATAGAATCATCTTGTTCATCAGTTGACTCAGTGTCCTCTTAAGCCATAGTAACATTGACATGTTTGTTTTTACACACATGAGAAGCGGAGTATTTCTCATCACATGTGAAGCACAAACCCTTCTCTAGTTTCTCCTGAATTTGAGCACGAGAGAGTCTGCAGAAGGGAAGGATACCAGCGTCCATTCCAGGAACTTTAGGAGAGATCATGTGCGGGTTAGGAGTAATGGAAAAAGGGGTGTAAGGTTTGTTGGGTGTATATGGAGATTTAACTGGAAGTTTAGACTTCTTCCCCCAAACATCAAGAGTGGTTTCAAACATTTGAGCTTGAGACATAGCTTGTGTGAGAGTAGTGGGCTTAAACATTTGAACAGGGGCTCGGAGTTCATCCTTTAACCCTTTCAAAAAACAAGATACCAAGAAATCCTCACTCAAATATGGATGCTTAGCACGGACTAATGACTTCAATTCCTCAAATTGCTCAATATAAGAGCTCACATCAGTTTTCTGTGTCAATTGAGTGAATTCAATGACATTATCCTCATGACCAGGGACAAGAAAACGATCCAACAACATGGAAGTAAAATGATCCCAGGGCACATGTTGCCTGATCTCAACATATTCCATAAACCACAAATCGGCCTGACCCACCATATAATACGAAGCAAGTTTAACTTTAGCAAGTTCATCCATGGGATTAAAATTAAAATACCTTGCCGCACGGTGAAGCCAGAGTTGGGGGTTCTCACCACTGAACTCCGGAAAGTCCATCCGGCTGTGGTGGTGAGGAAAATGGCCATGCTGGCCGGTGGACTGTTGCTGCTGAGATGTGCGCTGGAACGGCGTTGTATAAACCTCTTGACGATTGGAAACAGTAGAAGAAGACTCCCCGTGAGTGAATTTCTCCTTACCCTTCGCCTCCTCGAGTTGAAGCTTGAGCAAAGCATCAAGCGTCTGAGTTAACGACGCAATGTTACTATCAATCCCGGTGATTTTTGTCACCACCGAACCCAACGTCGTCTCAACCCCACCGAGACGAGTACGGTAATCGGTGAGTTCGCCCTCAAATTTCTGTTGAGTTTCAAATAGATCCTTCATGCGCGTATTCTCCACCATGATCGTCTAACTCCTTGATACCAATTGTAATGGCCACAGCTACAGATTACGAATACCACCACCAATATATGTATATTAAATTGTCTAATAACTCAGTGAATCAACAAGGATGAATGATTACCCAAAACTAATGATAATAATAGAGTATGAACTAGGAATTAAGAACAAATATATTAATTAGCAATTCCTTCAATGCCTTCAGAGCAACCTGCGATTAATGCACTGTATGAGATTGGAGAAGGAATAATTATGTACGAAATATCTGTGAAGGCATGAGAGGAAAAGTACCTCGCATCACACCTTTCTGCTGAGCACGAGTAATTGCAAACGGTTATATGCAGAGTAATGCGCGTGGTCGAATTGACGCGCTCTTGTCAGCGTGAAGTCATTGTTGGGACAAGAACAACTTAACTAATAAAGACGCTGACTAGAGAAAAGCGTTTTTCTTTTAGGGAAAATAAGGCAGAAACTCAAAATAATAAATCTTCATTTGAATGCGTCCAACGGTCATCACAGATAGATCCAAGAAGATAAGGTGTTAAAGCGATTTGTGATGGAGAACTCTAAGGGATGTTCTCTACCAGCATGTCATGGGATAAAGTTATACAGAAGGATTGTCCTTTCACGAAGGCGATATCCCAAAGATGAAGGATATACCATATGCATTCGCATTGGCTCCATCATGTGCGTCATGACTTGCACAAGGCAAATGTGGCCTTTATTTGTTAACTACTTCTTGGTAGATACCCGGCAGAATCGGTGAACCTCATTTGGATTCTTTGTCAAGAACATTCTTAAGTACCTTAGACGTACTAAAGATTGTTTCTTGGTCTACGGAGGACAATCAGAGCTAGTTGCAACTGGCTATGCTGATGCAAGTTTCCAATCCGATTGTGATGATTACAAATCACAGTTTGCAATTAATTGTTCGTTGTTGGTGAACTTTAATTTCCGCTGCGCATGTAATTACGTATTTTAATTGCCTCTATATTCCAACAACAAGTGCATTAAACGTGACGTTCCATGTCCCAAGTGCATCATTTACATGAATATTTACAAATTTACCATATGAAACGTGATTTTTACATATTACATAAAATAGATCCTCGCATTAGGATATACAAAAGGTGATTGTAGATGATTTTAATTACTAGAGAGCATAACGTACTCTTGAAGAGTACCTGTTTATGAGAATGTGTAGTATACGTGAAGCTCTTGAGGTTATTAAATCACGATTAAGGATGTTATTTCAGATGTTGATAGAGAGAACTTTGATTTGAATTTGCACTTGAATGTCATGGGAAACTTTAATGGTACATTGGGTATAGATTGGTTGATTAGACATTAAGAGAGGAATGTAGACTTTTGAAGTGATAATAAGTTGCTAAATTTCGAGGACTAAATTATTATTAGTGGTGGAGAATGTAATATCCGCAATTTTTTTAAAGAATATATATATTTATTGTTTATTTTACTTTGTTATTATATTAAAATTCCTAATCAATTTAGATAGAGATTAATTTGTAGTCCATAAGTTTTTCCTCTAACTTTCTCTTTTCGGTTACATTTTCTGAATTTAACTTGAATATTAATTTTAGACGTTACTTTTAAAACCATTAACTTTTAATTATCATAAAATTAAGTTTTGATTTAATCTTTTAAGTTTGAAACGTTCAAATTAATATGGCCAATGACTGACTTTAAATGACACTAATCTCATTTATTTTTTCAGCCAAAATTACTAATCTTCCCTCTTTATATACATATGTTTTAATTATTTATTTAACTTATTCATTTACAAAATTATTATAATTTATATTATTTTGAGATATGGATTCAAAAGCTCTTTTAATATTTAAATCCTATAGTCTTTATCTCATTTAAGTTCAAACCCATCTTTTTATATATCTATATATATGAGACTTTAAATTTTAATCCTTAATTATTTAAAAGCCCAATTTAAATATTATTATTTTAATACTCTTTTAATTCAAGCCCAAACTCAAACTCAAACTCAAGCCCATTTTTTTACAAATCCATTTATAGGACATTTAACCATAAATTTGTCATTCTTCCCACGATTTTGCCACGGCGTTCTGCAGAATGTATTGATACCTTCTCTTTTTCTCTTTCCGCTATTATATATTTTATTTTCGATCCATAGCAGGTTCTTCCTTTGATTTATATATAATCATACACACATATATTAAAGGTGTATAATTAGGATTCATGTTATTTTGATTTAAGAATTTATTTTCTAAGTAGGTTAAATTATTTATGTTAGGTGCCGAGAACTGTGGAGAATAAGCTATATTTTCATCCATGAAATACATTTCCAGGTGGGGTTTTAATTGCTTTATTCTCTACAGTGGTTAGTAGAGCTCTTTTGCATGTGTTATTCTGTATTTTATGTTTTAAATAAATGGTTGAGTTATTTACTATGTGTATGCATTTCCTATGTTATTCAAGTGGTAAAGTATGATGGCAAAGTTACTAATAGTCAGGGGCCCTTATTGAGGTCCGGGGCCGACCGGTCTTCGGGTGTATCCCGCCGTGCTCAGCAAAGTCTAATACCCAGGGGCCTTTATTGAGGTCCGGGACTGATGGGTCTTCAGGTTTAACCCGCCGCGCTCCCAAGTTCTATGGCAAAGTTCTATTGTAAAGTTCAATGGCAAAGTTCTATGGCAAGTTCTATGGCAATGTTTCTATGACAAAGTTTATGTGACAAAGTGAAAGTGATTTACTAAGTTGATTTACTTGATTATTTATTTTTAGCATTTATATGGAATAACTTGGCCCCATTGAGTGTGCTTGCATACTCACCCCGCCATTTGACATTTTCAGATTAAGGAGTTGAAGGCGGGGGAGATGTGATGGATGAAGACCATTTGGTGTTATTTATTATTTAAAAACATTTAACCAATCTTATTTCTTTATCGTACTTTAAGTTATGAGTTTTACATGAGATAGTATCTGTTGGTAAAATAGATATTTTAATTAAATTCCTTTGTGATGCTATTTGATCTTTAAAGTCTTCCGTTGTTTGTCAAGTAAATTTATTATTTAATAAGTTTGTAAGTCTTCCACTTCATATTATTGACTGTTTCTGCCGTTTAAATTTAGTATTTTTAAACTAATAGCCGTTGTTCTTTACCGTTAAGGATTTGAAATTTAAATTTAGTCGCACTCAAGTTAGTTATATTAACTACTTTTTAGAAAGTCCGTTTTATGAAAATTAGGGCGTGACAGAGTGGTATTTGAGCAGGTCTACGTTCCTGTAGACTAGTTAAAAAAATCTTTGAGAGTCTTATTAATTTAAAGTGTATTGACTAACGAGGTAATATATTTTTTAAAAGTAATGGTCGTCCATCACCGATTCCCTCTTCAGCTCTTCAAGGTACATGCATTACATTTTACATTTCATGTTACATTTCAGAATTTGAGTATGCCAAGATCTTGCAAATAAATTCAATGTTACTCGAGGATTTAAATTTCACTGCATGCATGCTTACATTATTGATTAATATCTGAATTTCGAGGACGAAATTTTTTAAAGCAGGGAAGAGTGTAATACCTAGGATAAGATATATATTTCACAAACATGCATTATACATTTTATTCCATGCTACAAAACAATGATATGATATGACTATGTTACCAAGTTGCAAGCGCGTTAAATGTGACGTTCCATGTCCCAAATGCATATTTTACATGAATATTTACAAATTTACCATATGAAACGTGATTTTTCCATGAACATAAACACAACATGCATATTACATAAAATATATCCTCGCATTAGGATATACAAAAGGTGATTGTAGATGATTTTAATTACTAGAGAGCATAACGTACTCTCGAAGAGTACCTGTTTATGAGAATGTGTAGTACACGTGAAGCTCTTGAGGTTATTAAATCACGATTAAGGATGTTATTTCAGATGTTGATAGAGAGAACTTTGATTTGAATTTGAACGTGAATGTCATGGGAAACTTTAATGATACATTGGGTATAGATTGGTTGATTTGACATTAAGAGAGGAATGAAGACTTTTGAAGTGATAATAAGTTGCTAAATTTCGAGGACGAAATTATTATTAGTGGTGGAGAATGTAATATCCACAATTTTTTTAAAGAATATATATATTTATTGTTTATTTTACTCTTGTCATTATATTAAAATTCCTAATCAATTTAGATAGAGATTAATTTGTAGTCCATAAGTTTTTCCTCTAACTTTCTCTTTTCGGTTACATTTTCTGAATTTAACATGAGTATTAATTTTTGTCGTTACTTTTAAAACCATTAACTTTTAATTATCACAAATTTAAGTTTTGATTTAATCTTTTAAGTTTGAAACATGCAAATTAATATGGTCAATGAGTGACTTTAAATGACACTAATCCCATTTATTTAAATGACACCTTTTACTCATCTTCCCTCTTTATATACATATGTTTTAATTATTTATTTAACTTATTCATTTACAAAATTATTATAATTTATATTATCTTTTGAGATATGGATTCAAAAGCTCTTTTAATATTTAAATCCTATAGTCTTTATCTCATTTAAGTTCAAACCCATCTTTTTATATATCTATATATATGAGACTTTAAATTTTAATCCTTAATTATTTAAAAGCCCAATTTAAATATTATTATTTTTATACTCTTTTAATTCAAGCCCAAACTCAAACTCAAACTCAAACTCAAAGCCCATTTTTTAACAAATCCATTTATAGGACATTGAACCCTAAAATTCGCCATTCTTCCCACGATTTTGCCACGGCGTTCTGCAGAATGTATTGGTACCTTCTCTTTTTCTCTTTCCGCTATTATGTATTTTTTATTTTCAATCCATAGCAGGTTCTTCCTTTGATTTATATATAATCACACACATATATTAAAGGTGTCTCTCGTTATATATATGTATATACAATTGTTTTTTATAGGTTGCGGCGTGAATTGAAGTTTTCGAGAGGTAGGGTATTGGATTTTTGGATACGTCAGATTTTGGTTTCAAATTTTCAATTGGTATTTAGGACTTATTTATTTAATATGTTAATTAGCTTTGGTTAGGGAGTGTTGGTAAATTATATACCTTTTTCTACCCTAGGCCAAAAATTGGATACGACAACGGAGAAAAAGACAACGGGTATTGATTAACGTCGTTCTCGTAGGACTAAACCTCGTTGTTGTAGATAAACCAGTTGTCGAAATTTTGAGAAATGAGGGATTCGTACCAAAAGACAACGGATTTTATTAAAACCCGTTGTCAAAACATGTATTCTTTCCTTCTTTTTTTTTCTAAATTAATATTTAATTATTATAAAAGCCACCGTTAGAAATTATTTTGCCCCTTTCTCATCCTTTTTCATTTTTCCGTCGCGCAGCTTTAGCTAGGGCACAGTTAGAAAAATTTCAACCCTTCAAGATCTCCACGAACTCGCTTCCGCCGCCTACTTTGAGCGGCGTTCTTTGCCGCCTCGCCATCGCCGCCTCGCCATCACCGCTGCTCTCCATTCCACTCGCAGGCATCAGTTTCCTCCACTCGTGCAGTCGCTGTACTTCCACTCGCGTAGGCGCCGTTTTGCGCACTCTCTACCGTCGTTCTGCCGCCGCTCGCCGCCTTCTCCCCCGCGGCATCAGGTGAGCTTTAATTTTAACCCTAAGTGCTCCGAAACCCTAAGTGTGGGATATTTATATGTTGGTATTTGTGAAGGTGTTTAGGTGTAATTGCGGGAGGAAATTTGAAATTGGAAGGAGGAATGAAGAAAGTTTGAGGTCGTCTCGATTTCGAAGATATTTCAGAAAATTCAATTTTGAGGTGCACGTTCAATTTTTGTTTTTTCTTTGTGAAAATTGTTCAGCTCATGTTTTACTTATTTCTACGCTTTCTGTTATTGATAGATGTGATTGCAATCCTGATGGAATTCAATTTGTTTGCTGAATTTAGTTTCAATTTTCTGTGATGTCTGTATACATATTTATGGCAAACAAGGTAGTTTTCTTTATTGCTATCCAACTGTGTAGACTAAAGTTAATATAATAGCAAGAGCTTCTGTCAGAATACAGAGTTCAAACATCCTCTGGGGCTACTTGATAATTGCACACCAACTATTTGACAAAATGTCGCTTAAGACAAAACCTTCACCAGCTGCTTGGTTTTGTTATTGAAATTAGATTTCTTGAAGAAGTAATTGGTAGGAGAAACAAGGGGATATAGATTGATGAAAATAGTGTGAATAAGAATGGTTTGAGCCTGATTTTTGTCCAGTTATGTATAAGACAGAGAACTGCTTCAAAACTGGTAATGTTGGTTGAGTTTCCTTTGAAATTGAAAGTATCAATTTTTGTGTTATAGTAGAGCATTCATTGACAGATATCTACTGTTGTTTTCTTTATATATGTGCCCCCTTACATTGCCATACATCCTATCTCATGCACTCCAACGAGCGTAGGATCACCAGCAAATTCACGCACCATCACACTGTATATGGTTGTAATTAGATGCTTCAAAGTTGCATATATATTCACATTTTACATGAATACATATGTGGTTTCACGGTGGAGGTTTTTATCGATAGAGTGATCAAACATGTGCTTAGAACCTTTTGTATCATGATTCATGCACGGAACTGATTTTTGCTAGCAAAATTTAATAAGTGTTACCACTTATTAATTCAAATGATACATTAAATAAAATTTCTAATAATCCCATCCCTTATATAGTTATATTGTACTATTTAATTTGTTATTGTTTTGGTTGTCATAGGTATCTAAATCAAATATTGAGCTTATGTTTTAACATTTGTATTTAATAAATTATTTGAATGTCCTTAAATTAATCAAAAGATAAGGATATATATTTTTGGTGTTGAGTTTCTTATTAAACTAGTTCAATACAAATTACTTTGTACTTTGGAAAAATTATCCTCCAAAAAGAACCCTCGTCCTTATAGGGTTCTGATAGGAATAAGAATCCAATTTCTCAATCAAACTTATATATGCTCAATTTTCCTTTTTGCCTTGAACAAACAAACAAACAAACAGAGAAGATATAGTGCAAGTTCAATTCATCTTTTGTTTTGTTTACATGGCTCTGGAATGCCAGGGGAATCTAAGAAAATGAAAGAAGTAACCTATTATTTGTTGAACTAATTAACTGCCAGTTGTCACTAGATATCCCCTTTTGTGTGAATAATTAATGAAATACTGATTAATTAACTAGTAATTGTGAAATACTGATTAAGCTGCTGCAGTAGAATTTTCTTCCTTTTGAGATACGTGTACTAGCATTTCTGCATGATTTTTGTTCTAATGTGCTTGTGGAATATATGATTATTTGCTTGTTCAAAGCAACTCAAAGTCTATGTGATTAGGAGTGTGATTATGTGAAAATATTCATGCAATAAAGTAAGGGATGATACTTAGATGCCATAATCTTCGGAAGGGGGCAGTATTTGTTAAAGAATCACATGTCACATGCACATCTCATGCAACATGGTCTCCATGTCAGCTTTCTCCATGCATGTGTATCAGTGGATTGCTACCTCTGAGTATCACGTTTGTCACATGTGTTAGACTCTCTTTTGTTATTCTGCTTATTAGGTTGTAACAGACTGCCAGCTCTAGCCTTGTAGCACTACTATAGATCAGTTATAAAGATAGATTCTTTAGGTTGTTTCATTTCTACTTCAGAAAACAGGATATTGGGAGTTTCTTGATTCATGTTTCTGTAATATGTAACCTTTAAATTGTCTGTTTCTATTGGATCTTGAATTTGTTTACATTTTTAAAAACTTATTTTGAACAATTTATAATTGATTAAATTGTATGATAATTCTATTGGAAAACATTTGTTGCATTCGTAAAAATGTGTATTAAAAATATGTAAAACAATAAAAACATAAAACAATGGGTCAAAATGAGTATTAAAATGTTAAAAGTGTTGTAATAAAATCTATGACAATGGGGTTACTATGAGTTAACATGACGGTGGATAAAGTTGTAATAAACATCTATATTACAACGGTTTACGATGAGTTAACATAATGGAGTAAAAACCGTTGTAATAAACAACTACGACAACGGAATTACGATGAGTTAATGTACGTGAATGGATAAAAACCAATTGATAATAGCTAATCTGACAGAACGGGAATTACCCGTTTATCAAATGTTAAATGACCTACGACAACACCAAATAAAGTAAGGGAGTCTGAATTATGAAGGAGGTAATTTAGATCCACTTTGTGTGCATAGTGCTAGTAAGGTTAGTTGATGGTGTAGGCAATTGAGAATATAAACTTATCAATTTTATTTGTGGAAATAATAGGAATTGATATAGCTAATTTTGATATTTGTCCAAAAAACTTTATTTTTTAAGTATTTATTTCAGTATGTATCTCATCATCTAATTAAGTGAATTATGAAGGGAGGTAAAAAGATATACAGGTTGTGTACTTAGTTGCTAAGGTTAGTTGTTCTGTTTTTTTAACTTATAATTAGTTAGCTAACAGTGTATAATTAGGATTTATGTTATTTTGATTTAAGAATTTATTTTCTAAGTAGTTTAAATTATTTATGTTAGGTGGCGAGAACTGCGGAGAATAAGCTATAGGAGTTTTGCATCCACTTTCATCCACATTTATTGGTGGGGGTTTTAATTGTTTTATTCTTGCCATTTTATTAAATACAGGATTTCTTTTACTACGCATTTTTATGTTATTTTATTTATATGTTTTAAATAAATGGTTGAGTTATTTACTATGTGAATGCATTTTCTATGTTATTCAAGTGGCAAAGTATGATGGCAAAGTTACTAATAGCCAGGGGCCCTTATTGAGGTCGGGACAAAGTGTGGTGTGATTTAAAGTAAAGTCTAATTGAGGGGCCTTTATTTGAGGTCGGGACCGTGGTCTTGGTTTTAACCCGCCAGGCTCCCCAAGTTCTATGGCAAAGTTCTATTGTAAAATTCAATGGCAAAGTTCCATGGCAAGTTCTATTGCAATGTTTCTATGACAAAGTTTATGTGACAAAGTGAATGTGATTTACTAAGTTGATTTACTTGATTATTTATTTTTAGCATTTATATGGAATAACTTGGCCCCACTGAGTGTGCTTGCATACTCACCCCTCCATTTAACATTTTCAGATTAAGGAGCTGAAGGCGGGGGAGGTGTGATGGATGATGACCATTTGGTGTTATTTACTATTTAAAAACATTTAACCAATCTTGTTTCTTTATCGTACTTTAAGTTATGAGTTTTACATGAGATAGTATGTGTTGATAAAATAGATATTTTAATTAAATTCCTTTGAGATGCTATTTGATCTTTAAAATCTTCCGTTGTTTGTCAAGTAAATTTATTATTTAATAAGTTTGTAAGTCTTCCACTTCATATTATTGACTGTTTCTGCCGTTTAAATTTAGTATTTTTAAACTAATAGCCGTTGTTCTTTAACGTTAAGGATTTAAAATTTAAATTTAGTCGCGCTCAAGTTAGTTATTTTAACTACTTTTTAGAAAGTCCGTTTTATGAAAATTAGGGCGTGACAGAGTGGTATTTGAGCAGGTCTACGTTCCTGTAGACTTGTTAAAAAAAATCTTTGAGAGTCTTATTAATTTAAAGTGTATTGACTAACGAGGTAATTTTTTTTTTTAAAAGTAATGGTCGTCCATCACCGATTCCCGCTTCAGCTCTTCAAGGTACATGCATACTACATTTCATGTTACATTTTAGAAGTTTAGTATGCCAAGATCTTGCAAATAAATTCACTGTTACTCGAGGATTTAAATTTCACTGCATGCATGCTTACATTATTGATTAATTTCTGAATTTCGAGGATGAAATTTTTTAAAGCAGGGAAAAGTGTAATACCTAGGATAAGATATATATTTCACAAACATGCATTATACATTTTATTCCATGCTACAAAACAATGACATGATATGACTATGTTACCAAGTTGCAAGTGCGTTAAATGTGACGTTTCATGTCCCAAATGCATCATTTACATGAATATTTACAAATTTACCATATGAAACGTGATTTTTCCATGAACATAAACACAACATGCATATTACATAAAATAGATCCTCGCATTAGGATATACAAAAGGTGATTGTAGATGATTTTAATTACTAGAGAGCGTAACGTACTCTCGAAGAGTACCTGTTTATGAGAATGTGTAGTATACGTGAAGCTCTTGAGGTTATTAAATCACGATTAAGGATGTTATTTCAGATGTTGATAGAGAGAACTTTGATTTGAATTTGAATTTGAGCGTGAATATCATGGGAAACTTTAAAAACACATCTAATAAAACGGAGTCAGTGTTAGGAGAAATGACAAATTTATAATGTTGTGCAGAATGTTGTCCAACATCTGGAAAAACATCCGTGCAACATCAACATAACGTATTATTGCTCTTGCACAATGAATAAGCAAAACATAATGAGAAGCTTTGTTATCTAAAGATTGTATAATATAATTGTATACAACTAATTAAATAGTATAAATTCAATATATATAATTAATATTTTTAGTGAAAAAATCATATTAACAAAATACTTAGTAAATCTTAGTAAAATAATTAATATTATTTAAATATACATGTGATACAATTGTATGGTGCTTGATATGTACAAATTTGTCTTATTTACAACATATTTTACAAATATAGAAAAAAAATTCCTTATAAATTGAAGAAAAATGACATAGTTCAGAAAAATTGTTTAGATAAAGAATTTATATTGTTGGACGAAATGAATATCCATCGTTCCTATTGGGAGGTGATCAATATATATACGTATTTAAAGGGAAGAGTATCGTGGTGTGGTAAAACATTCATATTTAGGCCTTTTAGCTTCTTTCATACTTTTTCTCCTATATAATACTTATTTATAAAAAAAACAGTAGCATAATTATAAATCATTCATTAGAAATAATAAATTTTGAGAAAAATACAATTACTTAATTATTTACCACAGAGTGTCTTCCTAAACTTTTTTTTTTTTTCTTTTGACATGATCTTTCGAAACTTTTAATGAACAATATATGGATGCAAAATATGCGGCATGGTTATTTTTACCAACGCACTGCTCATTTGAAATTTTATTGTTCTTAACTTTCTTTTCAAACGTCATTCATTTTAATTTCTAAAATATTTTATTGTTGTTGAGTACTTTTCAATCCCAACAATTATAAAATTGGAGCTCTATAGCGCGGAAACTCTTTCAAATATATTATAAAATTATTATGAATAATCATACATACAATTTAAAAGATCTAACTTTAAAAACACATTCGAGGGTATGATTTTATCAATAGTAATTGAAAATAATGTTTTCAATAATTTATTATTTTCAAATCATACAAGTGTTGTAGTTCAAAATGAAAATAATTTCATCAATTGAAATAAAGTAGCGAAATAATTAAAGTGATTATTTATTCTAGTGTAAATGTTGAAGAGTGCCACTAAACATACCCCAATATCCTCCATTCACACCCCATTTACTAAGCACACCCCATTTCTTTACAATTCTACTCATTTCCCTCAAAACACAAAATTACTCTTACATTCCCCTCGCCCTCAAAAGAGACCGACTCTTTACAGTCAAATAGAGAATCCGTTCATCTTTTCTCGAAAGACAAATTTCTTTTCATTCAATTTTTGCACGAAATAATAAATTTAAATATTGAAAAACAGAATATAATAACAAGCTGCTAATTTGCCAATGTCTTTCAACATCCCCTCCTAAGAAACTAAAGCAAAGACTAAGAAAAAACTCTCTGTTAGGCCAAAGAGTGATGCACAATCTCTAAAGTTTTCAAGCATCACATTGTGCACCTTTCACCAACAGTTTGGCCGGAAGAAATTAATAGGGTTATGTATCTAAAATCTATTTTTTTACGTGTATTTATGTAGGGTAGAATAGTCATTTAATATATGTTTATTTTCAGTTAAAAAATAATAAAATGTAAATGGAGGATATTGGGGTGTGTTTAGTGGCACTGTTGAAATATATGAAATGACACAACAAAAGTGGGGTTTGACTCATGCTTAGTCAACGTTTCAACAATCAATAGCAAGACCATGATTAATCAACAGTTTATGTGATTCTCTAGATCATGATGAACAATCAAGCAAAAGGCATGGTTAGTCAATGATTTGATGTGTTTTCCTAGATCATCATAAATAATCAACTAGCAAGACCAACGCTCTAAACAACTGAGCAGTATTCCAAAATTTATAAAAAAAATTATTTATTGAGAACAATAAAAAGATTTGAGAAATGTATATAAATAGAAATTATTATTCTTAAAAATATAACACAACTCCAAAAAATAAGAGAAAATTTTCCCTATTATACTAATCTATATATAGTAATTACTAACTACATAAAAAAGTATAAGTTGCTAAATAATTAATTAAATCGTTTTTGTAGTTGTTTCTTTATCGAAACAATGGTAGGAAAAGGCTTGGGATGAGTGGCCATGTCATTATGTGACCATATTTAATTTTCTTCGGTAAATATCTGATTAATCTTTATATATAACATCTTTTTGAATTTTTTCCTATGTAAAAAAATAGTATTCTGTTTGTATATGTTTCATTTTTTTTTATGAAGCACAGAGTTGTGGGTTAAGAGAAAGGTAGATTTGCTACAAAATCGTGTGAAGGACTTTCATTTTTTTAAGAACTAGCATAGACATCTTGTGTTACACAGATTTTAAAGACAAAAACTTGTATGCAATATTGCATACTAGTATTATATGCAATTGTAGTTTAATTGAGTTTTTTTTAATTTTTCGCGGGTCAGGACCGGTTCGGGTTAGGGCAAACAGATTGGCGGGTCTTATGGGCCTTCTTCCTCGCGTCGCCGCTACAGACCAGATTTCTTCTTCTTCCTTGAGGCGCTTCCAAATTCTCCTTCCATCGCCGCAACAGACCAGATTTCTTCTTCTTCCTTCCATCGCTCGTGCCCTAATTTCTTGTCCAATTTAATTTTTCTTCGATTCGTTCTAATCATTGGATGAAACCAGGTCATTCAATTTGGATTTCAATGTGGATTCTACGATAATAAGAGAGAATATGTGTGTGGTGTTTGGATTACCCCTCAACACAAAGTGTGTGATGAAATTCGGATCATACGCTTGACTTTTTTTTCACGATGTCCTGTAAATCTGTAATTCTGGACTGAAGATTTTTTTTGCGTCTGTACTGATTTTTGTTCATGTAGTAACACTCTTTTGCTCATATGGTAACACTCTTTTTGTTCATATAGTAACACATCAAATTGTTCTTTAAATCTGTAATTTTGGACTGGGGATTTCTTTTCATGCTTGTACTGGTTTTATTATGTGGTAACACTCTTTTGCTCATATGGTAACACTCTTTTTGTTCATGTAGTAACACATCAAATTGTTCTTTAAATTTGTAATTTTGGACTGGTGATTTCTTTTCACGCTTGTACTGATTTTATTATAGAGTTTTATCAATTCAGGGCCTGAAAGATAATAAAACTATCAATTTAAGGCCTGAAAGATTTTTTCTATCGATTCAAGGCCTGAAAGATAGAAAACTATCAATCCAGGCCTGAAAGATAGAAACTATCAATTCGAGGCTTATAAATTTTAAGGCCATGTTTGGCACTAAAACCCTAAACCCTGAACACTAAACCCTAAACTCTAAACGATGAACCCTATGTTGGGCTTATACTGGAAAGTATGCTTTTACTTTGTATAACCAGACTGAATTTTTATCTTATTTGTTGAAATAAATTATTTATCACTGATACTTTAAATATCATTGAATGTTACATATATTTATTGCATAACTGTTCAATAAATAAGTACGTGTTACATTGTAGTTAATTTAGTGATACCAGATCACAGAAGATTAAATTAACAGTCCCTTGTAACTAAAAGTACAGAATTCACGACCCAGGTGGAAATGAACAAACCATCGTAAAAGGTTGAAGTGCAAGGCTCAGATTATCTTGACCAAGAGATTGCACTAGTGCATTATGATGTGCTGAACAGGACCTGCAGGTGGACAAATTCTTCAGTACTGAATATAGAAGAATTAGACCTCAGTGGTTCATTATTTCTTAATCTCCGTCCCTTAAATAGGATCGTGTGAAATCAATAGCCATTGCTTTGACTTATGATGGGAAGAGGATCATTGAGATTCAATACCTTGTATTTTGGGCAATGATATTGGTTACACGACGCTTGCTAAGATTTAATACGGTGAAACGTGTGCAAGTACTTCTTGTTTGATTTGTCCCTTTAACGGGACAACATGTGCCAGGATCTATCGAGATGACCTCATAAACACAAATTTAAATTAACAATTATAACTGCGCTCAAAAAAAAAAAAAACAATTATTACTAGCATGAATTTACCTAAGTGAATTCAAATAATAATTACACCAAAAACGACATGCAAATAAAATTCACGTAAAAGATCCTAGCATGCGGAATTTCTAGGAGTTTACGTAAACATACCCGTTGGAGAGACAATCCAAGATGGACAGGATCAAGTAACTGGCTACCAACCAAAAGTCCTTCTCACGTATTCCCAAGTCCTCACTCAATAACTCGGTGGGAGGTTCTCCGATGAACGATTTATAAAACAAAGGAAAATAAAATTGTTGCACCACCTTTGTGGATTTCTAATATTTTCAACACATGGAATTGCTTTGCACGCAATTGAATTTTTTTTAAAAAAACACAAATTGTCGACGTTTCAAAATATTTGATATTTTATCGACGCTGATATTTTTTGAAAAAAGATCAATTCCTGTGTCTTGGGGATGAAACATTCATCCCCTATTTATAATAGAGATGGGGAACGAAAATTAGGCTCAAAATAGGGTTAGGAAAGATCTTTTCTTGATCTCCAAGAAATCTTGAATATATCTCATATATTCTTCTTTCCATGTGTATTTTTTCACAAAAATCTCACACCCTTATTTAGCCTATTTTTTCGAAAATAATAGGGAATATTTCAAGATTGGATCTTTCTTGAATTTATGAGATATTCTTGTATTCCTAGAATACATATCTTTTTCCATAAAATCTTTTCAAGAAAACCAAGAAAATCCTTCTTCCTATTATTTCTCTATATATTTCAAAAATTACCATTAAAGAAACTAAGTGGGAGATTTCTTGAATTTATGGGATAATCTTATATTCCATGAATACTTATCTCCTTTCCATAAAATCCTTTCAAGAAAATTCTTCTCTCTCTTTTTCTTTAATTATTTCGAAAAAATAAGGAAGAAATATGCAACAAAAAATTATTTTATTTTAAGCACCTTTTATTTATTGGACTTTAATTTGGGCTACTTGAGGGGCCTTTAGGAGAATTAAGATGGACCTTCCAATGGGCTTCTGAATTCCAATATTGAGCTACAATATAATTCAACTCATTAATATTAATTAATACCACTATATAATTAATATTGCACTATCCAACTTAACCCATATTACGGTAATATGGCTCCGGTTATTATTTCCCGTGTTTAAGATTATTTAGTCCACTAATTAATTAAACCACTGAAAAGCTTTATATTAATTATTATCTTTATCCTTGGGGTAAGGACATCTCAACTTTATTATCCATACCGGAAAATTAATTCCACTTGCAAGATTTGGTATGATAAAGGTTCCGAGCCCACCAAGGGGACCAATCACGCAAGACTTTGCAAGCACACAATTCTCTGACATTAATTTAGAATCGTCGTACAATTAATATTATTGCCCAAGATATAGGGTATCGAAGTCGCAATGATTCTCTTCCCATTTATAAGTCAAAGCAATAACTACTAATCGCACACGGTCCTTATTAAGTGACAGAGATTAAGAAATCAACAACCACTGAGGTCTAACTCTTCATTCCTTAAGTTAGTGCGAATGAGTTTATCCTCTCTACAGGCCCGCTTCAGCGCATCGAATGCACTAGTGTAATCTCTTGGTCAAGACAAGCCAATCTGAGCCTTACACATCAACTTCTACCAATAGACTGTTCGGGTCTATCTAAGTTGTGAAACACGCACTAGTTTACAAGGGCCTATTAACGTGATCTTCTGTAATCTGGTATCACCACGTTAACTACAATGTAACATGTGTTATTATATGAACGGTTTGCAATAAATATATATAACATTCAATCATATTTAAAGCAACAGTGATAAATAATTTATTTTAGTAAATAAATGTTTAATACATAGGTTATACAAAGTAAAAGCATACTTTCACGTATAACCCCAACAATCTCCCACTTATACTCAAAGTCTGCTTTTAAGTATACCACAATACGTCTAATGTATTATACAGTTACATATAATGTCACCTACATCAACCTAATAATATATCTCCCACTTATACTCAAAGCAGATTGACAACGCTCTTGACACCCATTCCTTCCACATGTCTCTCGAATGTTAACAGAGGCAGACCCTTTGTGAATGGATCAGCTAGGTTGTCTTCCGACGCGATCTTTGCCACCTCTATATCTCCTATCTTAACGATTTCTTGTATAAGATGGTATTTCCTTTCAATTTGTTTGCTGGCCTTGTGGGCTCTCGGTTCCCTTGAATTTGCAACTGCTCCGGCATTGTTACAGAAAATCGTGATGGTGCTGGGCAAATTCAGAACAACGTCCAAGTCCACTAGGAAGTTCTTGAGCCACACCGCTTCTTTCGCTGCTTCACAAGCAGCTACATATTCGGCTTCCATGGTAGAATCGGCGATGCATTTCTGCTTAACGCTTCTCCATGTTACAGCTCCTCCCCCAGACAAAACACACTACCCGAGGTAGATTTTCTGGAATCTATGTCCAATTGGAAATCCGAGTCCGTGTATCCCACTGGAAATAAACTGTCCGACTGATAAACCAGCATTCTATCCCGAGTTCTTTTCAGATACTTTAGAATGTTCTTTTATTTCTGCGATTACTTTGATATCTTGCCACCATGCCAACGGCGTAGCAAATATCCAATCTCGTGCACAACATTGCATACATAAGGCTCCCTACTGCCAACGGAAAAGGAATGCCTTTCATGTCATCTATCTCCCCTTGTGTCTTGGGACATATGTCTTTCGATAGATGGATTCCATGCCTGAAGGGTACAAAACCTTTCTTGGAATCTTGCATGCTGAATCGCTTCAAAACAGTGTCTATGTATGAAGCTTGCGATAAGCCAATCATTCTTTTCTTTCGATCTCGAGTGATCTTGATCCCAAGAATATGACCGGCTTCCCCTAA
The DNA here is from genome assembly GCA_037126765.1 of Stenogyne calaminthoides. Lineage (NCBI taxonomy): Eukaryota > Viridiplantae > Streptophyta > Magnoliopsida > Lamiales > Lamiaceae > Stenogyne > Stenogyne calaminthoides. The sequence continues at coordinate 4,655,546 of JBBCBC010000024.1, read as the reverse complement.
GTCCTTCATATAAAACTATTTTGACAGCCATACCCTTACTTCTGACAAAAACTTTACATCGTTTCTGATGAGCAGAATATCGTCTACGTATAGTACTAAGAATACCAAGACAGTTCCGTCACACTTCTTATACACACAACTTTCAAACTCATTTTGATAAAACCCATAAGACTTGATTATATGATCAAAATATTGGTTCCATGGCGAGATGCTTGCTTTAGTCCATAAATAGGCTTCCTCAGCTTGCAAACAAGGTGGCCTTTCGCGATGAAACCTTCGGGCTGTTGCATATAGATTTCCTCGTCAAGACTCCCGTTAAGAAAAGCTGTCTTGACATCCATTTGCCAGATCTCAAAATCTGGATGCGCTTCTATTGCCAAGAGAATACGGATGGACTTAAGCATGGCTACGGGTGAAAAAGTTTCTTCATAATCGATAACCTTTTTCTGAGTGTATCCCTTTGCCACAAGCCTAGCTTTAAAGGTCTCGACCTTCCCGTCCGGTACTCTTTTTCTCTTGTACACCCACTTGCATCCAATGGGTTTTACCCCACTGGGTTGTTCCACTAGCTCCCACACTTGATTATGATCCATTGAGCCCATCTCGGCTTCCATCGCAGTTTACCAGGATTCAGAATCGTTATCTTGGTCCGCCTCCTTGTAGGACCAGGGGTCTGATTCATTATCCACAGGGACCAAATTCGAAGATTCTCCTATCCCCATGAATCTCTCAGGTTGTCGAACAACCCTCCCACTATGACGAGGTTCCGGTTGTGTCGGTGTGACGCTTGGTATATCAACTTGTAGTTGGTATAGGAGTTTGCCCTCTTATTTCGTCTAAGGTAATCTCACTTTTGGGCTTTCTATTGTTCATAAAGTCTTCTTTCAAAAATCTAAAGTACGTACTTATTACCACCTTTTGATCTTCGGGACCATAGAACATACACCCTTTCGTTCCCATGGGATATCCTATAAACAACCTTAGTTCTGAACGTGCATCCAACTTATCGGCTTCCTTGTCTAGCACGTATGCCGGACACCCCCAAATTCTAAGATGTCTCAGACTGGGCTTGTGCCCAGTCCACAACTCTTTAGGGGTTTTGGGAACCGATTTGGATGACACCAAGTTTAGAATATAAGCCGCTGTTTCCAAGGCATGACCCCAAAACGACTTGGGAAGATTTGAATAACTCATCATGGATCTGATCATTTCTAAGAGTGTTCTGTTTCTTCGTTCTGCAATCCCATTTTGTTGAGGGGTTCCGGGTGCAGTCAACTGGGAAACAATGCCCTCGTCTGACAGGTAGTTCAAAAACTCATCGCTGAGGTATTCGCCTCCACGATCAGATCGTAGAAACTTGATACTCTTTTCCATATGATTCTCCACTTCGGCTTTGAACTCCTTGAATTTATTAAAGGTTTCCGATTTGTGTTTCATTAGGAAAATGTACCGAACCTTGAGTAATCATCAGTGAACGTCACGAAATATTCATAGCCATCTCTAGCTTTGGTTGACATTGGACCACACACGTTAGTGCGAACGATTTGCAACTCTTCTGTGGCTCTATTCCCCTTGGCTCCAAATGCCCTCTTGGTCATTTTACCCTCCAAACATGATTCGCAAGTTGGAAATGGTTCCATCTGTAGGTCCGACAATGAACCATCTTTCACCAACCTTTGGATCCTATTTAGATTAATATGACCAAATCTTAGGTGCCAAAGAAGTGTCTCGTTCACTTTTTCTAAACATTTCCTCTTATTACTTGAAACAGTCGATGTGTTAAAAGATGCATTTTGTGAGTGGTATGAACATTTAATAGTATAGAGATTGTTCCGCAAAGTTCCATGACAGATAAACACATCGTTACGAAAAACAGTAACTTGTTTAGAAAAAACAAACAAAATATCCATCATTAAATAGTTTTGAAACTGAAATAAGGTTTTTTTTTTTTTACGAAAAACAGGAACGTAATGAACATCTCTTAAAACTAAAGTCTTGTCTTCAAAAGACAGGTGCACATCTCTCACTGCTTCAACTGCTACTCTCGTAACATCGCCCAGTGTGATGAGGATCTCACTTCAACTAAGTTGTCGGGTAAGCTTGAACCCGTGAAGCAAACATGATTAGTGGATCCCGTATCAACTACCCACGAATGAGAAGTATACGCCGCTAAACAAATTTCAACAACTAGTGCATGAGAATTACCTTTCTTTCCAGCCCATTTGGGGTTGGAATAGGCAAACCTCCATTGTCCTTCTTCACCGCAATTGAAGCACTTCCCCTCGTCTTACCATTGCCCTTGGCAACAGTTGAGTTTGATTGCTTATGGCTTTTGGTCCTCTTCTTCTTCTTGCCTTCCCTTGGCCTAGAAGATGAAGACGGACCACTTGCCGTCAAAACTTGAGTTTGGTGCCCCATCAACGTCTCTGCAGAGACCAAAGCTTACAACAAATCAGCTAGCGAGGCCAAAGTGCTCAAAACTTCTAGGCAGAGAGTGAAGTACCAAATCGATTTGGGTCTCCAGATCATAATCTGCACCCAGAACCTCAAGTTTGTTCAGATGAGCCATCAATTTTGAGAACGTAATCCCTTACAGGGTTGCCCTCCACCATTTTCAGCGACAACATCTTTCGCAAGGTGATCTGACGAGCCCCGCGTTATTGACTCGTCAGTTGGCTCATCTGATTTTTGGTGTATCAAGAATCCACTTGTGCTTTTGTGCAGTTAGGACAATCATAATTTTACATTTCCAATCAACATAGTTTCCTATACAATTCTATTGACTTTAAGTATATTAACAGTGGATTAAAAGGTTGTGACATGCTGAACTGAAATAAATAGCAATTTGTACAAGTACAAAATATCACATAATTTGATCACATTATTCATATCAAAATCTCAAAACAATATGAACATGTATCAGCCGACATCTCAAAACAGTTTAAATAGGTCACGTTGGGTGATCTGTCTATTTAAACACATTCAAGCAGGTTACAAACATGAACAGTTACAAACCTTTAATTCAAAATTAATAGTCGGCTCCCACTTGACCAATAGTCGGCTCCCACTTGACCAATTCTTTGCAGGACCTACAGGAGGACAAATTCTTCAGTACTGATTATAGAAGAATTAGACCTCAGTGGTTCATTATTTCTTAATCTCCGTCCCTTAAATAGGATCGTGTGGAATCAATAGCCATTGCTTTGACTTATGATGGGAAGAGGATCATTGAGATTCAATACCTTGTATCTTGGGCAATGATATTGGTTAAGCGACGATTGCTAAGATTTATCTGATTGAAAGCATTAATGAACGCGTCTTGTTTGATTTGTCCCTTGGGAGGCTCATAAGTTTTATCATACCAAATCTTGCAAGTGGAATTAATTTCGGTATGGATAATAATGTTGAGCCTTTCCTTAACGAGGAAAAAGATGTTAATTAATATGAAGCTATTTTGTTGGCCTAAATTAATTAATAATTTGGATAATCTTAAACACGTGAAATAATAATCGGGAGCCATATTACTTGATAATATGGGTTAAGATGGATAGTCTTAATATTAATTATGTAGTTGGGTTAATTAATATTTATGGGCTTGAATAATATTGTGGCTCAATATTGAAAATTCAAAGTCCATTGGAAGGTCCAATCTTAATTCTCCTAAAGGCCCCTCAAGTAGCCCAAACATAAAGTCCAATAACTAAAAAAGGTGTTTAAAATAAAATAAATTATTGTTGCCTAATTTTTTCATTATTTTCGTAAATCACAAATAAAAGAGAGAAAAAAATTCTTTGAATTTTGTTATGGAATGAAGATAAGTATTCTTGGAATACAAGATTATCTCATTAAATTCAAGAAATCTCCCACTTGGCTATTTGTTGTGATATTTTCGAAAAATACCATAACATAAGGAGAGGAAGATTTCATTTGGGAGATATTTTGGGAAATAGAATATATTGGATATATTCAAGATTGTATATTGAGGAAGAAGCAAGGAAATTTCCCAATCACCCAATAACCCTAAATTTTCGTCCCCCCCTTAGTATTATAAATAGGGGATGAATTTTTCATCCCCAATGAAATTCCATGTGTTGGAAAAATTATAAATCTACAAAGGTGGTGCAACATAATTTTATTTTTCCTTTTGTTAATTGTTCGCGAGGATCCTACCACCGGATTGTTGGAAAAGGACGAGAGAATACTTGAGAAGGCTTTATGTTGTGTTCGTGTGAACGAGATCCATTTTCTCAATGGTTGTCACTCCAAGAGGTTAGTTCACGTAAACTCCCAAAGAATTCGCGTCGTGTAGGATTTATGTGATTAACTTGTATGCATGATTTATTGTTGAATTATTATTTGAATTAATATAGGATTAATTCATGCTAGTAATAATTGTTAGAATTAAATTTGTATTTAAATATTCATCCCGAATAGATCCGGACAATTAATTTCCCAACAGTTATATGAAAAGAGATATGACTATTTGGTGGCAATGGATTAACAGGTTATATCGGAAGTAAGGTCGGATCGTTCGGTGGAAGGATTTCAAAAAGAAACTTATGGCGAGATTTGGACCATTCGATTTCGCTGATTTCGACTGTGGCAATCGTTCAAACCAGAACGCTGCCGCACCACTGGGCCCCGCCACCGCGCTGATGGCATCACCCCAGAAACTGCAACGTTGCAGTACCATGGACACCGACTGGGACCAGCGGGAGTTGTATCCTACCGTGAGAAAGGAGCCGCCGGATTTCTTCTCACCTTTTGCCGCCGTTGACGTTGATGATGATGCGACTGAATTGATGCATACTACCCTAATACGCGTTGGGCCATTAAGGGGGAAAGGAGGTCTTGGGCCTCAAAATATTTATCATGAGGCCGGGCCTATAAGTAAATTGGAAGATGAGTTTGTTGTGCCTGACTTTGATAACGTGGGGAATAACTCCACTACTTATGTTGAGTCTTTTGGGCTAGACTTGCAGGATCATCGTGTTGGATCATTCCATTTAGTTCCAATTGGGCCTCAAATTATGACAAGTAAGAAGGTTGGGCCTTGAACGTTCAACACATATGAGCATGCAGAAAATGGGCCAGCAAATTATTGTGATGCTTTAGAAAATGATGGACCTTTTATTTTTGTTGGGCTAGATAAATTTAGTGGATCCTCATTTTATGATGGACCACCTATTTTTGATGAAGAGCACCCCGTAAGTGATTTTGTGCCTCCAATTTTGATGTTGAGCCCGAGAATGATCCTTGCCAATTATTTGATAAGGAAGATGATTACGATGCAAATTTTGGGGTCTTACTATGGCATATGACGAACCACACCTCGACAATGATAAAGACTTTGACTCCCATAATAATTATTATTATTTTATAATTAATGATAGTTATTTTGGCAAAACTATGAAAATTTTGCACTTTCGCATAAAGATTTTTTGTCACACTCAACAGCTGATAATTTTGAGCTCAATTATTTGGTGGCAAGTAAACAAAGATTAGATGAAGAGGAGCAGGCTCGATAAGAGAGTGTTCCCATAATTGGTCCTTGAGGACAAGGACGTTCTTGAAGGGGATGGGAATGATGCGAACAAGGGTTTTTGGACCCAATAATACGTGCAAGATTATATGGCAAGAAATTGTCCTACTTTTGCAACTAAACTTAGTGGGCAAGATTTTCCAAGATATATTCCAAGATTTGGCAAGATTCACAAGGAAGATCAAGATTATCATATCTTTACTATTTTTATTTATTTTATAGGCTTAGATTTCGTTTTTGTCCTTTAATTTTCGTTCAAGTATATCACTTCTAGGTTTAGGGTGAGATTTGGTCCTTTTTGGAGCAGATTTAGTCCTGTTTTTGTCCTATAAGTATTTGAGACATTTTTCCTTTGCTTTTAATCAGAAAAATAATAAAAATCTCTTGGCAACTTTGTCAAAACCTAATTGTTTCTTGTCAACCTAGAGTTGGGGCAACAATTATTATCGTTCTTTGAGTATTATTTGTGTTTTGCGATCGCGGTTCTCATCAAATTGGTGTTTTCAATTAGAGTTGACGAGAATCACGAAAGGAATACGAGCAATGGCGGGAACTCACTAGGAGAAGAAGAAGCGCAGTGCGGATTCTTCATTCAGGAGGAAGAGTGATGAGGATTCTGCGTCTGAAGAATTTGATTACCCAGAAATGGAGAAAATCAACCCTACCTGATGTCGAGATAGGGAAGATGTGAACGGGGGAGACAGGAGAAGGGGAGGCCTAAATTAACTTGCCCTACGTTCAAGTAGCAACCCAAATTCATGGTTAAGACGAGCGATGCAGTACTTTACCTTGCGTAAAATACCAAGGGAAGATAGGGTACGTTAAGCTACTCGTTATATGGAAAGATATGTGACTATTTGGGGGTAATGGGTTAACAGGTTATATCAGAAGCAAGGATGGATCGTTCGGTGGAAGGATTTCAAAAAGGAACTTATGGCGAGATTTGGACCATCCGATTTCGCTGATTTCGACAATGGCAGTCGTTCGAACCAGAACGCCGCCGCACCAGTGCGCCCTGCCACCGTGCTTATGGCATCACCCCAGAAACTGCAACATTGCAGCACCATGGACACCGACTGGGACCAGCGGGAGTCACATCCTACCGTGAGAAAGGAGCCGCCGGATTTCTTCTCACCTTTGGCCGCCGTTGACGTTGATAATGATGCGGCTGAATTGATGCATACTACCCTAATACGCGTTGGGCCATTAGGGGGGAAAGGAGGTCTTGGGCCTCAAAATATTTATCATGAGGTTGGGCCTATAAGTAAATTGGAAGATGAGTTCGTTGTGCCTGACTTTGATAACGTGGAGAATAACTCCATTACTTATGTTGAGTCTTTTGGGCTAGACTTGCAACATCATCATGTTGGATCATTCCATTTAGTTCCAATTGGGCCTCAAATTATGACAAGTAAGCAGGTTGGGCCTGGAACGTTCAGCACATGGGCATGCAGAAAATGGGCCAGCAAATTATTGTGATGCTTTAGAAAATGATGGACCTTTTAATTTTTATTGGGCTAGATAAATTTAGTGGATCCTCATTTTATGATAGGCCACCTATTTTTTATGAAAAGCAGCCTGTAAATGATTTTGTGCCTCCAATTTTTGATGTTGAGCCCGAGAATGATCCTTGCCAATTATTTGATAAGGAAGATGATTACGATGCAAATTTTGGGGTCTTACTATGGCATATGACGAACCACACCTCGACAATGATAAAGACTTTGACTCCCATAATTATTATTATTTTATAATTAATGATAGCTTAATGATTTTTTGTCACACCCGAACAACTGATAATTTTGAGCTCAATTATTTGGTGGCAAGTAAACGGCGATTAGATGAAGGGGAGCAGGCTCAATAAGAGAGTGTTCCCGTAATTGGTCCTTGAGGACAAGGACGATCTTGAAGGGGACGGGAATGATGCGAACCAGGGTTTTTGGACCCAATAATACGTGCAAGATTATATGGCAAGAAATTGTCCTACTTTTGCAACTAAACTTAGTGGGCAAGATTTTCCAAGATATATTCCAAAATTTGGCAAGATTCACAAGGAAGATCAAGATTATCATATCTTTACTATTTTTATTTATTTTATAGGCTTAGATTTCGTTTTTGTCCTTTAATTTTTGTTCAAGTATATCGCTTCTAGGTTTAGGGTGAGATTTGGTCCTTTTTGGAGCAGATTTAGTCCTGTTTTTGTCCTATAAGTATTTGTGATGTTTTTCCTTTGTTTTTAATTAGAAAAATAATAAAAAACCTCTTGGCAACTTTTTCAAAACCTAATTGTTTCTTGCCAACCTGAGTTGGGGTAACAATTATTATTGTTCTTTGCATATTATTTGTTTTTGGGATCACGGTTCTCTTCAGATTACTCAAACTCATTCTGTTTAGTTTCACCATCTATACCACATCTTTTCACGGCCAGAATATTTGAACCATATTCCATCAGTCCTGGCTTCAAAATAGCAATCGTTGCATATCATGTCCACTTGGTTATTAAAAATTCCAAATTGTGATTTTTCCAGCCCATTTAAAATCACAACGGACTGTTTCGCCTATAAATAACAAGCAGAAGCCCCAATTATAATCTTGACCACGACTAATGAAGTGTTCATCAAGATCATCATCAGACTTACAGTGCACACTCAGTGGAGAATTTCCTGGGAGAGCACTAGTAATATGAATATGCGTTCTTTTTTTAGCAAAGCAGGCATGGAGAGGATCAATCAAGATGATAAAAAAAATAGTTGTTTTATAAGATCATACATAGACATGTTGGACTACTTTTTCGAGATAAATTATAGGAGTTTGTATGAATTAAGCTAATTGAAAGTGTGTGTGCGTGTATTTTCATAGTATTGTTGAAAATGTTGTGAAACATATAAAACAACATATGACAGCGGAAGTATAAAAACGCAGTGCAAAGGATTTTCCAAAATTGTGTATAGTCTATAATAAGACTATACGAACCTCATGGTTAAAAACATCACTATATAACAAGTAGTGAGATACACACAAACCTTTTACAAGATCCTAAAAGGTGTAGTGAAAAACCACACACCAAAAATCAATCTATTCGAACAAGTAACTAGTGATCTTATTCAAACTAAAACTTGATCTACTAAGACAAACACAATACTGATAGGAAATGTTGGTATACACTCGACCAGTACAAATAGGCATAGCATCGACCCTCACACTCCATTCACGGTTGTGTCTCGGATGCTACTCTCTTAAGTTTGGAGTAGAGCAAATGGGATTTCACTTTAACTCAAACTTGAATGTCGACCAATGCAGTCTATTTATAGACATTCGGACCAACTGCATTGTCCTATCCACTAAGTGTGGACAACCTTGAAGATCTCCTCCACTATCTCCATGATCTTGGTGTAACCACCCATGATCTTTCTATTCTTACTCCACTATTGCAACCGCTTGACAATATCCGAAATTGTCTTCAACCTGAAATGTAGGAAACATAGAAAAACACATCTTATAAAACGGAGTCAGTGTTAGGAGAAAGGACAAATTTAAGATGTTGTGCAGAATGTTGTCCAACATCTGGAACAACATCCGTGCAACATCAACAAACTTCCCCAATTTGGCCTTTCTACTACAACACACCTGATGTTAAAAACAACATCTGAACTTGTGTCAGGAAAGAAACAAATAATAGCTATTCATAGAACAACTACTATTCAACCAAATCATAATTTAAAAACAAACAACCAACACAAGCACTAAGTACATCAGCAGTGTACTTAGGCCAAAGTATCCAACATAAAGTAAATGACAGAAACATAAACCTATCAACTAATTGTCCATTAACAGAGTTCATAAAGTAAAGAGCAGTAAATAAAAGATTGCAATACAGAAAGGAATTTTGATAGTGAAGTATAGGGAAGGACTGGGCCATTGGAATGTCTGCATCTCCATAATCTGCAAATACTCCCCCATACATCAAAAACTCCCCCTGTGTTGAATCTGTTCACCAATTGTCATGACAATACATCTCATCAAGCATAGCAATACTCTCAGGAGACATATCCTCCCTGTCCGGAGTCTTTCTCAGATCTTCATCAGTGCTATCATCAGTTGTAAGGTCAATTGGTGAAGGGTCAGGAACAACTTGTTCAGCAGCAACATCATCATTCTGTTCACCATCAAGAACAGTTTCCACAACTTCATTGACAGCTCTATTGAAAGCATCATCCACCTCTCTATCATCAGCATCAGCTTCATTATTCTGATCATCTTGTGCATCTGCACCATCATCATCAACAGCAGCATCTTCAGCATCATCCTTCTCTCCTGCATGGCCAGATGAACAAACTCCATCACCACCATCATCATCAGGTGAACCCCCCCCTGTTGGAGTAGAAAGCAGGTTTCTCCAGAAGGTTCTCTGTATGATTAGAGCATCTATACTTAGCTGGATGGATTGAATTTGATCAGAAATAAATGAATTTGAAAAGGTAACAGAAGGGATACCATCACATCTGGTTACTGTGTAGGGAATGTTGCCAACATAATGGGCAACATTTTTGGTTTGTTGTTCATTATCTTTCAGAGGTAAATCAACTACCCAGTTACCACCTTTCAGAACATGAGATATACCAAAACTAGGAACATAGCTGCTGATTCTCTCACCCTTTGGTCTTTCAAACTCTAATCTATCTAACATCTGAAAAATCAGGCTTGGATATGGAAGAATGGTTTCTTCAGTGTGTTTACCAGCATATGACACAAGATTATCAAAGATAATCTGACCCATGTTGAATTTATTCAAGTGTACAATCTTGTACAACAAGAATGCTTGCTCTTTGGTTAACACAGTGGAATTTTTGAAAGGCAACCAGTTTGAAACCAACAATTAATGCATCACAGAGTACAAAGAAGTCAGTTTTGCTGTAGAAAATTGAAGAGTCCATTCAGTATATCTCCCACCAGTTATCACATATATTACTTCCCCAATATCTAGTTCACCAGACTCATCCTCCATGTTTCTAGTCTTTAGAAAAATGTTAATTAGCCTAGGGGAAATAGTGACAACATTGTACCTGAATCTGACTTTCCCATAGTTTGCAGATTGCACATTTCCACAACTTTTCTTCAGATTAACATAAAATTCGGCAACCCATGACACATAATAAGGTTTGGCATATTGAAGAGCATGCAATAAAGACCTACTCTTAAGAAAACCTATTAGATTGTTAGCCTCAAAGTCAGGTATTTTTATGATCCTTTCATCAATAATCACCATTTTTAGCATAGATCTAACAACAGCAGATTTTTTACCATACTCAACCTTATCATCAGAGTCAGAGTCAGATTCCAGTACCTCATCAAACAATTGATCCCATTCATCATCTGTTTGGTTTCCAGCAGGTACATCTTCTTCTTCAGGATCTTCCTCAGGTTCTTCTTCAGATTCCATCTCATCACTTTCCATATTTCCTCAGAATCCTTTTGGGATTCTACTTCTTTCTCTGAATCAGATGATTCAGCAGCATTAGCAGCAACATGCACAGGAGGATCATTTCTCCTCTTTGTTCTCCTTTCCTTTTTGGCCATTAACTCCTCCATAGTGAGATCATCATCCAAATCTTTTGGTTCAGCAACAGGCTCAACTGGGTCAACCATTTCTTCATCAGAATCTTCAACAACAATAGGGTCATCAGCACCACCATCTGTCCTTTTTGGTCATTTACCAGTATAATCAACCTTCTTTCCAAGATTTCTTTGAGATATTCTCCGTTTTCCCATTCCCAACACCTCTCTTGGGAACAAGTTGCTTCTTTCTCAAGCGGGTGTTCTTTAATTTCTCCCCCATTCCATCTGAATCAGAGGAATCAGAAGCTTTCATCTCAACATCTGCGGGTTGAGATGGGTTAGGAGTTTCTTCAGCGGTTTCAGAAATAGGGGTTTCTAAAGGAATTTATGGGCAGGTTCTTCGGCTAGGGGTTTAGCAGAGAGATCAACAAAGTCATTAATGTTGATAGGTTTATTCCCAACAAAAACATCAGGAAGAACAAGAAGGTTTTTCTCTAGCATTTGCTCGATTTATCAAGCGAATCAGTGATTTGGGAGTATCGGCGGGAAATTCGTATGGGATAGGTTTTTGAATGGAATAAGAGGATGATCCACCAACATTAGTGGAATCATAATCTGTGTTTTGTGCGGCCATTTCTGCTAGTAAGTTCAGAGGGTTAGAGTTTTCAGGAGAGGAAGGAGTGAAAGGAGGGTTTTCTGCAGAGGAAGGGTTTGAGTGTTTGGATGAATGATCAGGGAAGTCCGAAGGTTTTGGTTTATCAGTCATCCCACCATTTTTCTATCCAATCAGATTAAATCAAAGACAATTAAAATAATGCAATGAGAAAAATAGGAGGGAAAGGAAGATAAGTGACCGAATTAAAGTTATAACATAAGTAAAATCAACAAACCTTGATTCCTATGTGCAACTCAAAATGTTTTCAACATACAATGGACAACAACACAGAATAATTGAAATAAATAGAGAAGAGAGGGAAGTTATTACACAAAAACCACCACAAAACCGAAACATAGTGGAGTAAAATAACCACCCACTAAGTTTGAGTGAACGTGTGATGTGTAATCAGCCGCCAAAAGCAATTTTGAAAACAAAAGAAACCATATCCAACTTAAATAAACACAAAAGAAGAAATTTAAACAAATCATGTATGATAGATAAAGTTTGAATCATTTAAGGTTTCATAAAATGTCGGCACACATATATCTCAACACTCAATTTTGCATGAAATTCATCATCAAAGTGTTGCATATTTTGAATTTTCTTTTAAACACATGTTCACATTGATCCATCTTTTCAAAAGAGAACATAGTAGTTGCGAGCTCCGTGCCCCATAGTTACTCAATGGATTGTGAACAAACATGGATGTATATTTAATCACCTTTTGAAAAGAGAACATCGTAGTAGCGAGCTCCGTGTCCCATAGTTACTCAGTGATTACACATCTAAGTTGTGCTTTATTTTTCAATGCATTTAAGAGATATATGTCCAGGACTCTGTATCTAAACCATGATTCAACAATAAGATCATAACACTATCATTTAAAGTTCAAACATAAGCAAAACAACAGATAAACACGTTATCAGAACCATAATGTTGCTTCAAATGTTGTGAAATATTTGTTACAACATCTAGTGTTTATGTTCAGATATAGCAAAGACCAAGAGACTTTCTAAGTGAAGAAAACCTCTCATTATCAAGGGCTTTTGTAAAAATATCAGCAAGTTATTTTTCAGTAGAAATGTATTCTAACTTCACAATTTCTTTCTCTACAAGATCTCTTATAAAGTGATGTCTTATACTATATGCTTAGTCAAAGAATGTTGCACAGGATTCTTGAAAATATTGATAGCACTAGTATTATCACAATAAACAGTCAAAATACCACTTTCCAACCCATAATAATCAAACATCTTTTTAAGTCAAAGCAGTTGAGTGCAGCAACTTCCAGCAGCAACATATTCAGATTCAGCTGTAGACTGTGATACACAATTCTGTTTCTTACTTTGCTAGGATATAATGTTGTTTCCCATGTAAAAACATCCTCCACTAGTACATTTTATGTCATCACAATCACATGCCCAATCTACATCCCTATAGCCAACTAAAGAGCAATTAGTATCCTTTGAGTACCAAATACCTAGATCACATGTTCCAGCTACATATCTTATAATTCTTTCAACATAATTAAGATGTGATTCCTTACGATTAGCTTGATATCCAGTTTTCATCATCAAGAGCTTCTTTCACATTTTTAGGCTCAATTTCAGAATGATAACACTCAAAAGTTACCTGATTGCATATGAATGACAAGCAAACTGATCTTACAAGGTTATTGATACGAATACCCATTCTTCTTCTAGTTTGTACACCAGTGGTAGCTTCTCCAATGATCTGATATGATGGATGACTTTTCATTATGTTTGTTGAGGGAACCAAATGTTTTGGATACTGTGAATCTTGTGATAGATTTTTAGTATTTGAACTTTTGGGTAATGTTGCATCAGATGATGGAACATTCTGATTCTGATCAACATTTTTACTATCTTCTGTGTCATCAGTATTTCTGGATACTTCTATCAAATCTGATACATTAACTTCAACACTTTTACCTGCAAGACTTGCAAGTTCATCAAATACCACATTTACAGATTCTTGAATTGTATCAGTTCTCAAGTTATAGATTATATATGCCTTGCTATTCTTAGAATATCCTAAGAAAAATCCTTTATCACTATTAGAATCAAACTTGTCCAACTGATCTCTATCATTCAAAATGTAACAAACACAACCAAACACATGAAAGTATTTCAAATTTGGTTACTTGTTATTCAGAATCTCATAGGGATTACAATTACTACGAGAATGAATATAGACTCTATTCACAATGTGACAAGCAGTATTCAAAGCTTCAACCAGAATTTCTTAGAAAGACTTTTTGAGGTTAGCATAACTCTTGCCATTTCTTGCAAAGTTCTATTCTTTCTTTCAGCAATTCCATTTTGTTGAGGAGTTTTAGGAGAAGAAAACTCTTGTAAAATTTCTTTTTTTTTTCACAAAAATTAGTAAACAAACTGTTTTCTGTTGGTCCCGGTGCTAACGAGTCTCACACGTGTATGGAGGGGGGAATACACGTGTTCAGTGATTTTTAAAACTTTTCTTTCACTGAGGTCAGATGGGTCAGGTTATCCGATAATTTTGCCTCGAGAAGCACGGATTGCCCCGAAGTCAAAGTCATCGAGACAACGATCCCGAAATTGCTTTTCGGAAGCTTCAGATTAGCCCAACCGATGATCTGAATTTATCAGAGATCCTGAGGAGCTTGGATTAGATAATTATCTTACTGAACACTCAGTAGAGTTAGTTCAGTTTGGTAACTATCTGTTCTAGCTACTCAAGTGTGTGGAATGGTTGGCCCTAAGTTTATACTCGTTTTAGCTTTCTTTGAAATATCTTCTTCCTTTAATAAAAAAAGTGATTAAAGGCAGTGACCAATTTTATGCGATTGGATTGGATTGGTTCCAATGAATATCGATGAAATATGCTTTCGGTGAAAAACATGTACCAGATAAAATGCAGTACAAAAAGCAAACAACACATCAATTATAGTGGTTCAGAGACTCAAGCTCCTACGTCCACTCTCTCGATCTTCAGAGAAATTCCTTAACCACTTCCTAAAGCTTTCAGGCTAACTCACTGTAGCTTACTCACTTTTCTACCTTGAGTTTTTACGGGTGACTCAACGCAGCTTACTAACTCAAACACACACAAGTGTTCAGACTACCACAAGTAGCTTACTAACTTCTTCTCTAGAGTTTTCTGGCTAACTCACTGTAGCTTACTAACTCTTTACAACTCTAACTCACCAACGAATCACACACAAACTACCTTAACAAAGGGTTTGGGTTTTGGGTTGGTTTCCAACTAGGGTGAGATATCCTTTACAATAAGAACTAATGCAAAGGCTAGGATATCTCTTCTAAGCTTTGGATATATCTATCAATCTAGGCTTAGAATAGTGAGCTCTCTCCAATGTGAAACACTTGGGAAATTCTAGGGTTTTTGAGTGCTTCAATTTGCAATAATATGAATGAGCTCTTGAGTTGCTTTGAAATTTCCCGTAACCTCTCAATGTAAAGGGTCACTGGTATTTATAGGCAACTTCACCAAGGTCACTCTTTGAAAACTATCTGTTGGAAGAGATAGCTTTATGAGTTTCCTCTTCTGGTGTTTGATGAACGACTATTTTTAGGGTTTTAACACTCCCTTGCATGTTTTAGGAAATATGCAATCATGTACCCAATCACCAATTTTTGCATTCTGGAACTTAGAACAACTGACATAATTCAGGGTCCTGTCCCTTTCAGTGTCAGTGAAGTACATTGTTGTCTTCCTCTGATTGGTTCTTGTCTTCAGTGAATGTAGACAAACATAACGGCTCTTTTTGGTCAATCTCTCTGAATGAGAAAACCTTAAACAACACTTAGACTTAGTTCCTTTTGTCTGCACTAGAATATTTTGGGCAATATCTACTTTTCTGAACATGTGCGTTTTTTTCAGTTTTGTAGTCTTCAGATAGATATTATTCAGTGCCTCTGAACATTTAGGTTATCTTGAGTCTTGAGAACTTCATCGAGTCTTCAAAGAACTCATCGAGTCTTGATGTCTTCACAGAATCTCATCGAAGTCTTGATGTCTTCAAAGAACTTCATCGAGTCTTTAGTCTCTTCAAAGAACTTCATCGAAGTCTTGATGTCTTGATTATTTAACTAGTCTTCAGTGTCTTCAAGATCTAACCTGATCTATATCTGCTAACTATACATTGTGCAGATATCTTCCTGAATCAATCTATGCTGAAACCTGACTCAGACTATCAAGATTATCCTGAACATGTCATACTTAGGGGTTTTTGGGATCTAATCAAAACTTCTTTATTAAATTCATCTCCCAACAATTTCCCCCTTTTTGATGATGCCAAAACCATCTTGTTACATTTAAGAAAACCTAACCTAACCTTAGGTTTCAGTTTATCTATTACAATCCAAAATGGTATTTCACCCAACAATTTTCTAAACAATCTGGCATATCAAGTAATTAAAGACATGTAAAAAGATAATGAGATATTATCTTTTGAGCATAAAGATAAAATTTTCATTGATATATGATAAGAGTTACAGATTACAATGAAAATAAAAAATAAATCAGAAGAACAAAGTCTTTAGTCTTCTTCCACTTCATCCTCTGGCACTTCCAGGTTGAACATTCCGTAGTATCTCTTCTTCAGTTCATCCCTTGCCTTGATGATATCAGGGTTGTTTCCTGTTAGGCCTAGCTGGATGGCATACTGGGCTATTTCCTGAGAAATGGCTGCTTCATTCACATAGCCATTCTCAAACCTAGGAGCTTAGTACATGTATGGACCAGGGGCTACTATCTGCGTGTTTCCTTTATCTGCCATGTTGATCCAACTTTGCAGGTATTTAGGATAGAATGTCAGTAAGTACTCAATGAAGGCTTCATTCTTATCCGAGCTGCTCCCCCTCCATTCTCTCAGAATCTCATAATAGAACTAGAAGGTTCTCTTGATCTCTTCCCATGCATCATTGAACTGTATAGGCATCCACTTGTTAATGTGCGGCCACTTCTGAGTCTTTTCTGTACCTCTCCTTTTTCTTAAAAACTTTTTAAAACCACCTCTTCTTTTCAGCTCTTCTTATTTCTTCTTCCTGATCAGTGGAACACCTGAAACTGAAGCAGCAGTCTTCTTCTCTTTTTCAATCTGAAGAACTTTCAGAGTTTTCTTGGTATCGAAGACTTCTTGTTGAGCTTTAGTTTCCTTTTCTGGTTCTTCATCTGATTCTTCAAAATCCATAATCAGCTTCCTCTGAGTAGGTTTAGCTACCTTTGCTCTTTTCTTCTTTTCAGTTTCAACAAAGGCAACTGCTTTTCTCTTTTCTGGTCTGGCTTGTTCTTCTTCTGCCTTGCTTGTTTCAACCATCCTTCTATCACTCAGTTTTTCACCAATTACTTCCTGAATGGTTTGCTCAGATGCTTGAGTGAAGATAGGTTTTTCTGCTTCTTTGAACTTCAGTTTCTCAGTGGCTTCAATCTCACTTAAGGCATCCACAATTTTCTTTCCTTCAGCTTCTTTTTGAGCCTTTCTCTCCAAGGTTTGTGCCAACAACTCACTTAATTTGCCACCAGGCCTCTCCCCCTTTTTGGCACCATACCTTGGGAGTAGTTGAGTCAGTGCAGCATCCATATAGTATTGCTCCTTGCTCATACTGCGCACTGCCCCTGCCAACTGATCATGCTTATCTTCTAGCCTCATCATGTAGTTTTTGGACATTGAGAACTCATCCGAAAGAGGAGCAAACTACTTTGAGAAGACATCATGCATCATGTCTGTCATCTTGGTCATGAGCAGGGAGCCCATTTCCTCAACAGCTATTTTGATCATCAGATCATTCTTCTCAATCAGCTTGGCTTCAAGATAGGCAGTTCTTTCTTGATACATCTGCTTCATGTTGGCATTAAGCTCTGTATGTACTCCATCAATCTTTCCATCTAATGTAGCTACTTTACCTGATAGAGTTGTTTGAAGCGTATCAGATGATGAACTGAGGTTCTCCATTTTCTGATTTTGAGCAGCCAGGACTAACTCCATCTGAGTCATCTTGTCTGTGAGAATTGTTTGCAGCATGCCTGATGAAGAGCTTAGATTCTCAAGCTTTTGAGATTGACTTGCCAGTATTTCTTCCATCCTTGGCTCTATCTTCTTTAACTCATCCAGGATTGGTGTGAAATCAACCACTAGAGTTTATAGAACATTTTCCAACTGAACTGGGTGCTCCAACTGAGCCTCAGTCTGCATATCATAAACATCAGATTTAAAGCTAGGTACTTCAGTAACTTCGGCATAATGTATAACAGTGCCAAAAGGTACCTGAAGAATGCTAACTTCAGTCTGAGGTTGTCTGATATCAGTTGGTTCAGCATCAGTAACTGTCCCCATCTGACTCTTAGTTTCCTTCTCTTTCTCAGTATCTGTCTGAGGTTCCTTCTCCTTCTCAGATTTCTTTTCTGCATCATCTCCCTTATCCTTATCTTTGTTTTGATCATGAGAGCTGGAAGCATCTACTCCTTCAGTAGCTTTCTTTTCAGCTAGCTTTTTTTTCACCAATTCATCAAAATCCCCTACTTTCATTCTCAGCTTGGTTTTCCTGAAACCTGAGAATTGAGTTAGAGCAGTTGTCTCAGTATTCCACCACTCTTCTCCCTATATGAAGCAATGTTTAGCATCTCTGGGAGTGTTTGATTCAGAATATACACTGTCGTTCTGAGCCTGAAGAACATATCCTGAAGGTCAGGATAGGCATTCAGCTCAGGGTATCTGTCCAAGATGAACCATTCCCCCTTGCTTTGCCATTCAGTCTCTTCGGCTTCTCCCTTCTTCAATCTTGGGCTTTCAGGAGCAGTAGGTTCAGAGTGTATGAGTTTCAGAGCTGATGGATCAAGAAATGGTTCATTCAGAAGTGCATCCAAGTTCAGCAATTCCTGAGGTTCAGACTGATCTGACGTCTGAACAGGTCTTTCTTCAGTAGGGATCTGAGGTCCCTTGAAGATTTCCTTAGAGATTTTATCTGAGCTCAGAGAGGTTTCGAGTACCTCAAAAAAAACTTGTTCCTCAGTTTCTTGCTCCTGCACATTTGTCACCACCTGAGCAAGAACCTGTAGTGGAGATTTCAACCCTTGCTGGCCTTCAGGTTGAGTTTCTTCAGTGTCACTGGCCTCCTTCTCAGCAATAGTTTGAAGCCTTCTTCGCTTATGAGGAGCCAGTGCTTTCTTCTTCAGTTTCTCACCTTTCTCCCTTTTAATTTGCATCAGGGCTTTCCCCCTAGCTTGTTTGGCTTCTTCATCAGTTTCCTCAGTGGATTTCTGAGCGGATTGTCTTGTTTCCCTGACATGCTCCACCACTGTTGTATCTTCCTCAGTTTCCTCTTCGGCAGTCTCCTCCTGAGACTCAGAGTTTTTCTCTTTCTTTCCTCTCAAAGTCTTCTTTGTTGGTTTGAACATGATTTTTGACTTTGGAAAAGAAGTGGAATCGGTAAAAAATTCCTCCTCTTCTCTGCACGTTTCCAAGATAAATGCAATCTTGGTTGCATGTAGAATTTTTCCCTTGATAACTACAGAGCCATTCACCTTCTGAATTTGTTTGGCTTGATCCCTCACCACCTTGATCAAATAGTGCAACCAATTGAATGCCGTAGTAGGTGAATCTTCAATCGCCGCCATTAGCCTTAACTTAGGCGTGCTTACCTGTTCGAAACTACCAGATCTACTCATGATGAATTTGCTTACAATATCCAACAATACTCGATATTTAGGCTTCAAATGCCTCTTATTCAAAGTAGCTTCAAACTTTACCGGGTGCTCAGTAATTTTATCCAAATACTCTTGTTCCCTACCCATCATGTATACCGTAGGGTCTTCACCTCTATCACTTAACTCATATATGGCATTCAGGTTCTTAGGAATAATACAAAATTCCCTAACAAAATTCACATATTTCGAACCATGCTCCAAATGCTGAGATCATGTCCGAGACTCTATGCAATTCTCATCATCTAACTGCATATTAGAAACAAACTCAATTACCTCTTTCGCATATTCGGCCTCTGGTTGATTCGCGACCAGGCATGTAAGCTTTGCCAAATGAATCATATACAACGCCTCCTCCTCATGAGTTGCATTGGACGTGCTTTCTAGAGAAACGACATATTCGTACCATGGTTTGTTGGAAATGGTGAGTTTGTCATATATAGAGAGTGTCATTTTTGGTGATTTTGAGTGAAGGGTTTTTGAGATAAGAGATTTTTGGGTAATCGAAGGTTTTGAAGCAGAGGGTTTGTAAAGACGAAGGACTTTTTGAAATAGGGCTTGAATGGAGTCTTTGTAATGGATATAGGATTTTAATTTATGGAAAATCACGTAAATGAAGGTTTTGACGGTCAAGATTAAAAAATGACTAAAACGGGTATTTGAAAGGACGATTTATCCATATTGGTGATTAATGAACAGTGCATTTAATTACTGTTCCTGCAGACCATTGACTTTCCTCGTGGATTTCAAAGGTCCCGCCCAATTATTTCTTCAGATGTTTTGTCATTTATTGCCAATGATTCTTGAGATTCGGAGGATAGACAATAAATGTGGTGCATGAGTAAATACTTCTTCAAACTAATTTTCTCCATCGGTCTTTCGAAGTTTTGACCTTGATAAAATGTCAAGATAATATCGAAATCTTGAACTTTAGGATAACTGAGTTTCCCAAGACTCAGTGTTCAGGATTCTCAATTTTATCCTGAGTTTTTCAGTAAAAACCTGAGAAAACTTCATGCATCGAAAAACCTTCAATTTTTTAGATTTGCTTTATTCACCGGAACATACCTAATTCAACCGATAGTTCACGAAATCTTGATTCACCAAAGGTTTAGTCAAGATATCGACTCTCTTTATCAAGATGAATTTTCTCCATTTCGATGTCTTTCTTCTCAACATGATCTCGATGAAGTGATGTCCGATATCAACATGCTTACATCGGTGTGCAATACTGATTTTGTGTAATAGCAATTGCCTTTATTATTATCACAAAATATAGGTACTTCATTGACTATAATCTTATAATCCCTCAATTGTTGTCTGAGCCAAAGAATGTGTGCACAACAACTTCCTGCAGCCATGTATTAAGCTTCAGTAGTACTGGTTGCTACTGAGGTTTGTTTCTTTGAAAACCATGATATCAGTTTACTTCCAAGAAATTGACAAGTTCCTGTGGTAGACTTCCTGTCAACTCTACATCCTCCATAATTAGCATCTAAATAACAGGTTAATTCAATGTTATCATCAGCTGGATACCATAATCCTCTATTCACAGTGCCTTTAAGATATTTCAGAATCATTTTGGCAGCCTCCGTGTGACTAGCCTTAGGATTAGCTTGGTATCTTGCACATATCCCAACAAAGAAATGTTATATCGGGCCTACTTTTGTGAGATATATAGAAATGATCCAATGATCCCTCTATAATCAGTGTGATTTACTGATTTGCCTTCAGGATCAGGATCCATCTTGTGGTTAGTATTCATGGGAATTCTAACTGCATTGCAATTCTGTATTCCATACTTTGCAATCAGATCTCTGGTGTATTTTGCTTGATTGATGAATATTCCTTCCTTAGTTTGTTTCACCTGAAGTCCAAGAAAGAAATTCATCTCCCCCATCATTGACATCTCAAACTTTCCTTTCATCAGAGTAGAAAACTTTTCACACAACTGATGATTTGGAGATCCAAATATGATGTCATCCACATAGATCTGAACTAGTAAAATATCCTTTCCATCTTCTATCCTGAACAAAGTCCTATCAACAGTTCCTTTGATAAAACCATGGTCAGTAAGAAACTGAGAAATGGTATCATACCATGCTCGGGGTGTTTGCTTAAGACCATACAAGGCTTTCCTGAGCCTGTAAACTTGGTCATTCTGACAAAATCCTGGAGGTTGTTCCACATATACTTTCTCCATAAGCACACCATTCAGAAATGCACTTTTCACATCCATCTGATAGACTGTGAATTTCATGTGGGCAGCATATGCAAGAAACAATCTGATGGCTTCTAGTCTTGCAACAGGTGCAAAGGTTTCATCATAATCCAAGCCTTCTTCTTGGGAATAACCTTGTGCAACTAGCCTTGCCTTGTTTCTCACAATGTTGTTGTTTTTATCTCTCTTATTCTTGAACACCCACTTAGTTCCAATCACATTGTGCCTTTTAGATTTGTCCACTAGCTCCCAAACTTCATTCCTTGTGAACTGATTCAATTCTTCTTGCATAACAACAATCCAGAATGAGTCTTGTAGAGCTTCTTCAATCTCAGTAGGTTCTTTTTCAGATAGAAAACAGCCGAATAAAGCACTTTCACCATGGAACAGTCTTGTCTTTACTCCTTCTGATAGATTACCCACAATCTGATTTGTAGGATGGCTATCCAACCATTTTCTCCTGGATGTTCCCCCTTCAGTAGTGTTCTCAACATCAGAAATGTTAGGTTCAGGTAGTTCATCAAATTCAGGGAATAACAGAAAAGAAGAAAGGGAATCATCTTCCTCAGGGGATATTCTATTCAGAACATTGTCAGAGACATTTGTTCCCCCTTGGTTGATAGATTCAGAGTTTGCCTCAGCTGTGACCTCATCTTCATTGACATTACATACCTGAGTCTGAACTGGTGTATGTTCAGATTGATCAGCTTCAGTGTGTTGGCTTTCCTTCAGTGGAGAATTTCCATCCCGAGTCTCACCATCCTGAGTTTTTCCATCCTGAACTTCGTTGTCTGAGTCTGATTCACTCCATTCATAGAAAGTGACTGATTTCTTCTTCTCAGGTTCAGAGGACTTCTTTTTCAGGCTAAGTCTGGTGATTCTCTTGGTCAGTTCTCCTGAGTCATGTTCCTGTTTCTTCTGAACATAAGTAGATTCATCAAAAACAACATGAGGTGTTTCTTCCACAATAAGAGTCCTACAGTTGTAAACTCTGGAGGCTTTACTGACTTCAGAATATCCTAAGAATATTCCTTCATCAGCTTTGCTATCAAAAGTTTTCAATTGATCTTTACCATTATTGTGTATGAAACACTTGCAACCAAACACACGAAAGAAAGAAACAAGAGGCTTCCTTTCATTCCACAACTCATATGGAGTTTTTCCTTGATTCTTGGTCAGCATGGATCTGTTCTGAGAGTAGTATGCAGTATTGATAGCTTCAGCCCAAAATCTCTTAGGAATATCAGCTTCAGCAATCATTGTTCTTTCAGCTTCTTTCAGAGTCCTATTTCTTCTTTCAGCAATACCATTCTAATGTGGGGTCCTTGCAACTGATGTTTCATGGGTTATTCCATTTGCTGCACAATAATCAGATATGATATGATTGATAAACTCAGTTCCTTTATCTGATCTGATCTTGACCACACTCAGATTCTTTTCAGTACTGAGCCTTTTCAGTAGTTCAGGTAGTTTTGTCTGAGTCTCCTTCTTACTAAGTAAGAATATGACCCACGTGTATCTAGAGTAGTCATCAACTACCACAAGTGTGTATTTCCTGCCATTAGTGCTCACAGGTGTTACTGGACCAAAGAGATCCATATGTAACAGTTGTAGTATTCTATCAGTAGAAACATCTACTTTACTTTTGAAAGATGCTCTGATTTGTTTTCCTTTCTGACAAGCATCACAAACATGATCTTTACTAAACACTTCATTTGGTAACCCCCTCACAAGTGCTAATCTTGCAAGTTTGTTCAGGGCTTTAAAGTTTAAGTGATTCAGTCTTTTGTGCCACAACCAACTGGTATCAGTGGAACTTTTTGCAACCAAACATGTATCTTTAGGAGATAATTTCCAATCAGTAAGATACACATTTCCTTTTCTAGTACCACTCAGTAAAATTTTCTGTGAAGTATTATCTTTCACATAACATAAGTTCTTTGAGAACTCAACACTGAATCCTTTGTCACAGAATTGACTGATAGAAAGCAAGTTATGCTTTAAACCAGACACATATGAAACACCATGGATATGAACAAAGTCAACTTCAAGAGTTCCATATCCTTCAGTTTTTCCTTTTGAGTTATCTCCAAATGTGATCTGAGGGCCTTTTTGCTCAACATAGTCAGTGAGTAGTTGCTTATATCCTGTCAAATGTCTTGAACATCCACTGTCCAGATACCATACAGCAGGTGCCAATTCATTTCCACTCATCAGTGCTATGTTGTATTCATTCATCTCAGTGCCCTTTTCCTTTACCTGAAAAATAGATCAGATTTTAGGTACCCATTTGGTGTAGGGTCCTACTAGGTTAGCTGTACGTTTTGGAACCCAAATCTGCCTGATAGCTCTAATTACTTTAGAGTGACTGATTTATCTCCCATTAACATCTACATACACATTCACTACCCTAGGTGCCTTGGCAGTACCTTGTGTATGAGTGTCAGCCTTAGCATGAACATGAGCCTTAGAGTTCTTCTTGGGTTCAGGCTTTTTGTTCAAGTGCCTTAGCTTTGGTGCAGCTTGTCTCTGTCTCTGCTGACTTGGGTTCAGGAAACCTTTACCCTTAGACAAGTGGGGTTTAGGTTGCCTGTGCTAAAATTGGGGTCTTTCAGTAATCTGAGGACTTGGTCTTTTCAGTTGAGAATATCTCTGCTGAGCGTTCTCTTCTGAAAATTCCTCTGATGGTTCAGTGCAAATCTCTTCAGGTTGGTATTCTTAGCCTGAGGCTTTGAAGTACTGGCCTAAAAATTTCCTACTGAGTGTTCAGGTTTTCTAGCCTTTTCCTGAGGTTTGGGCTTTCTTCCCTGAACCTTCAGTTTTTCTGAAACCATAGGTCCTTTACCCTTGTCTAAAACTCTGGGCTGTTCTTCAGTAAGAAGATTAGATGCCACTGTTTTAACAACGACAAGTATTGGTGCTACTAGAAGCAACATTCAGAAGACCTTGTGAGGTTCCCCCTGGAATGTATCCCAATCCAGCTTTTATAGTTGTAGGTCTTTGATAACTCTGAATTTTATCTATTACTTTAGATGCAGAATTTAATAGAGCTAACTTTCTCTCACAAGACTATCCTCCACATTTCTTTAGAGTTTCATGCTTCTAAAAGAGGTCATTGAACTCAGTTCTGATAAGCTGAATCTCTTTAGTGGATTTCTCTAATTTTCCATTCAGGATCTCTATCACCTTCTCTTTTTCTGAGAGCTGTACTTTCAGAACATCTAGTTCATTAGTAGTTCCCATCAATTGAGAAGTGATCTCAAAGATTTTTTAGAGTCTTTCCACTTTGATTCTCGTGATCGATTCTTTTTTCTACTCTTGAGTTTCAGTGAGTAGTTCTTGTAACACATAATAGTCCTTCATAAGATTCTCAAACGAATCCATCAGGTCAAAGTTACTATTTACAGTTGAACTTGAGAACTCATGTGCTTGTGTAGGAGCAACAACAGAGATAGAAGAATTAACCTCCTCCATGACCATAAAAGATGACATCATCACTATCACCATCTCGAGAAAATCTCATCGAGGAGCTGGAACCTTCTTGAATGTTCTTCCGCTCTGCAATCATAGCTTTCTTCTTTGGAGATCTTCATGTCTCTCTTGGCTTGTCTCTCCTTTCTTTCTTTAGCACTCAGCTCAGGACAATCATATTGAAATTGACCTTTTTTCTGACAGTTGTAGCATCTGTTGGTATCATCATCCTGATCACTTTCCTCCTTGGTCCTGGAGTCCTTCTTCTTGGATGAGGATCCTTGAATTTTTCGGGTCCTTCTTTTTCTCGGTGAATCGTCCTCGAACTTCTAAGTTTCTCTTGTACTGTGATTCTGTAGTATTTCTTATATTTTCCATATCTCTTTATTGAGTCTTTCAAACCCTCCTTGCCATCAGTACTAGCTTATCCTCTTGCTCATCCTGATTTCTGGCAAGTGAGTTTTCAGACTCTCTAGCTTTACAGGGTTTCTCTTTGGCTTTAAAATCCACATTCTTGCTAGATGAAGAATAATCTTTGCTGTCAGATTTCTTAGTTTTCTTGTCAATCACAAACTCATAAGCTTCAGTTTAGAGAAAACTTGTTGGTATGGTATGGAATCAATATTTTTGGTATTTTCAATCAACACAACATGTATATCCCATTTCTTAGACAATCCTCTAAGAATTTTCAGTGCCACTTCTCTCTGTGGGTATCTTTTCCCAAGAGCACTCAGATCATTCATGATTCTAGTGAATCTGACCTCAAGTTTGTCAATGGAC
This sequence comes from Stenogyne calaminthoides, assembly GCA_037126765.1. Classification (NCBI taxonomy): domain Eukaryota; kingdom Viridiplantae; phylum Streptophyta; class Magnoliopsida; order Lamiales; family Lamiaceae; genus Stenogyne; species Stenogyne calaminthoides. The sequence continues at coordinate 4,629,596 of JBBCBC010000024.1, read as the reverse complement.
TCACCATCTTCCATTTCAAAGCCATCAAACTTTCCAATAGCAATAGAAAGTTTGTTTTCCTTAATATGATCTGTGCCTTGACACATAACAACAAGTGTGTCCCATATTTCTTTTGTAATTTCACAGTGAGAAATCATTCCCATAATACCATCATCAATAGTGCTATACAAAGTATCTTTAGCAATGTAGTCCAGATTTACTAACTTTCTCTCATCAGGAGTCAGTTGGTCATCAGGTTTAGGAAATTCATCCCTAGGATCATTTCTCTCAGTATCAGTGATTCTGGGATTTACAATAGTAAATTTGAATGGTCCTTCAGAAACCACTCTCCACATTCTTTCATGTTTTGAATACAGATGAGCCTGCATTCCCAATCTCCATAGGTCATAGCTCTCAACAAAGAACATAGGAAGTTTTTCTTAGAAGGCATGATGACTGAGCCTTGTAAGATATCAGCAAACATATCTATTCAGTAGACCACCAAAGTCTTTCAGCAACTAGACTATGGCTACCAAAGCAAGTGGTCAAAATGAACCCACCGCTCGATACCACTTGTTGGTCGGTCTTAACGAAGTCTCACGATGTGTACGGGGGAATACACGTGTTCAGTAATTTTTAAAACTTTTCTTTCATCGAGGTCGATGGGTCAAAGTTATCCCGATAATTTTGCCTCGAGAAGCACGGATTGCCCCGAGTCAAAGTCTCATCGAGACAATGATCCCGAAGCCGCTTTGAAGCTTCATATTAGCCCAATCGATCCCTGAATTTATCCGAGATCCCGAGGAGCTTGGATCGAGATAATTATCTTCTTGAACACTCAAAAGAGAGTTAGTTCAATTTGGTAACTATCTGTTTCTAGCTACTCAAGTGAATTTAATCGTAAGTTTATAAGTTTGCTAAAATATCTCCTTCCTTTAATAAAACAATGATTAAGGTTGTGACCAATTTTATGCGATTCAATTGGATTGGTTCCAAATGAATATCGATGAAATATGCTTTTAGTGAAAAACATGTAATGAGATAAAATGCGAGACAAAAAGCGCATAACAACACAAAGAATTATAGTGGTTCAGAGACTCAAGCTCCTACGCCCACTCTCTCGTGATCTTGAGAGAAATTTCTTAACCACTTCCTAAAGCTTTCGGGCTAACTTAACAAAGGGTTCACTTTTTGAGTTTTGGTTTCAACTAGGGTGAGATATCAAACACACACAATAAGAACTAACCAAAGTATCTAGGATATCTCTCTAGAGCTTTGGATACGTAGCTTACTAACTCTTTTATCTAACTCAACTAATCACACACAAACTACCTTAACAAAGGGTTTGGGTTTTGGGTTGCTTTTCAACCAACTAGGTGAGATATCCTTTACAATAAGAACTAATGCAAAGGCTAGGATATCTCTTCCGAGCTTTGGATATATCTAAATCTAGGCTTAGAATAGTGAGCTCTTCCAATGTGAAACACTTGGGAAATTCTAGGGTTTTTAAAGTGCTTCAATTTGCAATAATCTGAATGAGCTCTTGAGTTGCTTTTGAAATTTCTATAACCTCTCAATGTAAAGGGTCACCGGTATTTATAGGCAACTTCACCAAGGTCACTCTTTGAAAACTATCCGTTGGAAGAGATAGCTTTATGAGTTTCCTCTTCTGGTGTTTGATGAACGACTATTTTTAGGGTTTGAGCACTCCCTTTCATGTTTTAGGAAATATGGGTCATGTAGCCAATCACCAATTTTTGCGCAAATCGAACTTAGTACAACCGACATAATTCAGGGGTCCCGTCGCTTTTCAAAGGTCGGTGAAGTATAGTGTTGTCTTCCTCTGATTGGTTCTTGTCTTCAGTGAATGTAGACAAACAAAATGACTCTTTTTGGTCAATCTCTCTGAATGAGATAACCTTAAACAACACTTAGACTTAGTTCCTTTTGTCTACACTAAAAATGTTTTTTGGGCAATATCTACTTTTACGAACATGTGTGTTTTCTCGGTTTGCGGTCTTGGATAGATATTATTGATTGCCTCACGAACATTCGAGGTTATCTTGAGTATTCGGTATCTTCATCGAGTCTTCATTGACTCTTGACTCTTTGATGTCTTTCATCGAGTCTTAATGTCTTGAAAGAACTTCTTGAGTCTTGATGTCTTGACAACTTCTTGAGTCTTGATTGTCTTCAAAGAACTTCATCGAGTCTTGATTGTCTTTAGCAACTTATCTTGAGTCTTGAGTGTCTTGACAATCTTCTTGAGTCTTGATTGTCTTGAGAACTTCTTCGAGCCTTCCGGTGTCTTGATTTTTACTTGAGTCTTCAGTGTCTTCAAGATCTAACCTGATCTATATCTGCTAACTATACATTGTGCAAATATCTTCCTGAACCAATCTATGCTGAAACCTGACTCAGACTATCAAGATTATCCTGAACATTTCATACTTAGGGGTTTTTGGGATCTAATCAAAACTTCTTTATTAAATTCATCTCCCAACATTTTCAAATTCTCTTCCATGATCAGACCTTATCCTACTGATCTTTAAACATAAAACAATTTTAAACCTTTTGTAAAGAATTTTGAACTCCGAAAAGGTATCTGATTTTTCTTTTAGAAAAATAACCCAAGTATATCTAGAAATATTATCTACAATGTTTGGACTAGATAAAATTGACTAGTTAAACAATGAATTTGTGTATAATTGAGTTAAGTATTGAATGTGAAAAACAAGGAAAACACGAAGAATTGGTGACCCGGTTCGCCTTTTGAATCAGACTACGTCCGGGGTCTCCAAGCCAGGTATGGATGTATATTATTTATGCCTAGAATGCTAAGATGTTCCACCTTTTTCATGTGACATCTTAGGTCTATTTATACTTGCTATTCCGCCTCGTAAGCTAGATTTTACATAAGGAAAACTACACTCTTCACGCCTTCAATCTCGCAAGTCTCCTATCCCTATGGCTTGATTGGAGATCGCCTCTTTAATGGGAGCGGATTGGGGAATGGAATTTCCTGCGGATTGATCGGCTTATCGGACGACATTCTTGATTTAGCTTTTAAGTGTCTTTAATACCATTCAAGTCGTGTTCCGACTTGAAAGGTATTGGCTTGTCGCCGATGTGCGGCTTCCGATCTCTAAATGAGGTCGTCATACGAGTTGCTCTCTTCTGCAACATGGGGGTCTTTATTCCAAAGATTATCTCTTTTCGGTTGTGCATTGGTGTAGGCCAGCTCCTTTCTTCTGTACTTATAGAATATGATGGAAGTGGTTTATTTCATGCCACAACAATTGCCCCTCAAGTCGAGGTCGCATGTTTGTTTACTGGGGCATCGACTTGACTCTATGACCGGCATGGACTACGACTTCTTGCCCTGAGTATCCAAAAAGTCACCTCGAAATTATGAAAAGGCGTATCTGATTTCCTCAGTTTTTGGAGATTTGAAATGATGTCCTGCCAGGCCGCTGACGTGAGGTGCTGCTGGAAAAACCAATAGGATTCCGCTGTGACCCCCACGCGTTAACTCTGTGACTTTGATTGCCGGTAGAGGCTTGATTTATGGCTTATTTGCATTTTGGTCCTTCCCTTCCTTTTATAAATAAGCGGGGAATTAGGTTTTCAAAATTCATCCTCTTCCTCATCAAAAAGTCTGGATTTTGCTTGCTTCTCCCGTTCTTCATCAGGTAACATACTCTTCCATCTCTTACTTTTACACGATGGAAATTGATTTCCCCGGTTCAAGCTCTGCCCTGCAACCCAAGATGATTGCTTCATCCTCTGAGGATGATATTCCGATCGCCCAGCTCCGCCGTCTGGTTTCTAGCTCCACCTCGGGGCACAGCGGTGAAAGCTCGATGACCCGTCCGGTGGGTGCCGGGAGAGAAGATAATGTGAATGATGAACCGGTGGATGATCTATTTCTGGAAGAACTGGATAAAATCGCTCATCTCCCACTGTTGGATTTACCACTTCAAACTTTCGATCCTCCAAGGCAATCAACGGCCGCTGGTTCCTCTGCCCCTGTTAGGGATTTCGGGGCCTATGAAAGGATTTTTGATTATGAGATGTACCATAGTATTGCCCCATACAAGCGACCTAAATGCCAGTATCGCAAGTCGGTACCCTCGGAGTTCGCCGCATCCAAACGGTGATTCAGGTCGGTGCTGTCTGATCGTTATGTGTGGGCTCTCCGTCGTACATACAAGGTTCCATGGGATGTACATTTTTATGCACCGACTTCTGATGAAAGTGCCGATCAGCCTCCCCAGGGCATGATTGCGGTGAATTGGCTGACCATGGATGCGGGGATTTGTTTCCCACTTCATCCGGCTATCTCACATCTGCTGGCCACCTGGAACCTGAGCCTTACTCAAATCACTCCAAACGGTTGGAGCTACATCATTTTGACTATGATCGTATTAGGACTGGCTGGCTTGAAAAGGATGCCTACCCCGGGGGAGATTGGGTATGTGATGTCGCCTATTGCTCAAGCAGGGGGATATCACGTCGTGCGACTTCGCAAGGGCAAAGAGCTTGTTAGTGGTATCCCCAACAAAGTTGATGGATGGCGCGAGAAGTGGTGGTTTGTTGGAGGGGCCTGGGAATCAGTTCCACCGACCAGCACGTTATCAATTCGAGTCCCTACGGATTATGCCATCCGTGTGGAGAATGGTATATTTTTTGTGCTTTTCCTTTTCCACTCGTACTGATCTAATTCTCTTCTTGTCTTGTAGTGTTTACGCCCCGGACATCCGACCTTTATTGGGATTTCAACGAGGCATTCAAGACAGCTCGAGGTATCCCTGCGAGCTGGTGTGAAGTCGAGTCGTTGAACACCGAGCTCAATCAATTGCTAGCAGGATTGTACACATACCCCCGCCATCTGCGTATCCCCTGTAAGTTTCTGGGGAACATCTTCTGGTGGTAGTTATCTTCATGAGGTTATGTTACGATTTTTTAATATGATTGCTCTTGTAGATCCTGAGCTCCCGATCTATCGTCGTGAACCTTGTGCTGCTGAGATGGCATCCAGGTCGAAGTCGGTTCTCAGCTCGATGAGACGCCAGCAAAGTTCAGTCCCCCCGCCGGCTCTCCGGTCTAGACCCTGATTCTCGCCGCTGATAAGGGGAAGAAAAAGAAAGTCGTCGAATCTGCCCCGCCGACTGGGGATCGCCCCCATATACGGGTTCGAGAGGACACGAGCTCTCACCGGTCTCAACGGGAGACCGGAGGAGTCACCACAATCTCCACTACTCCTTTTGCATTGACTACGCCTGAAGGTCGGCATCCTGATGACAATTCGTGGCTTGGATGGGACACTGAGTCAGTGAAGAAGTAAGCTTCTGCACTGGTCTTGTGTAATATGTTTGTGTTTATAATTCTGAAACATCCCTTTTCGCTGATTGTAGCTTGGAGTTGACCCCCCACAAGTTCTCAGCAGAAGCATTGAGCTTCCTGAGGTCCCCGCTTCCTTCCTTTAAAGGTATTCCAGATGATTGGCATAACTACCTGTCGAGGACAATCAGCAATGTCCCTCGAGTGTGGAAGGAGGATCTCCACTCTTCCACCCTCCGCCAGAAAGTCACGGGTAACTTGTACTCGTCGCTCATGCATACCCTGAGGGGGGCCCTATTTCTGGAGAAGGCCTGTGCTCAATCCGAGCTGGAGCTAGGTTAATTAGAGAAGGCTCGGATGACGATCTCCAACCAGGCGAGGACCATAGTGGCTGCTCATGAGCAGCAAAAGAAACTGGAGGTCGAAAAGTCCGATCTGGCGAAGAGGGTTCAGGAGCTTGAGGAGCAGCTGAAGGGTGCCGAGGGCACGTTGGCGGCGGAGAGGGAGATTGTGGCCCGTCTGCAGGAGGCTGCTGGGACATCGGCTGGAGCACCTCCCACCCAATAGGGGAGGTGTTTACCAGCCAAAAACTAAGGAGACGGGCTGCCCCCACGCTCATCAGTGTTATTCAGCAGCAATTAGGTGGGCAGCCTTTGAACATAGTCAGTGGTGCTGCTGATGAGATCTTTGGCGGTCCTGAAGAATGATAACTTCAAGAATCCTGATAAGAAAAAGGAGATTGAGAAGTTGTTGAACCCCATCGCCAACAATCCCTTCGACCAGCTATCCATGTATCTCGAAGCCGTCTTCTTAGTCACGTAATACTTTGGCATTGGTGAACTCCTTGTGATCAGTACTCAGTCTGAATGTTATCTTTTATTTCCTGATGTAATCGGCCTCCGGGCTCCTTCATGTAATTGATTCGACTTCCTGTTGTAATGGCCTTCGGGCCTTAGTTATTAATGAATGTTGTTTTCATCTCAATGTGCCGATTTGATTTCTTTTTGCGACTTTAATTATTTGTGAGCATTATCATTCTTAAGTTTCATTTATAAAAATGATATAGTGAACTCAGGTTTAGTCGTCTTACAAAGTTAGGGGAGGGTGGCACCAGTTAAAGATGCTACCTCACCGCATGTATGTCAAAAATCGTTCCTGGGGGAGGTCGATGTTTGTATTCATGCGACTCCCCTAGGTTTAACATGAAATGAGATAACATTATTATAAATAGGCATGAAAGAAATCGTTACATGGAACAAATAGATCTATACTTATTGATAATACTTCTTCAAGTGTGAAGCATTCCAGGGGTATTGAGCCGGAGTGCCATCTGGATGTTCTAGTTCATAAGCTCCATTAGCCAACACCCATGTGATTTTGTAGGGACCCTACCAATTTAGACCGAAAATTCCTTTGGATGTCCCCAATGTCTTTTTTAACACAAAGTCACCGACTTTGAACTGCCGAACTCGAACTTTGGAGTTGTAATACTTTTCCGACATCTGCTTGTGTCTAGCGTTTCTCAAGTTAGACTCTAATCTTCTTTCCTCCAGAAGATCTAGGTTCCTAGCTAGGGCTTCATCGTTATAGTCGATTCTGACTTGCGAGGTCCGGAGTGTTTGAACTTCAACTTCCGAGGGGATTACCGCTTCAGTGCCGAAAGCCATCGAGTATGGGGTTTTCCCGGTCGAGTTCCGGCAAGTCATCCAATACGACCACAACACGTTTGGTAGCTCGTTGGCCCATTTCCCTTTCTTGTCTTCGATCTTAGTTTTCAATGTGTGTTTGATGATCTTATTAACAGCTTCGACCTATCCATTGGATTGAGGATGATATGGGGTGGAGAATAGTTTGGTGATCTTCCATTTTCTGAAGAAACCATCAATTTGGGACCCATTGAACTGCTTTCCATTATCCAATATGATAATTTGGGAAAGGCCAAATCGGCAAATGATATTTCGCCAGATGAATTTGATGACATGCTCTTGATCTATGGTTGCCAATGCTTCAGCCTCGGCCCATTTTGTGATGTAATCCACAACGACCAAGGCGTACTTGACGGAGCCCGGGGCTGTCGAAAGCTGCCCGATGATATCTATCCCCCACTTCTCAAAAGGCCATGGACTGAGAATGTTAGAGAGCTCCTCGGGGGCGACTTTGATTGCAGGTGCATGGATTTGACATTTGTGACATTTTCTTGCAAATACTAACGCGTCGGCCCGTAGAGCAGGCCAAAAATACCCTTGCCGTATCACCTTGTGAGCGAGTGACTGCCCCCCAGCCTGGTTTCCGCATACTCCGTCATGTATCTCACGCATAATAGTTTGACCTTGTTCTGGTGTGATGCATCAGAGTAGGGGTATGCTGAAGCCCCTCTTGTAGAGGCCGTTGTTTATAAGAGTATAACGAGCCGCACACAATTGTAGTTGTTTTGCTCGGATTCTATCCTCTAGTAATATCCCCGTCATCAAGTAGTCGATGATTGGTGTCATCCAGTTCACAACTGGGTTATCAAGGATAGCAACCACTGTGTGTGCAGTGGAAGGGTGGGAGAGCTTAGTGATGGTGACATCATTCATCTCTGCTGGCCCCTCCGAGGTCGCTAGTCGTGCTAGAGCATCGGCTCGCGAGTTTGCGTCTCTCTGTACTAACTTGATGTGTATTTGTTCAAACTTTAGGCATAATGTCTTGACGACCTCCTGATAAGCGGACATTCGTTCATCTCTGGCTTCATACTCCCCTGACACTTGGCATGCTACAAGTTGAGAGTCGGTGTATACCTGTAGTCTTTTAATGCCCATGGCTATGGACATCTCCAAACCACTGATCAATGCTTCATATTCTGCCTCATTGTTGGTAGCTGGAAATTCAAAGGTGATAGCGTTCTGAAAAGCAGTGCCATCCGGGCTAATCAGTACCACGCCTACCCCTGATTTGTTTGCTGTAGTGGATCTATCCACATACATCTCCCAAGGGACACCGTTGCTTCCGCTGGTTTCTGGTGGGAAGGTTAGCTCGACGATGAAATCGGCCAGAGCTTGTGCTTTTATGGAAGGTCGCGGTGCATAAGTTACACCATACTGCCCGACTTTAATTGCCCATTTGAGGCAACGCTCGGTGGTGTCAGGTCGGTGCAGAATCTTGCAGAGAGGTAACGAGGTGAGAACTTCGACCTGATGGTCAAAAAAGTATGGCCTTAATTTTCTTACATTCATGACCAATGCGTAAACCAATTTCTCCATCCGGGGATATCTTTGCTCAGTCTCACTGAGAGTCTGACTTACAAAATATATGGGGAGGTGGGATTGACCTTCTGCTCGCACGAGAACATCACTCAAAGATGTTTTTGAGGAGGCCAAGTACAAGAAAAGTTTCTCCCCTGGGACCGGTTTGGCTAAGATCCCGACATCGGCCAGGTAGGCCTTCATTTTATCGAAGGCTTCCTGACCTTCCATAGTCCATTCAAATTTTGACCTCTGTCGGATCGTATCAAACATGGGCTTGCATTTATCCCCCATTTTTCTGGAGATGAACTTATTCAACGCGGCTAGGCATCCTGTCAACTTTTGGACTTCCTTGACTGTTCACGATGCCCCCATGTCTAAAATTGCTTGTATCTTGGCTGGGTTAGCCTCAATCCCTCGCTTCCTAACCAAATGACCCAGAAATTTTCCCGACTCAACCCCAAAATTACACTTTTTCAGATTGAGCTTCATGCTAAATCTTCTGAGCACCTCGAAGGTTTGCGCGAGATGCATCAGGTGATCCTCCTTTTGCAAGCTTTTGACGACGATGTCATCCACATATACTTCCATCGACCTGCCAATTTGATCGGCAAACATGTGATTGACCAGTCTTTGGTATGTTTCCCCAGCATTCTTCAAGCCAAATGACATTCTTTTCCAACAATACATATTCTTTTCGGTTAAGAAAGATGTATGTTGTCGATCAGGTTCGTGCATGGCTATCTGATGATATCCAGCAAACGCATCCATGAATGACATCATTTCGTGGCCCGCTGTGTTGTCGATTAAATGATCAATGTGTGGCATTGGGAAGAAATCTTTCGGACATGCCTCATTGAGATCGGTGAAGTTGATACAAAGTTGCCAAGTACCGTTTGACTTTTTTACGAGCAAAGCATTGGCCACCCATCGGGGTTGATCCGCTTGCATGATCAAATCATTATCTAACAGCTTCTTTACTTCTTCCGCGAGGGGTGCATACTTTTCTGGCCCGAACTTCATTCTTTTTTGGGCTATGGGTCGCTTTGTCGGGTCTATGTGGAGTCGGTGGCATGTGATCTCTGGATCAATTCCCACCATATCCTTGTGTGACCAAATGAAAATGTCAAGATTCTTTTTCAAGAAATCAATCACATCCAACCTAAGGTCATTTGGGGATTCGGACCGATAATGACCTCATTTCGGCCGAGTTGGATCTACTTGTATCCTTTCGAGCTCTTCCCCAGCTCAGCTCGGGGTCCTTCAACTCTTGGATCATCTATCTCCTCTTTGGGCACGAATTCCTCTGGCTCAGGTCCTAACCTTAGGTCAAAATCCTCGCGCTTCCTCTTGTTTTCCTTTACAGTGGTTAATTTATCATTGCACTCTTCATTATCCAACATCATTACTTGATGATTTGGTGCATGCGTTGAATTGAAATAAGACACAGAGTAAAGCAAACAACCTCTAGCATCAACTTGGTCACCCTTTATGGTGCCAACAGTCCCACTTTTGGTGGGAAATTTTACACAGAAGTAGTAAGTGGAGGTCGCAACCTCAAATTCATGCTCAAAAGGCCTTCCGAGAAAGCCATTATAGGTAAGGAGGAGGTTACAAGAAAATCTAGAAGAAAGTGTTCCTAACTTTTTTCATCAAAAGGTTCCTACCGGATCATTCCTTGGGGTTGAATAGTTGCATTCCAAAACCCTTCCTTTGTATTTGTTGTCGAGGGGGGTGATGTACGTCGTGAGTCACCGAGTTGATCCAGGTCTTTTTGAATAGAATGTTGCAAAAAGGGCCATTAATAGTTGCATTCCATGATATTTTTTTTGGGTCGTTGGGATAGACTATGTTATCTTTTATCGACCTCCCTAACTCAATCTTGTTGGTATCTTTGGCTACACCAAGCATGGGAAGGACCATCTTTTCGTATTCGTTCTCCATTTCCACGACTTCGCCCAAATGCCCGTTTTGATGTTGAATAGAGAGATCGACAGGCCATAGGTGATATGGTGAAAACTCGTGTACGCATTGGAGGTGCGGGAGTCACCGAGTTGAGTCCTCTGGACTAGTTCCTCTTGGCGATTCGAATCGATCGATGGGGTTTTTGAGAAACTCAAGGCCCATCCTCATAAAACTTCACAATTGCTTTAAAAGGTCCCTGGGATAACCGTGATATGCAATTTCATTTATTTTCTCTTTTGCAACAACCCGGAATCTCGGAGTTACCAACACTTCCTCTTTTTGGAAAGGACTCTTCAAGCATGGGAAGGACCGGTGCTTGTAATGGCCCTCGGTTTCTTGGAACTTTCATTCATGCACCTCCTTGGTCTTGAAAAGCCTTGATTCGAGGAGTTCCATGGTATGGATGATGGACCATCGATTCGGCATAGCTTATTGGGAAGTCGGTAGTCATGCGCCGCCACAACTTGGTTCCTTCCAGGCCTTTTGTGGCGACACCCATTATTTTGCCTCGTCCCAATGGGTTGCCTTCCATAAGACTTGATCGACCCTCTCGATATAGGATCGAGGTGATATGGCATGGATGGAGATTCATGAGGCGCAGTAAATGGTCCAGGGGCGCCATGGCGGTGTAATGGGTCATTGAGGCATTCGAGCCACCAAAAAAGCAAAAAAAAGTGTACCCTCCAGTCAAGGAGAATAACTCAGGTCCTCCCCGGATGGAGGCCATATCCTTGTATTTGGCCACATAGACCTTTGAGCACTCCCATTGTACCTAAGGCCACGGGGCTATTTTTTTCTGGAGTAAACTCATTCAGCGAGGCCCATCCATCGCCGTAAACCATTTTGGTTCCCCACCTTTTCCAACAAGCTGTTGGGCCGGTAAAAAGGCGCGACCAGCTGTCGCGTGATGTCCCTCATCATGTGTCCTTGGCCTTGATGGATCATTGAACCATCACGGATGTTGTCATGATATAGGAAAGTCATAAAGCGGAGAATTTGTTCAGCGTTCTATTGAGTGGGCCTCATCACCATCCTCCGCCCGAAATGGGAGGAAACGACTTCCTAAATGGGTGAACACATTGTTCGACGCCTTGGCCTTTCTCGTGCGGATGAGTTCGGATGATGGTATGCTTAGCATTTGTTGTATGCGGTTGCCCGGTGGATTGTCTTTTGAGGCCATAGGTGCCTTGCCCTTGGATGACGGCATCATGAGCGATCTTTTTGGGCGGGGTTGTTCCCTTCGCCTTCCATGAATAAGCGTTTCTTGTTAAGAACGGCCATGACCGCCTTGGCGTCCTCCGGGGTCTGGACCAAATTCCACCAATCAGGTGAGCCCGCCGGGGCGACCCGATGAGTACGTGGGAACTTTGCGACACTTCAACACCATCGTGTCCATCCGTTTCATTGAACAATGGAGTGTTTCCTTGGTTGATTGTCATTGCTCTTTCGTTTAGAAAAGGGGTGGGCTTTTCTCAGAATTGGATTAATTTCTCAAAAAAAAGATTGGTGTTCCCACAGACGGCGCCAATTGTTTGGACTAGATAAAATTGACTAGTTAAACAATGAATTTGTGTATAATTGAGTTAAGTATTGAATGTGAAAAACAAGGAAAACACGAAGAATTGGTGACCGGTTCGTTTTTTTTGAATCGACTACGTCCAGGGGGCTCCAAGCCAGGTATGGATGTATATTATTTATGCCTAGAATGCTAAGATGTTCCACCTTTTTCATGTGACATCTTAGGTCTATTTATACTTGCTATTCCGCCTCGTAAGCTAGATTTTACATAAGGAAAACTACAATCTTCACGCCTTCAATCTCGCAAGTCGCCTGTCCCTATGGCTTGATTGGAGATCACCTCTTTAATGGGAACGGATTGGGGTGATCGTCTTATCGGACGACATTCTTGATTTAACTTTTAAGTGTCTTTAATATCATTCAAGTCGTGTTCCGACTTGAAAGGTATTGGCTTGTCGCCGATGTGCGGCTTCCGATCTCTAAATGAGGTCGTCATACGAGTTGCTCTCTTCTGCGACTTGGGGGTCTTTATTCCAAAGATTATCTCTTTTCGGTTGTGCATTAGTGTAGGCCAGCTCCTTTCTTCTGTACTTATAGAATACGATGGAAGTGGTTTATTTCATGCCACAACATAAAAGAACATATGAATACCTATTTCCACCTAAACTTTCAGTTTTCATAGGACCCATTAGATCCATATGAATCAATTCACAACACCTGTTTGTTGTACATGCTAACAACATTTGATGTGTTGTCCTCACTAGCTTACCTTTCTGGCATGGTCCACAGATTTTCCCTTTTTCAAAGTTAAGATCAGGTAAACCAACAGCAGCACCTAGTCTATGTAATTTCTGAATACTTCTGTAATTAGCATGACCATGTTTTTGATGCCACAAAATAATATCATATGCTTTAGCACTTTTACATGCATGATTTGAACCAATCGAATAGCAATTATCAGTAGATCTTTTGCCAGTCATTAAGCAATCATCATTTTTATCAAACACATAGCAAGAATTCTTGTCAAATTTCACATGTAAATCATCATCACATAACTGACTAATACTAATCAGATTAGCAAGTAAACCTTTTACATGTAATACATTTTTCAACTTTGGAAATCCAGGAACATTCAAGGTTCCTTTACCAACAACTTTACCTTTTGAACCACCTCCATATGTAACATGACCACCATTACATGATGTATAATTAGATAAATAATTAAGTTGACCAGTCATGTGTCTAGAACAACCGCTATCAAAGTACCAAGATCCAGGAACACATATTTTCAAGGATGTGTACACAACATTGCATGACATGTTTTTATGAATCAACTTTTTTTAGTGTTGTTAACCTGTTTTATAGGGTGTTCAATTTTATCAGGTAAAACAATTCCAGCTTTTAAGTCTCTTCTTAACTTAGAACAATATGGACGAATATGACGTACTCCAAAGACAACAAAAAAAGCAGGACATACTCTTTAAACAAACTATCAGATTTCTTTTGTTTACCTTTCAAAGATTTAGGCAAAGAAGTTCCAGCTTTTACAAAAGAAATAGGTTCACAGGATAAATGAGTATTCTCAGAAGTTTTCACAAAACCAAGTCCAGCATTATCAGATCTACCAATCATTAATGCCTCATTCAATTCAGTAGTGCTTGCAGAAAACTTTTTAAAACTTAGAGTAGTGCAATTAAGTTCATCTTTCAAAGAAGAAATTTCCACATCTTTTCTAGTTAAAAGAACATCAAGCTTCAAAAGATTTTCTTTCAAATCTGAATTTTCTAAAGATAAAGAACTCAACACCTGTTTTTGAGTTTCTAAATCAATTTTAAACTTCAGATATTCAGAGTCACAATCAGCAGATTTTGATGTTTCAGCTTTCAGAATAGTTCCAGCAAAACAGTTAATCTTAGAGTTATATTGACTGAATGTTGTTTCAGATGTTGTATGAACATCTGAATCTACTTCAGACCAATAATCATCGAGATCATCATCAAATGTATCATCATAAACTATTCTAGCAGACATAGCACTTAGCTCACATTTACCAGAATCAGTTTCATCATCAGAATCATCACTTAAGGTAGCATTAAAGTTCATTTTCTTCCTAAGCATAGTATTAGCACATTCATTAGCATAATGACCATATCCAGAACATGCATCACATTTAACCTTTTTTCTGTACTCAGGATCATATTTGAACTTGTTATCCTTATTGAATTGTCTAGGTTGAATGAAACTGGAAGACTGACTTGGAACAAACTTTTTATCAGAGGGAGAAGAGTTTTGGTTAAACTTATTCTTTGATTGAAATTGACCATTTGGTCTTCTGAACTTTCCTTTTAGAAAAGATTTGAATTGCTTAGTGATAAGAGCAAATTGTTCAGAAATATTTTCATCACATATATCAGAAACATCATCATCAGGATCAACTTCAGTCACATAAGGATGTTTACCAACATTATCAGAAGTTTCACCTCTAAAAGCAAGTACTTTCTTGTCTTTATCTTTCTCATGTTTATCATCATCTAACATATTTGAGTTAATCTCATAAATTTTCAAAATACTTATCAAATCATTTTGACTCAATAAATCAGTGTTCTTAGCCTCTTCTATTGCACATATTTTTGCATCAAATCCTTTAGGAACAGTTCTAAGTATCTTATTAACTAACCGAGTGTTGGAAATTGGATCACCAAGTGAGTGTGACTCATTAGCAATATCACTTATCCTTTCATTGTATGATGAAATGTTCTCATCATCTTTCATCTTCAAGTTTTCAAACTTGGTTCCCAACATTCTGAGTCTAGTTCTTCGAACACTTTCTGATCCTTCACAATGTTCCTGCAATATATCTCATGCATCCTTAGAAGAAGCACAGTTAGATATCAGTTTAAACATAGAAACATCAGTAGCAGTAAAAATCGCATTGATGGCTTTAAAATTGAAATTGGCCTATGTGCATTCATCATTGGACCAATCAATCTCCTTTTTGACTTGCGATTCTCCATCAATATCACCCACTATTTTTGGAGGATCCAACCAGACAACACACTGCGCCATGCTCTCTCATCTATAGACTTAGTATACATGCAGATTTTGGGTTTCCTGTAGGGATAATTTGATACATCCAAAATTGGAGGTTTTAAAGAAGGAGTCAGTGGATAATCCATTACAAAAACACACTTTAAACACAGGACCTTTAACTTAGTGTATCAAGTTTATGACTCTTATACCAACTGAAGTGTGTGTGCGTGTATTTTCAGAGTGTTGTTGAAAATGTTGTGAAACATATAAAACAACATATGACAAATGAAGTATAAAAAACTAAAGGCAAAAGGATTTTTCCAAAATTGTGTATAGTCTATAATAAGACTATACGAACCTCATGGTTAAAAACATCACTATAACAAGTAGGGAGATACACACGAACCTTTTACAAGATCCTAAAAGGTGTAGTGAAAAACTACACACCAAAAATTAATCTATTCGAACAAGTAACTAGTGATCTTATTCAACCTAAAACTTGATCTACTAAGACAAACACAATACTGATAGGAAATGTTGGTATACACTCGACCAGTACAAATAGGCATAGCATCGACCCTCACACTCCACTCATGGTTGTGTCTCGGATGCTACTCTCTTAAGTTTGGAGTAGAGCAAATAGGATTTCACTTTAACTCAAACTTGAATGTCGACCAATGCAGTCTATTTATAGACATTCGGACTAACTGCATTGTCCTATCCACTAAGTGTGGACAGCCTTGAAGATCTCCTCCACTATCTCCATGATCTTGGTGTAACCACCCATGATCTTTCTATTCTTACTCCATTATTGCAACCGCTTGGCAATATCCAAAATTGTCTTCAACCTGCAATGTAGGAAACATAGAAAAACACATCTAATAAAACGGAGTCAGTGTTAGGAGAAAGGACAAATTTAAGATGTTGTGCAGAATGTTGTCCAATATCTGGAACAACATCCGTGCAACATCAACACTAGTGTTTGATCATTAGGTGGGGAATAGAATTATATAGTAGGAACTTTGCTATGTAATTAATGTTATCTTAATATAATTATGATGCTATTTAATTAGAATTTATTGATAAAATTTTCCGGATAAAAGCTTTAATAATTAACATACTACTCTTTGTTTTTTTAAATCTACTATTTATTACTCCCTCCAATTCAAAATATTTTGTGTTTACGAATGTTTCGGACGAATTAAGAAAATCATTAAACAACAATAAATATACGTACAACGTGTTATTTTTACCATTTTATCTACTTACTTGGTCATTTGTTGTATATTAATTTTATAAAGAAAATGTAAGAATAAAATTGAAATATGAAATTTAATTATCCTAGATTATGTAAAATGACAAATATTTTGCGAAAATAAATTTATCTCTAGAAAAACAAATAATATTTTGGGTTGAATTGTCACGCCTCAATTTTCATAAAATGGACATTCTAAAAACTAGTTAAAGGTAACTAATTTGGGCGCGACTAAATTTGAATTTCAAATGCATAACGGTAATATAAACGGCTATTTATTTGAAAATACCCTAACGATAAAGAGCAACGGCTATTAATTTGAAATGGGACCTTAACTAAATAACGGAAAATACCAATAATTTTGAAGTTTGAAAGGAAATTCACAAATAAGTAAAATCCCTAGAATTACTAGAAATTTGATTAATCATAAACTTTGATAATTTATTTGAGTATAGTAAACATCTAAGATTTGTCTCCCATCTTCACTCCTCGCCCTCCAACTCCTCAACCTGAAATGGGAAAAAATATTGAGGTGAGCATGCAAGCACACTCAGTGGAAATTAATGTTAAAAATAAATAATTAAGTAATCAACTAGTAACCCACATTCACATTGCCACATATACTTTACCATAGATACTTAGCCATTGAACTTTGCCATAAAACTTGGGAGCACGGCGGCTTAAACCCGAAGATCCGTCGGTCCCGGACCTTAATAAGGCCCCTGGCTATTAGACATTGTCGAGCACGGTGGGATACACCCGAAGACCCGTCGGCCCCGGACTTCAATAAGGGCCCCTGGCTATTAGAGAAAATAATATAACATAACATTTGCATAACATTAAAAATATAATTCACATAGTAGATAACTCAACAATTTATTTAAAATATATAACACCAAATAACACATACAAAAGAGCTCTATCTGATATGAATGTCGCGGATGGAATGAATGCAAAATTCTTATAGTTTATTCCTCGAAATTACCATCACCTAACATTAAACATTTACTTAGTAGATAAACTCTCAAATTAAAATAACATAAATCCTAATTAAAATTCTTAAAATTAATTTAATAAAAGGCTAGATAAATCCAAAAGTCAAACGTACTGCTTCTTAGTGATAAACTCCTAATTTATTTATCTGAACTTATTTCTTCAAACAATTCCAATTAACTAATTCCATAATTTATAACTTGCATCATATCTTGTAATTCCCAATTAGTTCCATGAGCTTTGAATCAAGATACTACACGTAACCGAACACAATCTCTCATCTAATATTTTAAACCCCTGCATAATTTAGTAATACAACAGGAATATGCCGTTAACCCTAAAAATACATATAGAGCAGCGGAACTGAGGGGGATTAACAATAAATCTGATCGGTCATTTACCATGCAAGATATAAAATAGAAAGGAGAGAAACAGAAAATACCGATATTTTGTGCAGAGGATCAACCGTGGGAAATGGATGAAAACTTTTGTGTTGTAATGCGGTGAAAACACAATGGAATTGAATTTGATAACAAATAGAAGGCAGGGGTCTTCTTTTCTATATTTGGGGGAGTCAATTAAGCTTTGACTAAGATAATTAATTTTCTTTGATTTGAAGGTCTAATTATTGGGGAATTAAAAGTGTAATTAAGGTGGACTTTTCTTGAGGAGGGGGGAATATTACAATATAATTATTTATATATATATACATATATATATGTATATACACACATTAAAATAAAATAAAAAGCAACAAGTATGAATTCTTTGTGAAGTGCTTAAAATATTTTAGGACAAAATATCATATAAATAAATGTATTAAAAGATGGACTTGAGCTTGAATGAGATAAGGATTATAATATTTAAATATTAAAAGGGATTTTGAATCCTTATCTCAAAATAATATAAATTATAATAATTTTATAAAAAAATAAGTTAAATAAATAATTAAAAATATGTATATTTCTTTTATAAAATATACGGGTATTACATTCTCCACATAAAATCTACGGGTATTACATGAATGGTGTCACATCTCGATTTTCCATAAGCCAAATATGCATAAATTTTATAAGAATTTGCAGCGGAAAGCAAAAAAATAAATAAATAAGAATTTACAGATTTAAAAAAATTTCTCATGGAGATGTGACTAAAATTTAAAATACAATTTAAATTTAAATGCTAATACTAATAAATCAACATGAAAATAATTTTCCTCGAGATACATCCACCGTCCCTCCACCGCACTCCTTCTTAATCTGAAAAATGTTAAATGTATGGTATTAGCAAAATCACACCCCTTCTTAATCTGAAAAATGTTAAATGTATGGTATGAGTAAAACCACTAGCTCAGTGAGGTCACCTTATCAAGATTAAATATAACATATAAATAAAGTGCAAATCTCAAATAATTCATGTATGTAAAATATTTCATGTATGTAAATTCTTTTTCATCGAAATAATCAATTGCTTCCACGAAGACCTCTCTTCAGTCTCGTGTTCTTTCTTTTGCACGGCGGTTCCCCATAGGATCTCTTTTCAATTCCGGGTTCCCCGTGGACCACTTTTCAGTCCCGAGCCTCTCTTAAGTCTCTAGCCTTTTATAAATTTTCTTATATAAAACTTGTCATGCACTTTCATGTAATGCAACAGATAAACAATTTATTCATACGACATATTTAATAAAGACAAAGAAAAATGTTAAATGTATGGTATGAGCAAAACCACTAGCTCAGTGAGGTCACCTTATCAAGATTAAATATAACATACAAATAAAGTGCAAATCTCAAATAATTCATGTATGTAAAATATTTCATCTATGTAAATTCTTTTTCATCGAAATAATCAATTGCTTCCACGAACACCTCTCTTCAGTCTCGTGTTCTTTCTTGTGCATGACGGTTCCCCCAAGGTTCTCTTTTCAATTTCGGGTTCCCCGAGGACCTCTTTTCAGTCCCGAGCCTCTCTTAAGCCCCTGGCCTTTTATAAATTTTCTTATATAAAACTTGTCATGCACTTTCTTGTAATGCTAACAGATAAATAATTTATTCATACGACATATTTAATAAAGACAAAGAAACCACATCTTAATTTCATGTCGTGGATGCAAAAGATGCGGCAAAAAAACTTTAATCATCACTGATGCAGAATCATAAGAACTGAGGCTTTAAGAAATATGAAAAATATTTTTCTGTGTGTTTTGATTTATTAAAGAGAGACCTCTATTTATAGGAAATAAAATATATTTTTTTAATAAAATTGAGATTTGAATATTTCATGAAAATCTTGAGATTTGAGTCTTATAGGTAGAGATAAAACTTGGAAACATATCTTTTATAAAATATAATCTAATTTTTAAATTAAAGAAAACGAGAACGAGATTATATAAATTGGACAAAAACTCATATGAGACGGTTTCATGCATGAGACGGGGTACAACATAGCATAAATCACACTCATCCCTCCTAAAGTGTTAAAGCGTCAATGCCCAATTTATGCCTCGTCTCACTGTGAGACGGTCTCATGCAAGTATGTCTCTATAAATTGTAAACCAGATTTGGATGACAATTGATTTTCTAAGTTGTCGTGTATAAGTATTTTTGTGCTCCAAAAACAAATAAATATTTGGAATATATATATAGATGAGAAAGGTTTCTTGAGGAAATAATGGGATATCAATTCTCCCACAATATTGAAGACGAGGGTTTTAATTTTAAATATTAAATAACAGAAAGTTGAGAAATTTGGGCAAAAAATTTGTGAGAACGTATAAAAATATAATTTTCATATTTATCTACAAATTTTACATGAAATATTCTGTAGATAAGAACTAAAATTTTAATATTAAAATAACTTGAAATTTTAATATTACAATTATGATGCTATTTAATTATAATTTACTAGCACAAAACTCTACGTACTACGCGGGATTTAAAATAATATTTTTATTATTAATTTATATAATTCAGTTACATGTATATTTTTTATATATTTTAATATTGTTTGTGCATATTTTTATTTATTTTTTATTCTAAATTACTTCCTCTCATTAAAATTAGATATCATACTCATTTTAGTCTTATATATTATTTACATAATAAATGTTGT
The DNA here is from genome assembly GCA_037126765.1 of Stenogyne calaminthoides. NCBI lineage: Eukaryota > Viridiplantae > Streptophyta > Magnoliopsida > Lamiales > Lamiaceae > Stenogyne > Stenogyne calaminthoides. The sequence goes on along the minus strand of JBBCBC010000024.1, from coordinate 4,609,181 downwards.
TTTGATATTTTCACCACTCATTATCTTATATGTACCCCTCATGGTTACTTTTTGTTGTTATTAATTTTATTTTTTTTACAAATATGTTGTGTAAATAATTTTCTCAACCAATAGTAATTATTATTAGAAATATTTAATTATAAAAAATAAAGGTTAATATTGACATAAGAAAATTTAAATGACTATAGAAATTAATTATTATGGGTATATATGATATAATGAAGGGAGAAAATAACAGAACAATATTTATTATATAAATATTCTAATAGACTAAAAAGACATTAAGAGGAATGAGAGGGAATAATTTAGAATATATGCACATAAAAAATTAGAAAATAAAAATTATGCCTATAATTGAATTAATCAAACTAATTAAAATTTTAAAGTATTTAATTTAAAAATAATAATAAAAAACATTTTCAATTTCGCGTAGTGATATTTAAAAATAATAAGATGTAGTATAAACTAATAAATTATGGAGTGCTATTTAAAAATGAATTGCCTTAGAAACCTCAATGAATCTTCCAATAATTGTCTTAAGGAAAATATGAGACGAAAAAAAAAAAATTGAAAGACGAAGAAAGCCCTTAGACAAACGCGATAAAGAAAAATTGTAAAAGATTAGAATTATAATGTTTATATTAATTATATTGTACAAAAGATTGAATAACATAAATTAAATTAGAAAAAAAAATATATTATGAATTAAAAATTATATTATTAATAATACTATGGTAAGTAGTAAATTATGCGTATTTTTAATAGATTGGAGTGCAATTTATTGGACTCGTTTGTATTAAGATGACATGATTAATTACTTATGTGTGTTTTAATTATATTATTTCACGCTTGATCTATTCTTGTGTTTTTTTTGGTGTATTTAGGCATCCTTTGTGAAATTATCTTGAATGCGGAGAAGCCCAAGAGATAGGCCCAATGTTTAATCTAATGAAGGCAATGAGATGAATTTTGTTGAGAAATAAGAGTTATACATTCAAGTGAAGAGATTAGATATTATTCATTAGGATATCATGATAATTTGTATAAATCTTAGATTTGGTTGGAGATTAGGACTGTGGTTTCTTGGAGAATAATTAAAAGGGAATCACTTATCACTTATTTATAAAAAGAAGAGTACAAGGCAATTTGGGGGAGAGAGTTTTAATTGGAGACGGAGATTCTGGACGCAACATACAGGGAGGCAGGCGCAGCAGCAGCTTAGGAGAAATCCTGGCAACCATGTTTAGTTAGTATTTTTATTTGAATTCTATGAATTTCTGAACTCGTATTTTAATGTTTGTTAATTGATTTGAGACGTTTACAATATTTATCTTGGGATTATTTATTTCATCTAATTTAACTTTCAACATACTTGATTATTTAATTTAGATTGATCACCTAGGTTAGATAATTCTTGTTTGTCTGCAAGTTCATAAATTTGTAATCCGTAATTGTTGCAGATTTATGACAATTGGTAGCAACTAGTATTTTGCTAGGGTGATTTAAATCGGGTTCTTTCGAATCGAGCTTGCGTATTCGGGAATTTGTTTATCCTTTATCCTAGAATTTAATGTTTTTGGCTGGATTAAATTTAGATTGTATCTAGACTGTTCAGTTAAAAAGAATCGTTGGAGAGCTTGTTTCAATTGAGTATAATTAAGGGATAATAACCGGTAGCCAAAGCTTGTTGACTACTGAGGACATTGATCCTAAAGTTAAATAGAGTAAACGTCGATGTTAGTTAACAACATTAAAGTTGAGGGATGAATGAACTGTGAATTGGAATGTCTTTTTATTTATTGATTTTCCTAATTAGATTTATTGTTTTAAGTTTTAGTTATAGAATTCCAATCCAAACCCCCCTTTGTGTTACCTATTGTCCCTATAAATTCATACAATTAGCATAATAATTATTCTACGTTCCCTGTGGATCGACCCCTTGCTTGCCACTACTACGAGTTAGTAGAGTAGACTTGGGTTTTTATTTTTGTCGCACCTCGATTGTGCGGTCCAATTTTGGTGCCGTTGTCGGGGAACGGTGTGAATAATTTTTATATTTTTTTGTGTGTAATTTGTGGGACTTATTTTTTTCTATTATTTTTTTAAGTATTTTGGTGTCTTAGTTGTTAATTTTTCATCCCCGTAATCCCCCGTTATTTTGTGTGTCGCTCCAATTTTCTGCAATTTTGACACTGAGTTACCCAGTGTCATAGTAGTAGTGAAAGTTTTGCAGCTTGTTTTTTTTTTCTCTTTTTTTTTGTTTGGTTTCACGTGTTTTCATACACTTTTCAGGTGCCTCATTGGCTTAGTTTTTCACAGTTATGGAGCAATTCTTCGTTGGAAACAGTCAGAGAATTTGTTCAGGCTTACATTGTGCAACACCATATCATTTCGCTACTAATTGTCCAATCTCATTTTCTCCACATGAGCCTTGTTATGATCCATATCCTAACGCTTACAATTTAGGGTGGTGTGACTATCCTAATTTTCGGTATGAGAATTATCAGGGCACTTACTCCGAGGACAATCAATGGCAGCCATATCAAGATCATGTGTCTAGAGTTTCTGAGACTTATGATAATGGTTGGTGTAACAATGATGAGAAAAGAACCGCACAATCAATGGAGAAAATACTCAAACTACTCATTTCCAACAATCTACAACTTCAGGAGAGTATGCAACAGATGAACCAGACATTCAAGAACCTGGAGATGCAAGCGAGTCAACTTGTCACCATTGTCAATCGATTGCAGGCGCAAACTGATGGAAAATTGTCATCCCAACCAGAAATTAATCTCAAAAACTGGAATTTTGTCACAGTGAGTGGTGAAAGACAGTTGGAGGAAGTCAAGGAGTCTGTGCCTTCAATGAAAATCGAAGAGAATAAGGAACAAGTTTCTGGACAGATTGACACTGGGTTACCTAGTATGAAACAGTCTGCAGAAACTGACACTAAGTTACCCAGTGTCAAAACTGCTGGAATGAAAGATGAGGTACTCTTCTCTCAATCAATTCCTATTATTCCTAATTCACTTTCATTCTCATGCAGGTTCCAAGAAGTAGTGAAAGAGGTCATCAAAGAATATTTGGCAGTTGACGTATTTTAGATGAGTGAGTTTATGTACCTCTATTTGAGCCGATGAAGCAAATTCTACTCACCAACTATCGAAGGCTCAAGGGGAAAGAAAGGATCTTGATGGGAGGAAGTACTGTGCGTCAACAAAAATTGACATTTGATCGAAAGGATTACTTCACTCCTATCACGTGAAAAATGGATGTTGGTCGTCGAGCTAAAAGACGTTAAACAAAAGCACTCTATGGGAGGCAGCCCGTGTTTTTTTATTATTTTCATAGTTTTTTTTTATTCTCTTTTGGTTGTCTTCTTCGTGTGTCTTTCTCAATTTTGTTGCAGGCTCTCCAATGCTTGAAATGAATGGGAATTGTGGGTTACTAGTAGCTCATACACTCTCCAACTTATCCGGTGATACCCTTTCTCTTATCTTGTCTTTTCTTCCTTGTGCATATTTATTTTTGATCCTTGTGGACAAGCAACATATTAAGTGTGGGGGGAGAAACATTGATATATGTTTTTGGTTGTGCATGGAGAAGTTAAGTCGCAATGATGAGTCGATCGTTTTTTTTAAAGGATGTGATATTATTGTTTTGTGGTAAATTGAGGAATTTCTGGTTAAATTTGCTTTATTTGATGCATGTGGAGTTTGTAAGTAGATGAAAGTTTTCATGAGGGTCCTTTTGAGTTTATGATAGTAAAATGGTGAGTTGATGAGTTATGGTCCTAAGTTGTGCTTTGATCCCTTGTAATTAAAGTAGTCTAATTAGGTTGTTTGATAAATGATGCATTCGTGGTGTACCCCTTAAGGTTGAAAAAAAATAAAAAAATTGATGTGGTTAGGAGAAAAGGGAGTTTAGTTGAAGAATTGTGTAACAAACAAAAAGCCGGTACACCTGCCCATTTTCAGTACAAAAAAGGAAAGAAAAAAAAGAGAAAGAAAAAAAAAAAGAAAGAATGAATTCGAGCTAAAACCTAACGATGGAGTGAAGTTGCGATTTTGCGTTTGGAAAAAAAAGGGTGCTGAGACAGCTGCCTGCTTTCGGGGGTTCGGATGTTTCAAAGTCGGATACAATTAGAGCTAAAACCCGACAAGTAGAGTGGTGCTGCAGACCTTAAAGAAAAAAAAAAAAAAAGGAGATAGGGGGTGCACTAGAATGTAGAGTTTGTTTGAGTTTCCTATTTTAGATGAAGCAAATTGTAAGAGGGTCGAAGTGTGGTAAGGGGTTTAACGAGTCAAGAAATTAAGGATCTATCGTAAATGGTTTCGGGAACTTGAGTGAAAGCTATCAAAAGTTCACGATTTCTAATTGCATTGACCTTAGTCGGGATTTCATAAGTTGCTATTTTGCTTTAGTGTCACTTTCTGTGTGTAGAAAGGACCTGAGTGAATATCTTAGTTTCTCTTTTGTTACCTTTTTGGTGTTGTTTTACTTTAGGACAAGCAAAAATCTAAGCGTGGGGGTATTTGGTAAATAATAAATTATGTGTATTTTTAATAGATTAGAGTGTAATTTATTGGACTCGTTTGTATTAAGATGACATGATTAATTACTTGTGTATTTTGATTATATTATTCCACGCTTGATCTATTCTTGTATTTTTTTTTTGGTGTATTTAGGCATCCTTTGTGAAATTATCTTGAATGCGGAGAAGCCCATGAGATAGGCCCAATGTTTAATCTAATGAAGGCAATGAGATGAATTTAGTTGAGAAATAAGAGTTAATACATTCACGTGAAGAGATTAGATATTATTCATTAGGATATCATGATAATTTGTATAAATCTTAGATTTGGTTGGAGATTAGGACTGTGGTTTCTTGGAGAATAATTAAAAGGGCATCACTTATCACTTATTTATAAAAAGAAGAGTACAAGGCAATTTGGGGGAGAGAATTTTAATTGGAGACGGAGATTCTGGACGCAACATACCGGGAGGCACGTGAAGCAGCAGCTTAGGAGAAATCCTGGCAATCATGTTTAGTTAGTATTTTTATTTCAATTCCAGGAATTTTTGAACTCGTAGTTTAATGTTTGTTAATTGATTTGAGACGTTTACAATATTTATCTTGAGATTATTTATTTCATCTAATTTAATTTTCGACATACTTCATTTTTTAATTTAGATTGATCACCTAGGTTAGATAATTCTTGTATATCTGCTAGTTCATAAATTTGTAATCCGTAATTGTTGCAGATTTATGACAATTGGTAGCAACTAGTATTTTGCTAGGGTGATTTAAATCGGGTTCTTTCAAATCGAGCTTGCGTATTCGGGAATTATTTTGTCCTTTATCCTAGAGTTTAATGCTTTTGGTTGGATTAAATTTATATCGTATCTAGATTGTTCAGTTAAAAAGAATCGTTGGAGAGCTTGTTTCAATTGAGTATAATTAAGGGATAATACCGGTAGCCAGAGCTTGTTGACTATTGAGGGACATTAATCCTAAAGTTAAATAGAGTAAACGTTGATGTGAGTAACAACATTAAAGTCGAGGGATGAATGAACTGTGAATTGAAATGTCTTTTTATTTATTGAATTTCCTAATTAGATTTATTGTTTTAAGTTTTAGTTATAGAATTCCAATCCAAACCCCCCTTTGTGTTACGTATTGTCCCTATAAATTCATACAATTAGCATAATAATTATTCTACGTTCCCTGTGGATCGATCCCTTGCTTGACACTACTACGAGTTAGTAGAGTAAACTAGGGTTATTATTTTTGTCGCACCTCGACAGTGCGGTCATAATATAAATAACTTTTCAAAAAAAATTCAAAAGATTTGAAATATAACAACCACAAGAATATGGGGTGATTCATAATTAATGGAAGGTAGGGATCAAAATTAAATAATGTTGGTCCCGAAAAAACCGATTTAAAACTCGTAAAATTATAGTGGTTCGGAGTCCAACTCCTACATCCACTCTTCCCTTCATGGGGCACTTCCTTAATCCAAAGAAAACCTTAATTTACGGTGTTAGGCTTACTACCAACAGATATTTATGGTTCTCTCACTCAACGGGACTTATCTCCCTCATGGGATCGCCTATAGATGTTTAATGAGTTCTCACTCTCGAGAATTATCTCTCTCACGGGACTACCTATTAACTACCTCACTTAACCACTAATTCTCTCTCTCAAGAAAGGGTTTGAGTTTGGTGTTATTTCCAACTAGGTGAGATTTTTACTTACATTGTTTTAGCCTTTAAGCTAAGGTTGGGAAAATCTCTCTAAGCTTAGGATATGACATTTATGTTGGAATTTAGAGGCACGTAAACACGTAATACATGCGCAGCAGAAATAAACAGTTCACCAACAACGAACATATAATTGTATAAACGATTACATTAATCATAACGAGAAATCTTATAGTAATTCGATAGCAGATTTCTCAACTAAGGTATTCACGTAATCCCCATGAATAGATCTGCACAGATTTGTCAGTGTTGAATCTGAGATTGAATTTGCTAGGAAAATTCCTAACCTAGATTTTATGGAGAAACTAGGTTTTCTTGTTGTAGTAAATAATGAATCCCAGGATGTCATATATATAGAGAGAGATTGGTTTAAATCTCAAGCAATCTTTATTAGGAAGATAATTCCTAATCTTGCAAAACAAATCTCAAAGATATGTTTTTCCCTACGGATTATTTCCTACAATAATATTCCATAATATTATTTGGAATTCCTATTTAATTAAACCTAATTTAATTAAATAGTAATAATAATTAATTTTAAATTAATATATTATTAATTCTCCATAAATTAAATATTAAATCTAATTTAATACTTAATCAACCAACTATAATTCGTACACGGGGGTTACTTGTTGTGTGACCCATAGGCCCTCATATATCGAGCGATTAGTCAAACTAACGGTCTTAATTGAACCCTAGACAATAAATCAGACATTCTCAATATATGAGGTACGTTGCGAGAAACGTGCAACTACCTGTAACTGTAACATGAGCTATTACGATTTCCTCCTTTCATTCATGAATACTCGATTAGTCTTGAACATAATGAAGTGTCTATTCAAATAACTTAATCAATTTATCTCCAATCACTAATTGATCACTTGTGTCACGCTTGGCCATAAAGTCCAAGTTGACGTGCATTGGCCAATGACTTTGATCCAATTATGATGAGAAGATGAGTATTCTCTCTAAATCCACTTTGTGGAATGAATCTTTTTCTTGGCTCAACTACCACGCACATGCATTTCGTGATGAACTCAATCCAAGCTATATCTACCCATAGACGGGTGCAAGCGTCGGTCATGGTAAAAGTTCATCACTCCACACATGTCGTGCGTATTGACCTCAAGTCAATGGAGTATCGCATCTCTCCCGCTAACCGAGACACCCGTAGACACATATAGTGGAACTATCTCAAACGGTTTCTCGGATGGGTATACCAATACCCTCTAAGGTATTTGTGCATCCATCATGAGATACCTAGTATCTCGTAGTAAGTGAGATCTCACTACACTCTCTAACAGTATGATGCAGATCGCACATCAATCTCCATTACATCATCAATATCCCATTCTTGATGATCCTTGATCGGGGCTATTTGACAATCATGCTTAAGTCATCTGAGTTTTCACAACCTCAATGACAACAATGACTCATGGGAACACTTGTACGAATAAATGCAAACAATCAAACATAATATTCAAACAAATGTATTGCCATACATTAATATAAAATGAACTATAATATTAAGTCAAACTGAATATCATCGAGTATTATGTCCTTACAATAGATTGTCTCTAGGACACTAACACTAACAATCTTCCACGTGGACTAGAGTCAATCACCTACATGTATAACCCCTAGACCATCAAATGTCTAGTGTGTACATGAACACTCAGTGTTTTGGTGAAAGGATCTGCCAAATTAAATATGTAGGAATACATTTTAATTCTATTTGTCCTATTGTTATGATCTCCCGGATCAAATGATAAGTCTAGGTACATGCTCGTTTACGCTTGTTGATCTCGGTTCCTTTGCTTACGCAATCGCACTAGCGTTGTCTCAATAAAACTTTATTAGACAATAGGCACTCAGAACTACCCCTAGTTCTCTTAAGAACTATAAAATCCAGACAACCTCCTTGAGGCTTCTGATACAACAATATACTAAACTTCGTTTGTTGAATTTGCGATCCTTTTGCTTGGAACTATTCCAACTGACCGCCTCATTATTGAGAGTGAAACGTAACTTGACTGTGATTTGTGATCATCACAGTCGGATTGAAACTCTGTCACCATAACGGTGACTACTAGTTTCCACCATAGACAAGAAAAACATTCTTTAGTTCAAGATACTTAGAATGGTTTTGATGACAAATCAGTTGAGACTCACCCCGATTCCGTTGGTATCTATCAGTGATGTTGATAGCGTAGGCCACGTTTGGCCTAGTGCAAGTCATTATTGGGAAAATATGTGTGCCGGATCTATTCGAGATGATTTTAAATACATATTTAAATTAAACAATTAATTACTAACATGAATTAATCCTAAGTCAATTCAACATAATAATTAATAAGCAAATAAACAATCATGCGTACACATAATCCACGTAATCCTAAGCATCCGGAATCTAGGAGTTACGAGATTACGTACCTCTTGTAGAGACAACTGTTGAGACGTTGGATCAACCCAAAGAGCCTTCCCAAATATGTCCCAAGTCCACGAACGTAAACCGGTGGGAGGATTCAACTAACGATTTTTTAAAGAGAAAAAATAAAATATTTGCCACCACCTTTGTGGATTTCTAATATTTTCAACACATGGAATTGCATTGGGGATGAAGAAAACATCCCCTATTTATAGGACTGGGGGGGGCGGACGAAAATTTAGGTCCAAGTCATTGGAAAATTTCCTTGCTTATTCCTTAAGACACAATCTTGAATATATTCAATATATTCTATTTTCCAAAATATCTCCCAACAAAATCTTGTCATCTCCTTCTTGTCCATTATTTTCGAAAATATCAAATAAAATCGGAAGAGATAAGATCTTTTTTCTTTCTTGAATTTATGGGATAAACTTGTATCTCAAGAATATTTATTCCATAAAATCTTTCCAAGAAAAAACAAGAAAATCTTTTTCTCTCTCCTACTCATTTTTTTCGAAAATAATTAGTAAAATTAGGCAATAATATTTTCTTCTCCTTTTCATTAATTGGACTTTAATTTGGGCTATTTGAGGGGCCTTTAGGAGAATTAAGATTGGACCTTCAATGGACTATGAAGCTATATATTTGGCCAAATATTATTCAAGTCCATTAATATTAATTTACTCCACTATAAAATTAATAATGAACTATCCATCTTTAACCCATATTACGACTTTACTATAATATGGCTCCCGGTCATTATTTCCCGTGTTTAAGATTATCTTAGTCTATTAATTAATTAAGCCACTAAACAAGCTTTATATTAATTAATACCTTTGTCCTTGGAGTAAAGACAGTTGAACGTTATTATCCATACCAGAAATAAATTTCCACTTGCAAGATTTGGTATGATAAAGATTCTGAGCCCACCAAGTGGACAAATCAAGCAAGACGTGCTTGCACACGATTCTCCGTATTAAATGTCAGCAATCGTCATGTAATTAATAATATTGCCCAAGATATAAGGTATCGAATCACATTTACTCTCTTCCTATCATAAGTCAAAGCAATAGTTATTAATTCCACACGATCCTATTTAAGGGATGGAGATTAAGAAATAACACACCACTGAGGTCTAATTCTTGTATATTCAGTACCGAAGAATTTATCCTCCTGTAGGTCCTTATTCAGTGCATCCAAAATGCACTAGTATAATCTCTTGGTACAGACAGGCCAATCTGAGCCTTATACTCCAATCTTTCATGATGGTTTGTTCATTTCCATCTAGGTTGTGAATTTGTACTTAATTACGAGGAGCTGTTAATTTGATCTTCTGTAATCTGGTATCACCAAATTAACTACAACGTAATACGTACTTAACTTATTGAACGGGTTTGCAATAAATAAATATAACATTCATTCATATTTAATGCAACAGTGATTGATAGATTATTTCAGTAAATAAATAAGAAAATCCAGTTTGGTTATACAAAGTAAAAGCATACTTTTCAGTATAACCCCAACAATCTCCCACTTATACTCAAAGTCTGCTTTTAAGTATACTACAACATGTCTCGTGTTGTATGTGATATCTAATGTCACCTACACGAATCTAATAATATTTCTCCCACTTATACTGAAAGCAGATTGACAACGATCTTGACACCCATTCCCTCCACATGTCTCTCGAATGTACTCTGAGGTAGACCCTTTGTGAATGGATCTGCTAGGTTATCTTCCGATGAAATCTTTGCAACCTCAATGTCTCCTCTCTTAATGATTTCTCGTATAAGATGGTATTTTCTTTCAATGTGTTTGCTGGCCTTGTGTGATCTCGGTTCCCTCGAATTTACAACTGCTCCGACATTATAACAATAAACTGTGATCGTGCTGGGCAAATCTGGGACAACGTCCAAGTCCACTAGGAAGTTCTTGAGCAAAAACACTTCCTTCGCTGCTTCACAAGTAGCTAAGTATTCGGCTTCCATGGTAGAATCGGCGATGCATTTCTGCTTTACGCTTCTCCATGTCATGGCTCCTCCCCCCATGCAAAACACACTACCCGAGGTAGACTTTCTGGAGTCCATGTCTGATTGGAAATCTGATTCCGTGTAACCGATGGGGATTAGACTGTCTAACTAATAAACCAACATTTCAGTATGAGTAATGTTCTTTACTATCCGATCTAATGCTCTTTCCCAGGGTTGCTTTGATATCTTGCTACCATGCCTACGACAAAGCCGATATCCGGTCTCGTGCACATCATTGCATACATGAGGCTTCCCACAGCCGAAGCATAAGGGATGCCCTTCATGTCATCTATCTCCTTCTGTGTTTTGGGACACATCTCTTTGGATAGATGGATTCCGTGTCTGTAGGGCACAAAGCCTTTCTTGGAATCTTGCATTTGAATCGCTTCAAAACAAGTGCCTATGTATGACCCGATCATTCTTTTTATATAATCTCAAGTGATCTTGATCCCTAAGATGTGGATGGCTTCCCCTAAATCCTTCATATCAAAACCATGCCCTTACTTCGATAACACCTTTACATCATTTCCGATGAAGCGTTATGTCGATCTCACGTATAGTACCAAAAATACCAAGGCAGTTCCGTCACGCTTTTTGTAAACACAACTTTCAAAGTTGTTCTGATCAAAATCGTTGGATTTCATAACTTGATCAAAACATTTGCGGGATGCTGCTTGACCCGTAAATGGACTTCTTAAGCTTGCAAACCAGATGCTCTTGGACTTTTTCAATAAAGCCTTCGGGTTGTTTCATATAGATTTCTTCGTCAAGACTTCCATTGAGGAAAGCGTTCTTGACATCCATTTTTCAGATCTCAAAGTCTAAGTGCGCAGCAATCGACAAGAGAATGCTGATGGACTTGAGCATGGCTACCGGCGAAAAGGTTTCCTTATAATCGATCTCTTCTTTCTGAGTGTACCCTTTCGCCACTAGTCTTGCTTTAAAGGTTTCAACCTTTCCGTCCGGTCCCCACTTTCTCTTGTATACCCACTTGCATCCAATGGGTTTTACCCCATTAAGTGGTTCGACTAGCTCCCACACTTTATTGTGATCCATTGAACCCATCTCGGCTTCCATTACTGTTTGTCATGATTTTGCATCCTTGTCTTGGATCGCCTCGTTGTAGGACCATGGATCTGATTCTTCTCCTGAGATCAAGTCCGAAGACTCTCCAATCCCTAAAAATCACGCGGGTTGTCTAACAACCCTCCCACTACGATGAGGTTCAGGCTGTGTAGGTGTGACGATTGGTATATCATTTTGTACAGTTGGCAATGGAGTTGGCCCCTTAAGTTCTTCTAAGGTAATCTCACTTCTAGGCTTTTTATTGTTCATATAGTCTTCTTCCAAAAATCTAAAGTGTGTACTGATTACCACCTTTTGATCTTCGGGACCATAGAACATGCATCCTTATGTTCCTTTGGGATACCCAATGAACAACCTTAATTCTGAACGTGCATCCAATTTACCAGCTTCCTTGTCCAACACGTATGCCGGACACCCCCAGATCCTGATGTATCCTAAACTGGGCTTGCGCCCTGTCCACAATTCTCTTGGGGTTTTAGGAACTGTTTTGGATGGCACTAAGTTTAGAATATAAGCCGTTGTTTCCAAAGCGTAACCCTAGAAAGATTTTGGTAAATCTGCATAACTCATCATTGACCTTACCATTTCTAAAAGCATTCTATTTCTTCATTTTGCAACCCCGTTTTGTTGAGGGGTACCGGGTACAGTCAATTGGGATGCAATCCTCTCTTCCGACAGGTAGTTCAAAAATTCATCGCTGAGGTATTCGCCTCCACCTTTGTGGATTTCTAATATTTTGCACGAACGATTTTAACAAGAGAGAAAAATAAAATATTTTGCCACCACCTTTGTGGATTTATAATATTTCCAACACATAGAATTGCATTGGGGATGAAGAAAACATCCCCTATTTATAGGACTAAGGGGGGTGAAAATTTAGGTCTAGTTGGGTCATTGAGAAATGTCCTTGCGACTTTACTATAATATGGCTCCCGGTCAATAATATTAATTTACTCCACTATAAAATTAATATTGAACTATCCATCTGAACCCATATTACGACTTTACTATAATATGGCTCCCGGTCATTATTTTCCGTGTTTAAGATTATCTTAGTCCATTAATTAATTAAGCCACTGAACAAGCTTTATATTAATTAATATATTTGTCATTGGAGTAAAGACAGTTGAACGTTATTATCCATACCGGAAATAAATTTTCACTTGCAAGATTTTGTATGATAAAGGTTCTGAGCCCACCAAGGGGACAAATCAAGCAAGACGTGCTTGCACACGATTCTCCGTATTAAATGTCAGCAATCGTCATATAATTAATAATATTGCCCAAGATATAACGTATTGAATCACATTGACTCTCTTCCTATCATAAGTCTAAAGCAATAGTTATTAATTCCACACTATCCTATTTAAGGGACGGAGATTAAGAAATAACACACCACTGAGGTCTAATTCTTGTATATTCAGTACCGAAGAATTTATCCTCCTATAGGTCCTTATTCAGTGCATCCAAATGTACTAGTATAATCTCTTGGTCAAGACAGACCAATCTGAGCCTTATACTTCAACCTTTCATGATGGTTTGTTCATTTCCATCTGGGTTGTGAATTTGTACTTAATTACGAGGAGCTATTAATTTGATCTTCTATGATCTGGTATCACCAAATTAACTACAACTTAATACGTACTTAACTTATTGAACGGGTTTGCAATAAATATATATAACATTCACTAATATTTAATGCAACATTGATTGATAGATTATTTTAGTAAATAAATAAGAAAATCCAGTTTGATTATACAAAGTAAAAGCATACTTTTCAGTATAACCCCAACAGTCATGGCGTACATGATTGACCCAATTGCATATGTATATGGGACATTCTGCATGTGCTTAATATCAGCTTCAACAGAAGGACAATCCTTCTTTGCAGCTTTATCCCATGATTTTCTGGTAGAGACCCTCTCTTAGAGTACTCTATCGCAAAACGCTTCAACACCTTTTCTACATAGGTGGACTGTGACAGTCTCAACATCCTCTTGGATCTATCCTGTGGTTCTTGATCCCTAAGATGTAGCAGGCTTCACAAAGATCCTTCATCATGAAAATCTTTGACAACAATTTTTTCACAGACTGCATGAGTGGGATATTGTTTCCCATAATGAGTATGTCATCGACATACACAACTATGAAAATAATATTCTTCCCACAACATTTCTGATAAACACACTGATCTTCCGAATTTCTTATGAAGTTAAATGATTTGACAGCCTCATCAAAATGGATATTCCAACTCCTAGAAGTTTGCATCAATCCATAAATGGATCGTTTAAGCTTGCACACAAGATTAGATTTTGACCTTGATATAAAACCTTCAGGTTGAGTCATAAACACTTCCTTATCAATGTTGCCATTGAGGAAAGCTGTTTTGACGTTCATCTGTCAAATTTCATAATCTAGATGTGTTGCTACCGCAACTAAAATTCGGATGGATTTAATCTTTCCAACTGGTGAGAAAGTCTCGTCATAGTCAATGCCTTCGAGCTGACTATAACCTTTCACCACCAACCTAGCCTTGTAGGTTTGTACTTTGCCATTTTCATCAGTCTTACGCTTGAAGACCCATTTGCAACCTATGGGTCTAACTCCTTGCGGCAATTCAACCAAGTCCCAAACTTGATTGATGTACATCGAGTCCATCTCGGATTTCATGGCTTCATGCCACTTCTTTGAGTAAACATCTAATGTTGCCTCAGTGTAAGTTCTAGGTTCGTCTTTATCCGGGATCTCCACGTCATCATGTTCCTCTACGAGGAAACTATAATATATGGTGATCGGATTACGAACTCTGGTGGACTTACGGAATTGTGGTTGTTCAGGCTGCACATTCTGATCGTGAAAATTTTGTTGTGCAGCGATTTCATTGTTGACCGGAGAGGCTTCGAGAGCGACACTTCCGGATGCTCCTTGAGCACTTCCGGATGCCTCTTGAGGGGGAGTTTGAACTATGTTGTTCTCATTCAGCTTACTTGGAGTTCGTTGCTCGGGCAATGCAACTCCAATTACGCTCCCACTGGCTGAAACATGATCACTATGTGATGAATTTCCACCCTGTGAGCTACTAAATGCTCCCACTGATTCTTTGTCATGTTGCTTTGACAAGATATCAGTCTCCTTGTTAATTAGTAGTTCTTGAATTTCTTCAAGTTCTATCGTATTACGACCATGTTCCTTGAAGACGTAGTGTTCTTAAAGGAATTTGACCTGCCTAGAAACAATTACTTTTGTTTCTCGGGTAGACATAAATAATATCCTCTAGTTTCCTTAGGATATCCCACAAAGTAACCCTTTTCACCTTTTGATTCCAACTTATCAGTGAGCATTTTCTTCACAAACGTGGGGCAACCCCACGTTCTCATGGGAGAGAAATTTGGCTTCTTGCCATGCCATAACTCGTATGGCGTATGCTCAACTGATTTGGATGGAATCATATTCAGAATGTAGATTGAGGTTTGGAGCGCGTATCACCATAAGAATTTTGAAAGAGAGGAAAATCTCATCATGGACCTCACCATGTCTAACAAGGTTCGGTTTCTGCTCTCGGACACTCCATTCATTTGGGATGTGCCGGGAGGAGTCCATTGTGATTGGATTCCATGCAACTTCAGACAATCAGTGAATTCATGGCTGAGCTATTCTCCTCCTCGATCCAATCGAAGAGTCTTAATACTTTTACCAAGATGCTTCTCTACTTCAGCTTTGTACTCCTTAAATTTCTCGAAAGATTCGGATTTGTGTTTCATCAGATACACATACCCAAATCTAGAGAAATCATTAGTAAATGTAATGAAGTAGCCGAAGTGACCCCTAGCTAGAGTGGGCAATGATCCACAAACGTCACTTTGGCACGAACCCCTTTCCCAGAAAATGGTTTATTGATCATTTTGCCCTTGAGACAAGATTCACAATTACCATAAGACTCAAAGTTGAATGGGGTTAAGTAGTCTAACTTTCTTAACCTTCCAATCCTCTTCTCATTTGCATGACCAAGTCTACAATGCCATAAGTAAGTTGGGTTTTCATGATTACTAAGTTTGAGTCTTTTATTTTGTATGTTAAGAACATCATATCCATAATGCAACAAATACATGTTGCGAGTAAAGAACTAGATGACAATCATTAAGTTCTAATCTAAAATCAAAGGGTAAGTCTAATACATAAGTCCCCACACGTTCAGTTTGCAACTCTTGCTTCATTTCCACGTGTAAGACGACTTCACCCGCCCTAACTGTCCTAAGACCCATGAGCCCCTTCACATTAGTGCAAATGTGAGAGTCAAATCCAGTATCCAATACCAAGTAGTTAGCGCTATTAGTGGACATGCTTATCTGAATAACAAGCATACATGTTCTAGTGCCAGAAGCACCCAGTGCCTTCCTTTTAGCAACCAAAACCTTACAGTCCTTCTTCCGGTGCCCTCTTCTACTTACAGTAGAGGCACACATCCTTGTCTACCCGCTCCTTCTTTTGAACAACATCTTAGTGATAGTGAACTCAAAAGTTTTGAGCATGTTGTGAAGTTCAGGCATGGTCGCATCCGTCTTATTCATATTGCAGTTCACAATGAAACTAAAATATAAATCCAGAAGTGACATGAGGACAACATAAATGAAAACGTTGGTCTTTTAGCTCAATGCCTAAATTACAAAGTTTCTCAATTAGGCCTATCATCATAAGCACATGAGGTGAAATCTTCTCCCCTTTAGCTAACCGACATTTGAACTGATCTCTCATCACTTCATAAAACTCATAACGAGATTCAGAATCAAAGAGATCATTCAGATGCTTTGAGCATTTAGAAGGGACCCATTTTCTCATGTTGCCTATGTGTATCGGGAGTCATGCCGAGCAACATCACACACTGAGCCTGGGAAGCATCCTTTTGATGCTTCTTCTCAGCTGCTACGTCAAATGTGGCTGCCTCAGAGTACCAGCTTTAAGGGTAACCGGGATATACGTGTCCAACACGTACTCAATCTTTTCTTGCCTTAGCACCAAACACATGTTTCGGTGCCAGTCCAGAAAATTTGGCCTAGCCAATTTTGTTTGTTTCCAAAACACATCTCAATAACAGTTATACATTTCAACTAACCAAGAGAAATAAAATAAAACGGGAATTAAACACATAATTTCTATGATCAATATTCAGCAATCAAAATAAACATGGCCTTTCTTTTGTGTTTATTTTGTCTCCATTATTTTCACATACTTAATGACCTAATAGGAAAAGTACGAATTTATATTAAATATAAATTATAATGGACTAGGATCCACATTACTACTATCATAATCCCAGCGAGGGCAGAACATTACAATAACATAACTAGTAGGTCTCCAAACCAATTGCAAAATTGCAATTCCTAGTTTTTCGAACCTAGTTCGACTGATGTCCCTTACCCTTTGTTCTCCGCGAGGGCTAGCGAAACAGAGTTAAGTTGGTTTACAACCATCAAGCGGCAACACTACGTGTCCCTATAAAGGTCCCGTTAGATGTAGATCCGAGCAAAAGATGAGGGCTTTAAGTACTCATTGGAATGAAATCTCCGGTTTACTTTTAATTTTGATGGAAGACATCTTATCAAATTAATGAGAAAACCATATTTTATTGAGGAACATTTTTAAAGGCGGGTATTAATTGCTTAATCGAGATCCATCATGATGTCTAAGTCACATTTGAGCAATTACGGGCGCCGTCTACCGAATATGACACACGCGGACTAACAAATATGTGGGCGCCGTCTACCCAAGCATTTAACACGGTCTGATAAATATTGGGCGCCGCCTACCCAAACAGTTATAATGCGGACCATAAAACGAGTTAACTAATTTCAACGAGCAAACAAGTTAACAGTGGATTTTAATAAATCCTTTTGAAAAATAAACTTTAAGTCCAATTAAAGTTTCAATTTTAAGATTATTAAAAAAAACACAATTAATCTAATTAATTATTTTGTTTTTGGTCCAACTAATTGTATTTCAGAATTTTAAACTTAATTTAAAAATTCTAATTTAATTTATTTATTATTTCATTCTCGGGGGCTCAGGTGCACTTTCCAATATTTGCACGGGAGGGCTTGTCTCAAATCAAATTTGTAAACACAACCCTCCTACATCATCACCCTTTCCAAATAGAGTCCAATCCGAAAAATCCAAACACCCAAATCATCCAAATTCCAGAATTTTGGTTTCATCACAATTAATCAAATTAATTTATCCATTAAATCGAACTAAGAATTAAAAAAAATGTCCAGATTCAATCGCTCGAAACAAGGGACAAAACTGGAAATTTGCGACGCATGGCGACGGCAATCAAGCCGACCCAAGTCGCCGACAACATGCCCAGCGTGCGGGTGACTCGTGGTCGCGAACAAATCGGAAGGGCGCGGAATGAGCCGCAATGCCCTTGGTCAAGATCGGTTCGAGAGAGACGAATGGAAGCGCCGGCGAATCACTTAGTCGTCTCGATTCCGGTGGCGCGCCCCTATGAAGCCCATCGAGACAAACAAGCCGGCCAGGTCCCGAGAGCACTTCAAGCGCACCACCGTGAATAGATACGGCATCAAAGAGGCACATCGCGACGAAAGTTGCAGAAAGGGGCGAAGTGTTGGGGTTATAGTGAAAAGTATGCTTTTACTTTATTGAAATAAATTATTAATCACTGTTGCATTTAAATATGAATGAATGTTATATATATTTATTGCAAACCCGTTCAATAAAGTCAGTACGTATTACGTTGTAGTTAATTTGGTGATACCAGATCACATAAGATCAAATTAACAGCTCCTCGTAATTAAGTACAAATTCATAACCTAGATGGAAATGAACAAACCATCATGAAAGGTTGATGTATAAGACTCGGATTGGTTTGTCTTGACCAAGAGATTATACTAGTGCATTTGGATGCGGTGAATAGGACCTACAGGAGGATAAATTCTTCGGTACTAAATATACAAGAATTAGACCTCAGTGGTGTGTTGTTTCTTAATCTCCGTCCCTTAAATAGGATCGTGTGAAATTAATAATTATTGCTTTGACTTATGATAGGAAGAGAGTCATTGCGATTCGATACCTTATATCTTGGGCAATATTATTAATTACATGACGATTGCTGACATTTAATTTGGAGAATCGTGTGCAAGTACGTCTTGTTTTATTTGTCCCCTTGGTGGGCTCAGAACCTTTATCATACCAAATCTTGCAAGTGGAAATTTATTTCCGGTATGGATAATAATGTTGAGTTGTCTTTACTCCAAGGATAAAGATATTAATTAATATATAGCTTGTTCAGTGGCTTAATTAATTAATGGACTAAAATAATCTTAGACATGGGAAATAATGACCGGGAGCCATATTATAATAAAGTCGTAATATGGGTTAAGATGGATAGTTCAATATTAATTTTATAGTGGAATAAATTAATATTAATGGATTTTGAATAATATTTGGCCCAATACTATAGCTTCATAGTCCATTGGAGGTCCAATCATAATTCTCCTAAAGGCCCCTCAAATAGCCCAAAATAAAGTCCAACTAATGAAAGAGAGAAGAAAATAATTTGCCTAATATTTCTAAGAATATTTTCGAAAAATATGTAGGAAAAAGGAAGAAAAGATTGTCTTGATTTTCTTGTAGATATTTTATGGAAAGAGATAAGTATTGTAGGAATACATAATTATCCCATAAATTCAAGAAGTCAAATTTTTATTCTTTTTGCCTTGTAATTTTCGAAAATTAGGGATAAATAGAGGAAGAGATTTTTATGGAAAATTTAATTTAAGGAGAAAAGAATATAGGAGATATATTCAAGATTTCTTGGAGACCAAGAAAAGATTTTCTCCCTCAATTTCTTGACCTAAAAATCGGCCCCCCTCCTCCCTATAAATAGGGGATGAATTTTTCATTCCCAACAACAATTCCATGTGTTGAAAATATTAGAAATCCACAAAAGTGGTGGCAAACTATTTTTTGTTTTCCCTCTTATTAAAATCGTTCGTGTGAATCCTCCCACCGGATTGCGTTCTTGGGCTTGGGACATATTTGGGTTGATCCATCGTCTCATCAGTCGTCTCTACAAGAGGTTAGTAATCTCGTAACTCCTAGATTCCGCATGCTTAGGATTTACGTGGATTAAGTGTACGCATGTTCTTTATTCGCTTATTAATTATTATGTTGAATTGATTTAGGATTAATTCATGTTAGTAATTAATTGATTAATTTAAATATGTATTTAAAATTATCTCGAATAGATCCGGGCACCCCTAATTTTCCAACAACTGGTATCAGAGCTCTGGTTTCGAGCTCTGAATTTTAAATTGTTATTTAAATTATGGTAGACATTAAATTGAAAATTGGATTGTAGAATTGCTAGATCTGTTTTGCAGGTATTCAATTGTCATGGTATTTAATGTGTTTAATTTTCATGCGTATGAATGAATGGTTTTTAATTCGACTCGTTCGGATTTGTTTTTCTCGTGAGAAAATTCACGAGTAGATTAGGCTATTTGTTCAAGTGTAATGGACTAGTCTAGATTTATGGTGTATTTATTTTTCGTTAAATAAATTATAACCTGATCGAAGATGAAGGCGGAGACGAGGAGTTAAAATGGATCTCGAATAGAAGCACGCACGCGCGACGCTGACGTTCTTTAGTCGAGCGAACTGGAATTGCCAGAGACGGGAGGATAATTTTCCAACAAGCGGCTGAGCATCTTGGAGCAGCGGAACGGGCTGCGGCACCTCCACCGAGCTCCGAGATTTTAAGTATTATTTAAATTATGGCATAGCGGAAGCTTTGGCGTTCAAAAATTTTTTTTTTCAAGATGAAGTGGGAGAAATTCAAGGCGGTGTTTCTTCAAGATTGAAAATCAAACCATGAAAGTTGGATAATCGTGCCCAATGTGTTTTTTTTTACGCTTTGCTTGATTTATTGTTGTTTTTTTTCTTATGCTTTATTTAATTTGTTAAATGTGTTTGCATGAGAATTGATCAACGAAAAATCTTAAACTCAAAAATTACTAAGTATGTTTTAATAATTAATTTGGTTTTGAATCAAATTAATTTTGACCTCCATGATTTATTTATTTGTGAAATCTTTTGGAGAAATTCCCCTACGGGACTGTCAAAAGATAGCTTTCACATGAATAAATTCTCAAAAGGATGATTGTGAATTATTATTAGTGGTAATTCTCAAAACGATGACCCTCCCTCGAGGCTCGTTCAAAACGAAGTAGTAATTCTGTATTTTATCATGGTTATTACTTAGGTATAAAATTGATATGCATATACTTCACTGAAGTTCCTGTCAATTTTATATTGGTCAAGTGGGAGCCGACTATTAGTTTTTGAAATTAAAGGTTTGTAATTGTTATTGTTTGTAACCTGCTTGAATGTGATTTAAATGATGACCCTCCCACGAGGCTCATTTAAATCTGTTTTGAGATGTTGGCTGATACATGTTCATATTTTTTTTGAGATTATAATATGAATCATGTGATCGAATTATGTGATTTTCTTTGTGTTGATCCGGATATTGACACAAGATATATGTTTATTTTCAGTTTCATCATGTCGCAATCTTTTAATGCACTGAAATATATGCTCAAAGAACACCAACTCACTGGTGAAAACTATGTCATTTGGAAACGTAATATGTCTTTTGTCCTCACTGCACAAAAACATCATTGAGTTCTTGGTGGGCAAAAACCTGAAAAACCAAGTGAAAGGTCATCAAGTGTAGAAAGATGTATGTACAAAATCTGGGAGCAAGCAAACGAATCAATGAAACTCGTAATCTTGACTTTCGATGATTTGAGACTCATTCATGGGGGTTGATTTGAAATTGTATAAAGTCTTGAGGAAATGTTTTCCTCGAGAGCAATATGGCCAAAGAGTTTCATCAAAATGGTGTGGAAAAATTTGAAAATGATCGAAGAACGCGCCGTGAGGGATCACATTCTCAAGATCGGGGCGTCATTTTTGAAAAACTTGCTTACCTCGGTTTATTCGATCTTTGTGATGAGGCTCAGATCGAATTCTTGTTCCTAACTCTTCCAAGGTGCTTTAATGAGTTCTACTGTGGTTTTGTGATGAGTGATCACATTACCATGGATACTCTGCAAGAAATCTTGGAGACGATAGAGAAACACTTGGGACAAGAAGAAGAAGCTTTGGTGAAACTTCTCTCGAGATCTAGGCCAATGGTGGGTAAGATCATTGAGGAGATGAATGGTCCGATCCAAAGCAAGGCCACTAAGAAAAAGGGTGAGAAGGCCAGTTGGCTAAAGGTTCAAAAGAAACCAAAGGGAAAATGTTTCAAGAGCGGTGAAGAAGGACATTGGAGGTCAGCCTGTCCCAATCCCAAAAGGAATTGAAAGAAAGGTAATTCTCACTCACTAGTTGTTGAAACTTATTTGGCGGAGTATGCTACCCATTCGTGGGTAGTAAATCTGAGATCCATCGATCATGTTTGTTTCACGTTATAGGGGTTCAAAGCGGACTCGACAACTTAGTGGAAGTGAGATCCTCATCACGCATTTAGGCGATCTTTGAGAGTGGCGGTGAAGCGATGAAAAGACGCACTGTCTTTTGAAGACCGATTTTTAATTTTAAAAGATGTTCTTTATGTTCTTTTTTTCGGAAAAACCTTATTTGGTTTCTAAACTATTTGTCGATGGATATTCATTTTGTTTTAATAAACATGTTCTTTATTTTTAAATAGCGATGTGATTATCATGTCGTTGAATTTGATAAACAATCTCCATATTATTAATCAGGCACACCACTCACAAAAATGCATCATTATAACTCATCTACTATTTCATGTAAAAAAAAGATTCGACTAACGTGAACGAAAACACTTCTTTGGCACCTAAGATTAGGTCATATTAACCCAAAAAGGATTCAAAGGTTGGTTCAAGATGGTTCATTGGGGTCTCTCAAGGTTGAACCATTTCAATTTTGCGAATCGTCTTGGAGGGTAAAATGACCAAGAGGGCATTTGGAGCCAAGGGCTTAGAGCTTTGTTAGAAATCATTCACACAGAGCGTGTGGTCCATTGCAAATCAAAGCTAGAGGTGGCTACTTAGTATTTCATTACGTTTATCGATGATTACTCACGCTACGGATACATTTTCCTAAAAAGCATAAATCTGAGACCTTGACAAATTCAAAAGAATTTAAGGCTCAGCGAGAGAATCATAAGGAAAAGACTATCAAGTTTCTTTCGATCGTGGAGGCGAATAATTGATGAATTCTTGAACTACTGTTTCGGAAGAGGGATTGCATCGAGTTGATTTACCGGTACCCCTCAAAAAGCGGGGTTGCAGAAGCGAAGAAATAGAATGCTTTAGAAATGGTAAGATCAATGATGAATTATGATTTACCAAAATCGTTATGGGGTTAAACTTTGGAAACAAAACTTTATATTCTAAACTTAGTGCCATCCAAATCAGTTTAAAACCGAGAGAGTTGTGGGAAGAAGCCCGATTATGGACACATCAAAGGATCGGGGTATATCGACATCGTGTTGGACAAGGAATTCGGTAAGTTGGATGACGTTGAATTAAGGTTGTTCATTTACCGAAGGGATGAAAAGGATACATGTTCTATGGTCCAAAGATCAAAAGGTCGTTATTAGTACTTTTTAGATTTTTGGAAGAAGACTATATGAATGACAAAAAAAGCCTAGAAGTGAAATTACCTTTGAAGAACTTAATGGGTTAACTCCATTCATTTTGTACAAAATGATATATGCATTTATCTATTCGGGGTGAATATTTAAATACAAATTTAATTCATTAATTATTACTAGCATGAATTAATCCTATATTAATTCAAATAATAATTGCAACAACATATCATGCATATAAAAAGCCACGAAAAACCTACGACGCGGAATCTACGGTTTCGTGGAGGAATTACCTCTCGGGATGGCAATTGGCTTTGGTCGGACGGACTAACCAAAAGGACTTCCCAAGTATTCCTTAGCCCTTTTCGACAATCCGGTGGAAGGATATTGAACAATTAACAAAAGGAAAAAATAAACTTTGTTGCACCACTTATGTGGATTTGCTAATATTTCCAGCACATGGAATTGTACTTGGGAATGAACTAATCATCCCCTATTTATAAGAGGGAGGGTGAACGAAATTTTAGTGATTTTTCAATGTGGGAAAAAACTTTTTTTGGTCACCAAGAAATCTTGAATATATCTCATATATTCTTTTTCCCATAATTAAAATATTCCACAAAAATCCCACCTCCTCTATTATGGACATTATTTTCGAAAATTTGATGATGCAAGAATCCAAGATTTGGATCTTCTTGAATTTATGAGATATTCTTGTATTTTAAGAAATACATATCTTCCATAATATATTTTCAAGAAAATCAAGAAAATCTTTCTTGCCCTCTATTTTCAAAAAAAATTTGAAATCTCTCATGAATAACCAAGTGGGAGATTTCTTGAATTTAATGAGATAATCTTGTATTCCAAGAATACATATCTTCATTCCATAACAAAATTCAAAGAAAATCTTTCTCCCTCTTTTATCCATAAATTTCGAAAAAATTAGAGGAAATATAAGCAACAATATTTATTTTATTTTAATCACATTTTAGGTTATTGGACTATATGTTATTCGGGGGCCTTTAGGAGAATTAAGATTGGACCTTCTAATGGATCTTGAATATCTAATATTGAGCCACAATATAATTCAAGCCCATAAATATTAATTAATTTACATAATTAATATTGCACTATCCATCTTGAAAGTCAATATGGCTCAGGTCATTATTTCCCGTGTTTAAGATTATCTAGCCCATTAATTAATTCAAGCTTTTTTGAAATAGCTTTCCGTTAATTAATATCTTTTTGTCCTTGGTCGAGAACGGTTCAACATTATTATCCATTTTGGAAACTAATTTCACTTGCAAGATTTGGTATGATAAAACTTATGAACCTCCAAGGGGCAAATCAAAAAAAGCGTACTTTCACTGCGATTCTTCAGTATTAAATCTTAGCAATCACATGTGACCAAAATAATATTGCCCATGATAAAAAGTATTGAATCTCTCCGATTCGCTACCCATGATAAGTCAAAGCAATAGTTACCAATCCCACGTGATCCTATTTAAACGAAGGTTAAGAAACAACGAACCAATCGAGGTCTAATTCTTCCTTGTTCGATTCTAAAGAATTTATCCTTGGGTCCTATTCAAATCGATCATGCACTAGTGTAATCTCTTGGTCAAGGCAAACCAATCAGCCTTACACCTCAACCTTCGCGATGGTTGTTCATTTCCATCTAGGTCATGAATGGCGACTTTTTGATTTACAAGGGACGCTAATTTAATCTTACGTGATCGGTATCACTAAATTAACTCTGATGTAACACGTCACGAATTATTGAGCAGGTTATCATTAAATATTATAACATTCAATCATATTTAAAGCATCGGTGATAAACAATTTATTTCAATAAATAAGTCAAGGTTTCGATTATACAAAGTAAAAGCATACTTTTCAATTATAATCCCAACAATCTCCCACTTATACTCAAAGTCGCTTTTAAGTATACTACAACACGTCTCGAGTAGTCCGTGACATCTAATGTCACCTACACGAACCTAATAATTTCTCCCACTTATACTCAAAAGCAGTTGGCAACGGTCTTGACACCCATTCCACTCACATGTCTCTCGAATGTATTCAGAGGCGGGCGCTTTGTGAATGGATTAGTCGTCTCGACGCGCTATCTTTGCCACATCTATATCTCCTCTCTTAACGATTTCTCGTATAAGATGTTTTTTCCTTTAATGTGTTTGTTTGACTCGTGGACTCTTGGTTCTCTTGAATTTGCAAGCGCCCCTTTAGAGATATTGCTAGACAAATTGAGAACACCATCCAAGTCCACTAAGAAGATCTAGAGCCCAATCGGTTCTTTCAACGCTTCTGAAGACTACTTACCCGACTTCCATGGTTGGTCGGTGATGCATTTGCTTCACACTTTCGTCCATTGGATGGCTACACTTCCCAAAATGGAAACACACTAATCGAGGCGATAATTTACGGAATCTTCGATTGAAAATCCGAGTCCGTGGCCGATGGGGATTGGAGTATCGGATCGATAAATCAACATTCTAAGTTCTTTTGGACACTTGAATGCTTTTAAGCGCCGATCAATGCGCTTTCCTGGGTTACTTTGATATCTTGCTACCATGCCTGCAAAGCATATATCCGGTCTCGTATCTGACATTCATACATAAGGTTTTATAAAAGAAGCACAAGGAATGTCTTTCATGTCATCTATCTCTTTTTTTGCATCTTAGGGGACATTTTCTTGGATAGATGGATTCCAAGTCTGAAAGGTACGAATCCTTTCTTGGAATCTTGCATGCTGAATCATTTTAAAACCGGTGTCAATGTATGAATACTTGCGATAACCTATCATTATTTTCTTGCGATCTGTAATCTTGATCCCAAGGATGTGTAGAAACTTTCCCTAAGTCTTTCATATCAAACTATTTTGAAACGCCATGCCCATGCCCTTTGACCACACCTTCACATCGTTCGATGATCACAATGTCATCTACGTATAGTACTAAGAATACCAATGCAGACACACAACTTTCAAACTTGTTTTGATCAAACCCATAAGACTTTATAACATGATCAAAACATTGGTTCCAAGCTCTGGATGCCTGTTTGAGTCCGTAAATGGACTTCTTGAGCTTACAAACAAGATGTTCTTGGCTTTGTTTCAATGAAACCTTGGGGTTGTTGCATATAGATCTCTTCATCAAGACTTTTCGTTAAGGAAAGGCGTCTTGACATCCATGATTTCAAAGTTGAAATCTTTTTGAATCGATAAGAGAATACGGATGGACTTAAGCATTAAACGGAAAAAAGTTTCCTCATAATCGAAAGTATAACCTTTCGCCATTAGTCTTGCTTTAAAGGTTTCAACCTTCACGTCCAGTCATCTTTTCCTCTTATATACCCACTTTCATACAATAGGTTTGACCCCATTAAATGGTTCGACTAGCTCCACATTCTATTATGAAACATAAAACCCACTTTGGCTTTCATTCTTTGTTTTCAAGAATGGTGATCCTTATCTTGGAGTGCCTCGTCATATGTCCATGGGTGCGATTAAAGGGAATCAAGTCCGAGGACTCTCCTATTCCCATGAATCTCGGGTTTGTCTAACAACCCTCCCACTATAACGAGGCTCGGTTGTGAAAATGTATCGTTTGGTATATCATCTGAAGATGGTTGGCATTGAGGTTTTCCCTCTAAGCTCATTTAAGGTAATCTCATACGGGTTTTCTTTGGTTCATATAGTCTTCTTCCAAAAATCTAAAGTGGGTGTTGTTAACCACCTTTTGATCTTGAACTATAGAACATACACCCTTTTGTTCCTCGGGGTATCCTACAAACAAATTTTTTAATTACGATCGAGGATCAACTTACCGGCTTCCTTGTCCAACATGTAGGCGGACACCCCAAAGTTCTCATGTGTCTCATACTAGGCAAAGCCCGATCCACAATTCTTTGGGAGTTTTGGGAACCCGATTTGGATAGCACCAAGTTCGAGAATGTAAGTCATTTGTTTCCAAGGCATAACCCCAAACGACTTGGGAAGATCCGCGTAACTCATCATTGATCTAACCATTTTCCAAAAGAATTACATTTGCCGCTCTGCGCAAACCCCGTTTTGTTGAGGGTTCTGGTGCAATGAGTGGGATACAATCCCTTCATCGGATAAGTAGTTCAAAAACTCATATTTGAGGTATTCGCCTCCACGATCGGATCGTAGAGACTTGATCACGTTTTTCCATATGATTCTGCTTGAGCCTTAAATTCTTAGAATTTCCCAAAGGTCTCAGATTCATGCTTCATAAGGAAAATGTACCTTGAGTAATCATCAATAAAATTACTCATAACCTCCTCTTGCTTTGGTTGACATTGGACTACATACATCCGTGTGAGCGATCTCTAACACTTCTTTGGCCCTATTCCTTGGCTCCAAATGCCCTCTTGGTCATATTACCCTCCAAACATGATTCGCGAGGGTTGGAATCGATTCAACTTGGAGCGCTCCGGTGAACCATCTTTCACCAACCTTTGGATCCTCTTTGATTTTATATGACCTAATCTTAGATGCCAAAAAAGTGTCTCGTTCACGTCGATGAGCGTTTTCTTTTCTCGGAAAGCAGTTGATGTGTTATAGGATACATTTTAAGTGAGTGGTGTGCCGCGTTAATTGTATAGAGATTTTCCATCAATGTCCCATAATAGATACACTCATCATTTCAAAATGATGTCATTCTTTTTAGAAGAAACTTAGTGTCCTTTAATTGAATTTTAGAAAATGAAAGTGAATTCTTTCTAAAAACGGGAACATAAGGATAATCTAAAAAAAACTTTATCTTCAAAAGATAGGTGCACTTCTCCCATTTGCTTTACTTTGCTACTCATGTAGCATTGCAATGTCTGCTACTTGCGTAGTATTGCAATAATCGTTAATCATTAGCATTGCAATATCGCCACTTACGTAGCATTTTCTGTGATGAGGATCTCACTCCACTATGTTCTTGGGATCATTTAGAACCCGTGAAGCCAACATGATTAGTGGATCTCGTATCAACCACCCACGAATGAAAAGTATCGCCCGCTAAACAAGTTTCAACAACTAGTGTATGAGAATTACCTTTCTTTCCGTCCCTTTTGGGGTTGGAGCAGCAAGACCTCCATTGTCCTCTCTATGACTTAAGCACTTCCTCTTTTGATTTTCCTTGACACAACAAGCATTCCTCATCTTACCATTGCCCTTGGCTTGATTGAGTTTTATTGCTTATGGCCTTTGGTCCTCTTCTTTATCTTGCCTACCCTTGGCCTAGAAAAAATGAAGGCGGACCACTTGCTTGGAAATCAAAAGCTTGAGTTTGGTGCCTCTTCATCAACGAGACCAAAAGCTTGCAACAAATTAGCTAGCGAGGCCAAAATGCTCAAAAAAACCTTTTGGGGAGAGAGTGAAGTACCAAATTCATCGAGTCTCGGATCATAATCTGCTTTTCGAGAATCTCATGTTTGTTCGGATGGGCCATCTATTTTGAGGGCGTAATCCCTTACGGGTTTTCCCTCTACCATGATGACATCTCAAGGTGATCCGACGAGTCCGCGTGTTTTGACTTCGTCGGTTGGCTCATCGATTTTTGTGTGTCAAAATCCACTTGTGCATGCGATTAGGACAATTATAATTTTCAATCAATATAGTTTCCATACATATTGTATTTGACTTTAAGTATAATAACTTTGGATTAAAAGGTAACGACATCTTTGAATTGAAATAAACAACTATATGCAATAGCACAAGCATATCACAAGATTGATCACATGCCATCATATTTAAAATCAAAAAAAAAAAAAATATGAACCGCATCGATAACATCTCAAAATAGTTTAAATAAGCCACGTTGGGTGGGTCATTATTTAAACACATTCAAGCGGGTTACAAACAAAAACGATAACAAACCCTTAATATCAGATTAATAGTTGGCTCCCACTTGACCAATATAAAATTAGCGGGGACTCAGGAGAAGTATATGCATATCAATTTTATACCTAAGTAATAACCATGATTAAATCTGGGATTACTATTTCGCTTTGATCTAGCCTCGTTGGGGGAGGTCAGGCCACTAGTAATAACCCACAATCATCATTTTGGAATTCATTCATGTGAAACCTATCTTTTGACCGTCTGGGTTGGGGGAATTTCTCCAAAAGAATTCACAAATAAATAAATCATGGAGGTCAAAAATTAATTCAATTTTATTATCCACAAATAAAATTGTCAATTAATATTTAAAACATACTTAGTAATTTTGAAGTTGAGATTTTTCCATTTTGACCCTCATGCAAACACATTTAAACAAATTAAATAAAGCATAAGATAGCACAAATTAAATCAAGCAAAAAGCAGAAAAATAAACATATTGATGAATTATGAATGGTTTGATTTTTTCTTGGCTTGATCTTTGAAGAAACACGTCTCGAATTTCTCCCACTCGTTAAATCTAAAAAAAGCCGTCTCGAACCGCCACAACATTTCGCGTGGGGGGGACTTCTGACCTCATACGAAGTCGGTCAAGAAAGCGACCGACCGCCCGTGTCTTAGCCCGGAATTTCAGAAATGGGACCTTCAAAGCGCCCTCGGCCAATGGATCACCAATTAGTTACGGATTTACGTCCTTTTATTCTTCCGTCTTTTTAGTTCCAAAAATTTATTTACAAAAAAAAAAAACCTAGATCTAGACGGATTATTACATTGATCAAATCAACCAAATCCTAGTCTACTCGTGGAGGCAAAAACAAATCGAGCGTGTCGAATTAAAAAACCGGTTTTATATGCATGCAAAATAAAACATTAAAATCCATGACAATTGGATACAAAAGCAGATCTAGGTTCTACTATCCAACTTCAAATTTAATGTCCACGAATTAAATTACAATTTAAAAAAATTGAGCCGAAAGCGGTGGCTCGATCTTAATGTTGGGGAATGAATTAGCACGGATCTATTAGGGTGAATATTTAAATACAAATTTAATTCATTAATTATTACTAGCATGAATTAATCTATATTAATTCAAATAATAATTGCAACAACATATCATGCATATAAAAAAGCCACGTAAAACCTACGCATGCGGAATCTACGGGTTTTACGATTACCCTCTCGGGATGGGTGGCTTTGGTGGACGGACTAACCAAAAGGACTTCCCAAGTATTCCCTTAGCCCTTGCTCGACAATCCGGTGGAAGGATACTGCTTGAACAATTAACAAAAGGAAAAAATAAACTTTGTTGCACCACATATGTGGATTTCTTTAATTTTTCCAAAGACATGGAATTGTACTTGGGAATGAACTAATCATCCCTATTTATAAGAGGGAGGGTGAACGAAATTTTAGTGATTTTTCAATGTGGGAAAAAGACTTTTTCTTGGTCACCAAGAAATCTTGAATATATCCCATATATTCTTTTTCCCATAATTAAAATATTCACAAAAATCCCACCTCCTCTATTATGGACATTATTTTTGAAAATTTGATGATGCAAGAATCCAAGATTTGGATTTCTTGAATTTATGAGATATTCTTGTATTTTAAGAAATACATATCTTCCATAATATATTTTCAAGAAAATCTTTCTTGCCCTATATTTTCAAAAATTTCGAAATCTCTCTCATGAATAACCAAGTGGGAGATTTCTTGAATTTAATGAGATAATCTTGTATTCCAAGAATACATATCTTCATTCCATAACAAAATTCAAAAAGAAAATCTTTCTCCTCTTTTATCCATAAATTTTGAAAAAATTAGAGAAATATAAGCAACAATATTTATTTTATTTTAACCACCTTTTAGGTTATTTGGACTATATGTTGGGCTACTCAGAGGCCTTTAGGAGAATTAAGATTGGACCTTCTAATGGATCTTGAATATCTAATATTGAGCCACAATATAATTCAAGCCCATAAATATTAATTAATCCCACTACATAATTAATATTGCACTATCCATCTTAACCCATATTACGGTCAATATGGCTCCGGTCATTATTTCCTTTGTTTAAGATTATCTAGCCCATTAATTAATTCAAGCCTTTGAAATAGCTTTCAGATTAATTAATATCTTTTGTCCTTGGTTAGAGAGCGGTTCAACATTATTATCCATACCGGAAACTAATTCCACTTGCAAGATTTGGTATGATAAAACTTATGAACCTCAGGGGCAAATCAAGCAAAGCGTGCTTGCACACGCGATTCTTCGTATTAAATCTTAGCAATCATTATGTGACCGATAATATTGCCCAAGATAAAAAGTATTGAATCTGACGATTAAGCTACCCATGATAAGTCAAAGCAATAGTTACCAATCCCACGTGATCCTATTTAAGGGGCGAAGGTTAAGAAACAACGAACATTTGAGGTCTAATTCTTCCTTGTTCGGTTCTAAAGAATTTATCCTCCTGTAGGTCCTATTAAACAAGATCGGTCATGCACTAGTGTAATCTCTTGGTCAAGACAAACCAATGGAGCCTTACACCTCAACCTTTCGCGATGGTTGTTCATTTCCATCTAGGTCGTGAATGGCGTACTTTTTAGTTACAAAGGGACTGCTAATTTAATCTTACGTGATCGGTATCACTAAATTAACTTCTGATGTAACACGATTGAATTATTGAGCAGTTATGCAATAAATATATATAACATTCAATCATATTTAAAGCATGGTGATAAACAATTTATTTCAGTAAATAAGTCTGGAAATTCAGTTTCGATTATACAAAGTAAAAGCATACTTTTCAGTATAATCCCAACACAAACGTCACGCCTTCACAACCAAAACCTCGTCATAGTGGGAGGGTTGTCCGGCAACCAGAGCGATTCTTAGGGATTGGAGAGTCTTTGGACTTGATCTCGAAGCTAGAGAATGGATCCCGGTCCTCAATGAGGCGATCCAAGATAAAGATGCAACTTCTTGGCAAACAGCAATGGAAGCCGAAATGGGTTCAATGGATCACAACAAAGTGTGGGAGCTAGTCGAACCACTTAATGGGGTAAAACTTATTGGATGCAAGTGGGTATACAAGAGATAAAGGGGACCGGATGGAAAGGTTGAAACTTTAAAGGCAAGACTAGTGGCGAAAGGGTATACTCAGAAAGAAGGGCTCGACTATAAGGAAACCTTTTCGCCAGTAGCCATGCTCAAGTCCATCCGCATACTCTTGTCGATTGCAGCGCATTTAGACTTTGAGATCTGGCAAATGGATGTCAAGACAGCTTTCCTCAATGGAAGTCTTGACGAAGAAATCTATATGCAACAACCCAAAGGCTTCATTGGAAAAGGTCAAGAGCATCTGGTTTGCAAGCTTAAGAAGTCCATTTATGGGTAGAAGCAAGCATCCCGTGCTTGGAATCAGTGTTTTGATCAAGTTATAATATCCTACGGTTCTGATCATAATAACTTTGAAAGTTGTGTTTACAAAAAGCATGACGGAACTGCATTGGTATTTTTGGTACTATACGTTGACGACATACTGCTCATCGGAAATGATGTAAAGGTGTTATCGGAAGTAAGGGCATGGCTATCAAAACAGTTTGATTTGAAGGATTTAGGTGAAGCCGGTCACATCTTAGGGATCAAGATCACTCGAGATCGCAAGAAAAGGATGATCGGACTTTCACAAGCCTCATATATAGACACTTTTTTGAAACGCTTCAGTATGCAAGATTCCAAGAAAGGCTTTGTGCCCTACAGAATGGAATCCATCTATCCAAGGAAATGTGTCCCAAAACACAGAATGAGATAGATGACATGAAAGGAGTCCCTTATGCTTCGGCTGTAGGAAGCCTCATGTACGCAATGCTGTGCACGAGACCGGATATCTGCTTTGCCGTAGGCATGGTAGCTAGATATCAAAGCAATCCGGAGAAAGCGCATTGGACTGCGGTAAAGAACATTTTGAAGTATCTGAAGAGGACACGGGACAGAATGTTAGTTTAGCAGTCAAACAGTCTAATCCCCATCGGTTACATGGACTCGGATTTCCAATCAGACATTGACTCCAGAAATTCTACCTCGGGTAGTGTGTTTTGCATGGGGGGAGGAGCCATGACATGGAGAAGCGTAAAGTAGAAATGCATCGTCGATTCTACCATGGAAGCCAAATACGTAGCTGCTTGTGAAGCAGCGAAGGAAGCGGTTTGGCTCAAGAACTTCCTAGTTGACTTGGACGTTGTCCCGGATTTGCCCAGCACAATCACGATCTATTGTGATAATGCCGGAGCAGTTGCAAATTCAAGGGAACCAAGAGCACACAAGGCCAGCAAACACATTGAAAGAAAATACCATCTTATACGAGAAATCGTTAAGAGATGAGACATTGAGGTGGCAAAGATTGCATCGGAAGACAACCTAGCAAATCAATTCACAAAGGGTCTGCCTCAGAGTACATTCGAGAGACATGTGGAAGGAATGGGTGTCAAGAACGTTGCTAATCTGCTTTGAGTATAAGTAGGATAAATTATTAGGTTCGTGTAGGGTGACATTAGATGTCACATAGAATACCAGACATGCTGTAGTAAACTTAAAAGCAGACTTTGAGTATAAGTGGGAGATTGTTGGGGTTATACTGAAAAGTATGCTTTTACTTTGTATAACCAAACTGAGTTTTCTTATTTATTTACTGAAATAAATTATTAATCATTATTGCATTTAAATATGAATGAGTGTTATATATATTTATTGCAAACCCGTTCAATAAAGTTAGTACGTATTACGTTGTAGTTAATTTGGTGATACCTAATCACAGAAGATCAAATTAACAGCTCCTCGTAATTAAGTACAAATTCACAACCTAGATGGAAATGAACAAACCATCATGAAAGGTTGATGTATAAGAATCGGATTGGATGCATTTGGATGCGCAAAATAGGACCTACAGGAGGATAAATTCGTCGGTACTGAATATAAAAGAATTAGACCTCAGTGGTGTGTTGTTTCTTAATCTCCGTCCCTTAAATAGGATCGTGTGAAATTAATAACTATTGATTTGAATTATGATAGGAAAAGAGTCATTGCGATTCGATACCTTATATCTTCGGCAATATTATTAATTACATGACGATTACTGACATTTAATATGTAGAATCGTGTGCAAGTACGTCTTGTTTTATTTGTCCCCTTGGTGGGCTCAGAACCTTTATCATACAAAATCTTGCAAGTGGAAATTTATATCCGGTATGGATAATAATGTTGAGTTGTCTTTACTCCAAGAATAAAGATATTAATTAATATAAAGCTTGTTCAGTGGCTTAATTAATTAATGGACTAAAATAATCTTAGACACGGGAAATAATGACCGGGAGCCATATTATAGTAAAGTCGTAATATGGGTTAAGATGGATAGTTCAATATTAATTTTATAGTGGAATAAATTAATATTAATGGACTTTGAATAATATTTGGCCCAATATTATAGCTTCATAGTCCATTGGAGGTCTAATCTTAATTCTCCTAAAGGCCCCTCAAATAGCCCAAAATAAAGTCCAATTAATGAAAGAGAGAAGAAAATAATTTGCCTAATATTTCTATGAATATTTTCAAAAAATATGTAGGAAAAAAAGAAGAAAAGATTGTCTTGATTTTCTTGTAGATATTTTATGGAAAGAGATAAATATTGTAGGAATACATAATTATCCCATTAATTCAAGAAGTCAAATCTTGATTCTTTTTGCTTTGTTATTTTCGAAAATTAGGCATAAATAGGGGAAGAGATTTTTATGGAAAATTTAATTAAGGAGAAAAGAATATAGGAGATATATTCAAGATTTCTTGGAGACCAAGAAAAGATTTTCTCGCTCAATTTCTTGACCTAAAAATCGGCCCCCCTCCTCCCTATAAATAGGGGATGAATTTTTCATTCCCAACAACAATTCCATGTGTTGGAAATATTAGAAATCCACAAAGGTGGTGGCAAAATATTTTTTGTTTTCCCTCTTATTAAAATCGTTCGTGTGAATCCTCCTACCGGATTGCGTTCGTGGGCTTGGGACATATTTGGGAAGGCTCTTTGGGTTGATCCATCGTCTCATCAGTCTTCTCTACAAGAGGTTAGTAATCTCGTAACTCCTAGATTCCGCATGCTTAGGATTTACGTGGATTACGTGTACGCATGTTATTTATTCGCTTATTAATTATTATGTTGAATTGATTTAGGATTAATTCATGTTAGTAATTAATTGATTAATTTAAATATGTATTTAAAGTCATCTTGAATAGATCCGAGCACCCCTAATTTCCCAACACGAAGATCGTGAATCACGACGGTGCACCGCAAATTGCGACGGGGCGACGCGAATCATTCAGTGGGCTTTCGCACGCGTCGCGAGGCACGGCGCCTAGCGCCGGCCGTGAGATGAAATAGTGTAGTGGCGGAACAAACCCCAATCTGGGTAAACCCTAATTGGGTTGGGGACGAAAAGGGTGCAAGCCCCAAACAAAAAACGAGAGCAAACAACAATTAAGGGGTGCGGTTTCTTCAAAAGAGTCGTGCCCTTTGGTTTAAAAAAAATTAATTTTAATTTTAAAAACCAAAAGCAATTATATTAAAGAGCCTGAAGCTCTGATACCACTGTTGGAATTTAGAGGCACGTAAACACGTAATACATGCGCAGCGGAAATAAACAGTTCACCAACAACGAACATATAATTGCATAAACGATTGCAATAATCATAACGAGAAATCTTACAGTAATTCGATAGCAGATTTCTCAACTACGGTATCCACGTAATCCCTGTGAACAGATCTGAACAGATTTGCCAGAGACAGAATTTGCTAGGAAAATTCCTAATCTAGATTTTATGGAGAAACTAGGTTTTCTTGTTGTATTAAATAATGAATCCCAGGATGTCATATATATAGGGAGAGATTGACTTAAATCTTAAGCAATTTTTATTCGGAAGATAATTCCTAATCTTGCAAAACAAATCTCAAAGATATGTTTTTCCCTACAGATATTTTCCTACAATAATATTCCATAATATTATTTGGGATTCCTATTTAATTAAATAGTAATAATAATTAATTCTAAATTAATATATTATTAATTCTCCATAAATTCAATATTAAATCTAATTTAATACTTAATCAACCAACTATAATCCGTACACGGGGGTTACTTGTTGTGTGACCCATAAGCCCTCATATATCGAGCGATTTGTCAAACTAACGGTCTTAATTGAACCCTAGACAATAAATCAGGCATTCTCAATATATGAGGTACGTTGCGAGAAACGTGCAACTACCTGTAACTGTAACATGGGCTATTACAATTTTCTCCTTTCATTCACGAATACGCGATTAGTCTTGAACATGATGAAGTGTCTATTCAAATAACTTAATCAATATATCTCCAATCACAAATTGATCACTTGTGTCACACTTGGCCACAAAGTCCAAGCTGACGTGCATTGGTCAATGACTTTGATCCAATTATGATGAGAAGATGAGTATTCTCTCAAAATCCACTTTGTGGAATGAATCCTTTTCTTGGCTCAACTTCCACGCACATGCATTTCGTGATGAACTCAATCCAAGCCATATCTACCCATAGACACGTGCAAGCATCGGTCATGGTCAAAGTTCATCACTCCACACATGTCATGCGTATTGACCTCAAGTCAAAGGAGTATCACATCTCTCCCACTAACCGAGACACCCGTATACACATGTAGTGGAACTACATCAAACGGTTTCTCGGATGGGTATACCAATACCCTCTAAGGTATTTGTGCATCCATCATGAGATACCTAGTATCTCGTAGTAAGTGAGATCTCACTACACTCTCTAAGAGTATGATGCAGATCGCACACCAATCTCCATTGCATCATCAATATCCCATTCTTGATGATCCTTGATAGGGGCTATTTGAGAATCATGCTTAAGTCATCCGAATTCTCACAACCTCAATGAAAGCAATGACTCATGGGAACACTTTTACGAATAAATGCATACAATCAAACATAATATTCAAACAAGTGTATTGCCATACATTAATATTAAATTAACTATAATATTAAGTCAAACTGAATATCATCGTGTATTATGTCCTTACAATAGATTGTCTCTAGGACACTAAAACTAACAATTTATGCTTAGATATAATGAAGAACACTCTTGGGTAAATTTGGATATTTAATGCTCTGTGTTCTTGAATAGAGATACTTGAATATTTTGCTTTAATCTTCACTTTGCAGCATCCTCCATTATATTTTTTTGAAGATAGTGCAATGTATTTATAGTGTGGATTTGAATATTACCATTGAAGAGTAAATTAAAATCCATACTAATAGTCTTCCAGCTTTTCTTTGTCCTTTTGCACTGTTGCTTGCAACTTTATGTCACATCCATATATGTGTTGTCATCTTCTCATTGGCCAGCTTTTTGTGTGTCTAATGTTGGGGTTATACTGAAAAGTATGCTTTTACTTTATATAACAGAACTGAATTTTCTTATTCATTTATTGAAATAAACTATTAATCATTATTGCATTAAATATGAATGAATGTTATATATATTTATTGCAAACCCGTTCAATAAGTCAGTACGTATTACGTTGTAGTTAATTTGGTGATACCAGATCAAGGAAGATCAAATTAACATCTCCTCGTAATTAAGTACAAATACACAACCCAGATGAAAATGAACAAACCATCATGAAAGGTTGAAGTGTAAGATCCAGATTGGCTTGTCTTGACCAAGGGATTACACTAGCGCATTTAGGTGCGCTGAATAAGGACCTACATGAGGATAAATTCTTCGGTACTGAATATACAAGAATTAGACCTCAGTGGTGCATTGTTTCTTAATCTCCGTCCCTTGAATAGGATCGTGTGAAATTAATAAATATTTCTTTGACTTATTATGGGAAGAGAGTCAATGTGATTCGATATCTTATATCTTGGGCAATATTATTAATTACATGACGATTGCTGACATTTAATACGGAGAATCGCGTGCAAGTACGTCTTGCTTGATTTGTCCCCTTGGTGGGCTCAGAACCTTTATCGTACCAAATATTGCTAGTGGAAATTTATTTCCGGTATGGATAATAATGTTGAGCTGTCTTTACTCCAAGGATAAAGATATTAATTAATATAAAGCTCGTTCAATGGCTTAATTAATTAATGGACTAATATAATCTTAAACTCGGGAAATAATGACCGGGAGCCATATTATATGTGAAATCATAATATGGGTTAAGATGGATAGTTCAATATTAATTTTATAGTGGAGTAAATTAATATTAATGGACTTGAATAATATTTGGCCCAATATTAGAGCTTCATAGTCCATTGAAGCTCCAATCTTAATTCTCCTAAAGGCCCCTCAAATAGCCCAAAATAAAGTCCAATTAATGAAAGAAAGAAGAAAATATTCTTGCTATATTTTCATGAGTAATTTTCGAAATTTTGTAGATAAAAATGAAGAAAAGATTGTCTTGATTTTCTTGTAGATATTTATGGAAAAAGATAATTATTGTAGGAATACATAATTATCCCATAAATTCAAGAAGTCAAATCTTGACTCCTTTAATCTTGTAATTTTCGAAAATTATAGGTTGAAGAGGGGGAGAAATTTTTATGGAAAATTTAATTAAGGAGAAAAGAATATAGAAGATGTATTCAAGATTTCTTGGAGATCAAGAAAAGATTTTCTTCCTTATTTTCTTGACCTAAAATTTTGAACCCCTCCTCCCTATAAATAGGGGATGAATTTTTCATTCCCAAGTGCAATTCCAAGTGTTGGAAATATTAGAAATCCACAAAGGTGATAGCATAATATTTTTTGTTTTCTCTCTTGTTAAAATCGTTCGTGCGAATCCTCCCACAGGGTTACGTTCGTGGACTTTGGGACATATTTGGGAAGGTACTTTGGGTTGATCCATCGTCTCAACGGTTGTCTCTACAAGAGGTATGTAATATATTAACTCCTAGTTCCGCATGTTTAGGATTTACGTGAATTACATGTACGCATGTTGTTTAATTACTATGTTGAATTGATTTAGGATTAATTCATGTTAGTTATTAATTGATTAATTAAAATATGTATTTAAAATCATCTCGAATAGATACGGGCACCCATAATTTCCCAACAACTGGTATCAGAGCTCTGGTTTCGAGCTCTGACTTTTAAATTGTTATTAAAATTATTGTTGGACATTAAATTGAAATTGGATAGTAGAATTGCTAGATCTGTTTTGCAGGTATCCAATTGTCGTGGTATTTAATAATTCTGTATTTAATCATGGTTATTACTTAGGTATAAAATTGATATTTATATACTTCTCCGAAGTCCCTGTTAATTTTATATTGGTCAAGTGGGAGCCGACTATTAATTTTCTTTAAAATTAAAGGTTTATAACTGTTCTTGTTTGTAACCTGCTTGAATGTGATTTAAATGATGACCCTCCCACGAGGCTCATTTAAATCTATTTTGAGATGTTGGCTGATTCATGTTCATATTTTTTTTTTGAGATTTTAATATGAATCATGTGATAGAATTATGTGATTTAATTTTGTGTTGATCCGGATATTGATACAAAATGTGTATTTATTTTCAGTATCATTATGTCGCAACCTTTTAATCCACTGAAATATATGCTCAAAGAACACCAACTCACTGGTGAAAACTATGTCATTTGGAAACGTAATTTGTCTTTTGTCCTCACTGCACAAAAACATCATTGGGTTCTTGGCGGACAAAAACCTGAAAAAATCACTGAAGGGTCATCAAGTTCGGAAAGATGTTTGTACAAGATCTGGGAGCAAGCAAATGAATCAATGGAACCGATAATCTTGACTTCACTGTCTGATGATTTGAGGCTCATTCATGAGGGAATTGATTCAGCTGCGGAAATTGTTCAAAGTCTTGAGGAAATGTTTTCCTCTGAGAGCTGTATGATCAAGGAGTTTCATCAAAATGGAGTTGAAAAGCTGAAGATGATTTAGGGAACGCC
The DNA here is from genome assembly GCA_037126765.1 of Stenogyne calaminthoides. Taxonomy (NCBI): domain Eukaryota; kingdom Viridiplantae; phylum Streptophyta; class Magnoliopsida; order Lamiales; family Lamiaceae; genus Stenogyne; species Stenogyne calaminthoides. The sequence goes on along the minus strand of JBBCBC010000024.1, from coordinate 4,568,762 downwards.
CGTAAGGGATCACGTTCTCAAAATCAGACGCCATTTTGAAAAACTTGCTTACCTAGGTACACGGTACTGTGATGAGGCTCAAATCAAATTCTTGTTCCTAACTCTTCCAAGATGCTTTAATGAGTTATATTGTAATTTTGTGATGAGTGATCACATGTTTACCATGGATACCCTACAAGAGATCTTGGAGACGGTAGAGAAACACTTGGGACAAGAAGACCAAGCTTTGGTGACTAAGAAACTGCTCTCAAGATCTAGACCAATGGAAGGTAAGATTGAGAAGGAGATGAATAGTCCGATCTCAAAGCAATGCCATCAACAAAAGGGGTAATAAAGCCAGTTGGTTGAAAGTCCAGAAGATACCAAAAGGAAAATATTTTAACTGTGGTGAAAAGGGACATTGGAAGTCGGCCTGTTCCAAACCCAAAAGGAATGGAAAGAAAGGTAATTCACACTGACTAGTTGTTGAAACTTGTTTGGCGGAGTATGCTACCCACTCGTGGGTATTGGATACGGGATCCACTGATCATGTATGTTTCACATTGCAGGGTTTCAAGCAGACCCGGCGACTTAATGAGAGTGAAATTCTCATCACGCTAGGAGATGTTACGGGAGTGGCAGCTAAAGCAGTGGGAGAAGTGCACCTGTCTTTTGAAGGCAAGACTTTAATTTTAAGAGATGTTCTATACGTTCCTATTTTTCGGAAAAACCTTATTTCTATTTCTAAACTCTTTGTTGATGGATATTTTGTTCGTTTTAATAAACATGTTAATGTTTTTCGTAACGATGTGATTATCTGTCGTGGAACTTTACGAAACAATCTCTATATTATTAACTGTGCACATCACTCACAAAATGCATCCTATAACACATCTGCTATTTCATGTAAAAGAAAGCCTTATGCTGACGTGAACGAGACACTTCTTTGGCACTTAAGATTAGGTCATATTAACCCGAAAAGGATTCAAAGGTTGGTGTTTGGGGTCTCTCCAAATTGAACGATTTCCGACTTGCAAATCGTGCTTAGATGGTAAAATGACCAAGAGGGCATTTGGAGCCAAGGGGCTTAGAGCTAAAGAAGTGTTAGAAATCGTTCACACCGATGTGTGTGGTCCAATGCAAATCAAAGCTAGAGGTGGCTACGAGTATTTCGTTACTCTTATCGATGATTACTCACGCTACGGATACATTTTCCTAATGAAGCATAAATTTGAGACCTTTGATAAATTCAAAGAATTTAAGGCTCAAGCAGAGAATCATAAGGAAAAGACTATCAAGTTTATACGATCTGATCGTGGGGGCGAATACCTCTACAATGAAATTTTGAACTACCTATTGAAAGAGGGGATTGCATCCCAGTTGACTGCACCCGGTACCCCTCAACAAAACGGGGTTGCAAAATGAAGAAATTGAATGCATCTAGAAATGGTAAGATCAATGATGAGTTATACAGATTTACCAAAATCGTTCTGGGGTTACGCTTTGGAAACAACAGCCTATATTCTAAACTTAGTGCCATCCAAATCAGTACCTAAAACCCCGAGAGAATTGTGGACAGGGTGCAAGCCCAGTTTTGGACACATCAGGATCTGGGGGGTGTCCGGCATACGTGCTAGACAAGAAAGCCGGTAAATTGGATGCACGTTCGGAATTAAGGATGTTCATAGGGTACCCCGAAGGAACTAAAGGATGCATGTTCTATGGTCCCGAAGATCAAAAGGTGGTAATCAGTACTCACTTTAGATTTTTGGAAGAAGACTATATGAACAGTAGAAAGCCTAGAAGTGAGATTACCTTAGAAGAACTTAGGGGGCCAACTCCATTGCCAACTGTACAAAATGATATACCAATCGTCACGCCTACACAACCGGAACCTCATCATAGTGGGAGGGTTGTCAGACAACCCGAGTGATTCTTGGGGATCGGAGAGTCTTCGGACTTGATCTCCGCAGAAGAATCAGATCCATGGTCCTACAACGAGACGATCCAAGACAAAGATGCTCAATCTTGGCAAACAGCAATGGAAGCCGAGATGGGTTCAATGGATCACAACAAGGTGTGGGAGCTAGTCGAACCACTTAATGGGGTAAAACTCATCGGATTCAAGTGGTTATACAAGAGAAAAAGGGGACCGGACTGAAAGGTTGAGACCTTTAAAGGAAGACTAATGGCGGAAGGGTACACTCAGAAAGAATGGATCGATTATGAAGAAACCTTTTCGCCCGTAGCCATGCTCAAGTCCATCTGCATTCTCTTGTCGATTGCTGCGCACCTAGATTTTGAGATCTGGCAGATGGACGTCAAGACAACTTTCCTCAATGGAAATCTTGACGAAGAAATCTATATGCAACAACCGAAAGGCTTCATTGAAAAAGGCCAAGAGCATCTAGTTTGCAAGCTTAAGAAGTCCATTTATGGGCTGAAGCAAGCATCCCGAGCTTGGAATCAGTGTTTTGATCAAGTTGTAAAATCCTACGGTTTCGATCAAAATAATTTTGAAAGTTTTTTTATATAAAGTGTGACGGAACTGCATTGGTATTTTTGGTACTATACATGGATGACATTCTGCTCATCGGAAATAATGTAAAGGTGTTATCAGACGTAAGGGCATGGCTATCAAAACAGTTCGATATGAAGGATTTAGGGGAAGTCGGTCACATCCTAGGGATCAAGATCACTCGTGATCGCAGGAAGAGAATGATCGGGCTTTCGCAAGCTTCATACATAGACACTATTTTGAAGCGCTTCAGCATGCAAGATTCCAAGAAAGGCTTTGTGCCCTACAGACACGGAATCCATATATCCAAAGAGATGTGTCCCAAGACACAAAAAGAGATAGATGACATGAAGGGCATTCCTTATGCTTTGGCAATGGGAAGACTCGTGTATTCAATGCTGTGTACGAGACCGGATATTTGCTTTGTCGTAGGCATAGTGACAAGATATCAAAGTAACCCTGGGAAAGAGCATTGGACTGCAGTAAAGAACATTCTGAAGTACCTAAAAAGGACACCGGGACAGAAAGTTGGTTTACAAGTCAGACAGTCTAATCCTCATTGGTTACACGGACTCGGATTTCCAATCAGATGTTGACTCCAGAAAGTCTACCTCGGGTAGTGTGTTTTACATGGGGGGAGGAGCCATGACAAGGAGAAGCGTAAAGCAGATATGAATCGTCGATTCTACAATGGAAGCCGAATACGTTGCTGCTTGTGAAACAGTGAAGGAAGCGGTTTGGCTCAAGAACTTCCTAGTGGACTTGGACGTCGTCCCGGATTTGCCCAGCATGATCACAGTTTACTGTGATAACGCCGGAGCAGTTGCAAATTCGAGGGAGCCGAGAGCCCACAAGGCCAACAAACACATTGAAAGAAAATACCATCTCATACGAGAAATCGTTAAGAGAGGAGACATTGAGGTGACTAAGATTGCATCGAAAGATAACCTAGCAGATCCATTCACAAAGGGTCTGCCTCAGAGTACATTCGAGAGACATGTGGAAGGAATGGGTGTCAAGGACATTGCCAATCTGCTTTGAGTATAAGTGGGAGAAATATTATTAGGTTTGTGTAAGTGACATTAGATGTCACATAGAACACGAGACATGCTGTAGTATACTTAAAAGCAGACTTTGAGTATAAGTGGGAGATTGTTGTGGGGTTATACTGAAAGTATGCTTTTACTTTGTATAACCAAACTGAATTTTCTTATTTATTTACTGAAATAAACTATTAATCACTGTTGCATTAAATATGAATGAATGTTATATATATTTATTACAAACCCGTTCAATAAGTCAGTACGTATTACATTGTAGTTAATTTGGTGATACCAGATCACGGAAGATCAAATTAACAACTCCTCGTAATTAAGTACAAATTCACAACCCAAATGGAAATGAACAAACCATCATGAGAGGTTGAAGTGTAAGACCCAGATTGGCTTGTCTTGACCAAGGAATTACACTAGTGAAATTTAGGTGCGCTGAATAAGGACCTACAAGAGGATAAATTCTTCGGTACTGAATATACAAGAATTAGACCTCAGTGGTGAATTGTTTCTTAATCTCCGTCCCTTAAATTGGATCGTGTGAAATTAATAACTATTGCTTTGACTTATGATGGGAAGAGAGTCAATGTGATTCGATACCTTATATCTTGGGCAATATTATTAATTACATGACGATTGCTGACATTTAATACGGAGAATCGCGTGCAAGTACGTCTTGCTTGATTTGTCCCCTTGGTGGGCTCAGAACCTTTTTCATATTAAATCTTGCATGTGGAAATTTATCTCCGGTATGGATAATAATGTTGAGTTGTCTTTACTCCAAGGACAAAAATATTAATTAATATAAAGCTCGTTCAGTGGCTTAATTAATTAATGAACTAATATAATCTTAAACAAGGGAAATAATGATCGGGAGCCAAATTATATGTGAAATCGTAATATGGGTTAAGATGGATAGTTCAATATTAATTTTATAGTGGAGTAAATTAATATTAATGGACTTGAATAATATTTGGCCCAATATTAGAGCTTCATAGTCCATCTCAAATAGTCCAAAATAAAGTCCAACTAATGAAAGAGAAAAGAAAATATTCTTGTTATATTTCCATGAGTAATTTTTGAAATTTTGTAGATAAAAAGGAAGAAAAGATTGTCTTGATTTTCTTGTAGATATTTTATGGAAAGAGATAATTATTGCAGGAATACATAATTATCCCATAAATTCAAGAAGTCAAATCTTGACTCCTTTAATCTTGTAATTTTCGAAAATTATAGGTTGAAGAGGGGGAGAGATTTTTATGGATAATTTAATTAAGGAGAAAAGAATATAGAAGATATATTCAAGATTTCTTGGAGATCAAGAAAATATTTTCTTCCTTATTTTCTTGACCTAAAATTTCGAACCCCTCCTCTCTATAAATAGGGGATGAATTTTTCATTCCCAAGTGCAATTCCATGTGTTGGAAATATTAGAAATCCACAAAGGTGGTAGCATAATATTTTTTGTTTTCTCTCTTGTTAAAATCGTTCGTGCGAATCCTCCCACAGGGTTACGTTCGTGGACTTTGGGACATATTTGGGAAGGTATTTTGGGTTGATCCATCGTCTCAACGGTTGTCTCTACAAGAGGTATGTAATCTCGTAACTCCTAGTTCCGCATGTTTAGGATTTACGTGAATTACATGTACGCATGTTGTTTAATTATTATGTTGAATTGATTTAGGATTAATTCATGTTAGTTATTAATTGATTAATTAAAATATGTATTTAAAATCATCTCGAATAGATACGGGCACCCATAATTTCCCAACAACTGGTATCAGAGCTCTGGTTTCGAGCTCTGACTTTTAAATTGTTATTAAAATTATTGTTGGACATTAAATTGAAATTGGATAGTAGAATTGCTAGATCTGTTTTGCAGGTATCCAATTGTCGTCGTATTTAATAATTCTGTATTTAATCATGGTTATTACTTAGGTATAAAATTGATATTTATATACTTCTCCGAAGTCCCTGTTAATTTTATATTGGTCAAGTGGGAGCCGACTATTAATTTTCTTTAAAATTAAAGGTTTATAACTGTTCTTGTTTGTAACCTGCTTGAATGTGATTTAAATGATGACCCTCCCACGAGGCTCATTTAAATCTATTTTGAGATGTTGGCTGATTCATGTTCATATTTTTTTTTTGAGATTTTAATATGAATCATGTGATCGAATTATGAGATGTGGTCTCGAATAGATACGGGCACCCATAATTTCCCAACAACACGGGTCTGATTTCAGGTTGTGTGATTACTGTTCATCTCTTTGTTGGGGTTATACTGAAAAGTATGCTTTTACTTTGTATAACCAAACTGAGTTTTTCTCATTTGTTTACTGAAATAAATTATTAATCACTATTGCATTTAAATATGAATGAATGTTATATATATTTATTACCCGTTCAATAAAGTCAGCAATAAAGTCAGTATGTATTACGTTGTAGTTAATTTGGTGATACCAGATCACAGAAGATCAAATTAACAGCTCCTCGTAATTAAGTATAAATTCACAACCTAGATGGAAATGAACAACCCATCATGAGAGGTTGATGTATAAGACTCGGATTGGCTTGTCTGTCCCAAGAGATTATACTAGTGCATTTGAATGCGCTGAATAGGACCTACAGGAGGATAAATTCTTCGGTACTGAATATACAAATATTGGACCTCAGTGGTGTGTTGTTTCTTAATCTCCATCCCTTAAATAGGATCGTGTGAAATTAATAACTATTGCTTTGACTTTTGATAGGAAGAGAATCATTGGGATGCAATACCTTATATCTTGGGCAATATTATTAATTACATGACGATTGCTGACATTTAATATGGAGAATCGTGTGCAAGTACGTCTTGTTTGATTTGTCCCCTTGGTGGGCTCAGAACCTTTATCATACTAAATCTTGCAAGTGGAAATTTATTTCCGGTATGGATAATAATGTTGAGCTGTCTTTACTCCAAGGATAAATATATTAATTAATATAAAGCTTGTTCAGTGGCTTAATTAGTTAATGGACTAAAGTAATCTTAAACACGGAAAACAATGACCGGGAGCCATATTATAGTGAAGTCGTAATATGGATTAAGATGGATAGTTCAATATTAATTTTATAGTGGAATAAATTAATATTAATGGACTTTGAATAATATTTGGTCCAATATTATACTTTCATAGTCCATTGGAGGTCCAATTTTAATTCTCCTAAAGGCCAATCAAATAACCCAAAATAAAGTCCAATTAATGAAAGAGAGAAGAAAATATTCTTGCCTAATATTTCCTTAAAATTTTCGAAATATGTAGGGAAAAGGAAGAAAAGATTGTCCTGATTTTCTTGTAGATATTTTATGGAAAGAGATAAGTATTGTAAGAATACATAATTATCCCATAAATTCAAGAAGTCAAATCTTACTCCTTTTGCCTTGTTATTTTCGAAAAATAGGGATAAAAAGGGGAAGAGATTTTTATGGAAAATTTAATTAAGGAGAAAAGAATATAAGAGATATATTCAAGATTTCTTGGAGACCAAGAAAATATTTTCTTCCCTTATTTTCTAGACCTAAAAGTCGGCCCCCTCCTCCCTATAAATAGGGGATGAATTTTTTCATTCCAAACTGCAATTTCATGTGTTGGAAATATTAGAAATCCACAAAGGTGGTGGCAAAATATTTTTGGTTTTCCTCTTATTAAAATCATTCGTGTGAATCCTCCCACCGGATTGCGTTCGTGGACTTGGGACATATTTGGGAAGGCTCTTTGAGTTGATCCGTTGTCTCATCAGTCGTCTCTACAAGAGGTTAGTAATCTAGTAACTCCTAGATTCCGCATGCTTAGAATTTACGTGGATTACGTGTACGCATGTTGTTTATTCGTTTATTAATTATTATGTTGAATTGATTTAGGATAAATTCATGTTAGTAACTAATTGATTAATTTAAATATGTATTTAAAATCATCTCGAATAGATCCAGGCACCCCTAATTCCCCAACACTCTTTACGATTACGGTCACTTTGATTACGGTTTCTGATTTCGGTTGCTCGATTTGGTGAAGACGCTACCTGATCAGTTTGAAAGCTAACCTTATCAGTTCGCATGCTACCTGATCAGTTCGCATTCTTCTTTTGATTTCTGATTTCTTATCGCCTAATTTCTGATTTTTGCACAACATTACATCAGCTTTTCTTGTTCACAAATCAGCATGCTTCTTCTTGTTCAGCTCATCAGTTTACATGGAACTCATCAGTCTCGTTTTGTTCTGATCAGTCTCGCCTTCTCTTGATGAGTTCCCCCTCAACTTGTTACCTGTAAGAATACAATTAAGTCTAGAAACGAAAGCTTTCTATACAACTTAGCTTGTCCTATTATAAGGTGTTTTGGCATAATAATCAAAACTAAAATTATCCCACCATTTTTTCCCTTTTTGATCATGATGCCAAAACTAACTAACAAAAAAAACATACGAAAAAATAGTGTTAATGAAACAAATGAAATGATGAAGATGTTGTATGCATTTTAAAAAAAAATGATGAGAAGATGATTGTCAACCTCCATGAATTTTATAAAAGTAATGTATTTTAAAGCAAATGGGTTTTTTTTTTAAAAGATCAGTTCAGGTGGTCACATCAAAAACTAGTTATCTTTTTGAACTCTTGCTCTGATACCAATTGTTGGTCACAAAAACCCGATTTAAAATTCGTAAAATCTCAACGGGAAGTGACTTTAAAATTTTTGCGAATGTGTTAAGCAGATTTGCTAAAGTATGTATGACAGTTAATATGAAAGCAAATAAGAACACACATATTTTTATAGTGGTTCGGAGTCCAACTCCTATATCCACTCATCCCTTCATGGGACACTTCCTTAATCCAAAGGAAACCTTAGTTTACGGTGTTATGCACACCACCAACAGATATTTATGGAGCTCTCACTCAACAGGACTTATCTCCCCTCGGGACATTTATAGATGTTTAATGAGTTCTCACTCTCGGGACTTATCTCCCTCACGGGATTGCCTATTAACTACCTCACTTAACCACTAATTCTCTCTCTCAAGAAAGGGTTTGAGTTTGGTGTTATTTTCAACTAGGTGAGATTTTTCCTTACATTGTTTTAGCCTTTAAGCTACCGTTGGGAAATCTCTCTAAGCTTAGGATATGACATTTATGCTTAGATATAATGAAGAACACTCTTGGGTAAATTTGGATATTTAATGCTCTGTGTTCTTGAATAGAGATGCTTGAATATTTGGCTTTAATCTTCACTTTGCAGCATCCTCCATTATCTTCTTTTGAAGTTAGTGCAATGTATTTATAGTGTGGATTTGAATATTACCATTGGAGTGTAAATTCAAATCCATACTAATAGTCTTCCAGCTTTTCTTTGTCCTTTTCCCTTTGTTTCTTTGTTTCAAACTTTATGTCACATCCATATATGTGTTGTCTAATGATCCGATTTTAGCTCGCTTTGATTCTTTGTTCATCTCTTATGATTACAGTACTTTGATTTGGTTTGCACGCTTACATAAGATGAAAATCATGTTTCGCTTACTCCGATCATACGTACTACGATCGAAGAAGAATTCTTCTTCGATTTATCGATTTACGCATAGCATTACGTAAGATTTTCTTCTTCATAAATCACCATGCTTCTTCTTGTTCAGCTCATTAGTTTATATGGAACTCATCAGTCTCGTTTTGTTCTGATCAACCTCGCCTTCTCATGATGAGTTCCCCTCAACTTGTTACCTGTAAGAATACAACTAAGTCTATAAATGCAAGCTTTCTATACAATTTAGTTTGTCCTATTACAAGGTGTTTTGGCATAATAATCAAAACTAAAATTATCCCAACAAATAATGAATTATTGAGATTAAAGTTAAAAACTAATAATAATACTATAAATAACTTCTCACATAAATTAAGAGATTTGAAATAACGTCATCATATGAATTGGAGTTGATTCGTCTTTAGTAGATAAGGGATTGATAAAATTTTCCGGATAAAAGATTTAATAATTAACATATTACTGGTTTTTTTTTTTTTTTTTTTTGAAATCTTTCCAATCCAAAATGTTTGACTTGTAAAGATATTTTTGCACGAATTAAGAAAGTCATTAAATAACAATAAATGTATGTGTAATGTGTTATTTTTATCATTTTATATACTTACTTGGTCATTTATTGTATATTAATATTATAAAAGTAAATATAAGGATAAAATTGAAATATGAAATTTAATTCTCATAAATTAGTGTAAAATAGAAAATAAATTTATCTCTAGAAAGACAAAAATTCTGGGTTGAAGGGAGTATCTAGGAACTTTGCTATGTAAGTAATGTTATCTTAATACAACTACGATGCTATTTAATTAGAATTTATTGATAAAATTTTCCGGACAAAAGTTTTTTTTTGAAAGGCAATCAATTACAATAGTTCTCTAAGATAATCAATTACAATAATTTCTTTTACCACTGGGCACATGGCAACATCATTTCATCTCGCTGTAGATCGGAACCGCAATCACCACAAGAGGGGGATCACCCAAAACTGCAACTCGGAACGCAACCACATCGCAATAGGAACCGCAACCCAACAACAGGGAGGGCACCACCCCATAAGAGGGGGACCACCACAAGAGAGAATAAATATTCCCTCTCCGTGACTCGAACCTGGGACCTCAAGGTCTCAGGTGGTGGAGCTCTAACCACTTGAGCTATCTACACTTAACCGGATAAAAGTTTTAATAATTAACATAGTACATTTTTTTTAAATATACTATTTATTATTCTATCTTATCCAAACTTTTAAGGATATTTCCACACGAATTAAGAAAGTCATTAAATAATAATAAATATACATGTAATGTATTATTTTTATCCTTTTATCTCTTATTTGAGAACATATATATAAAAGCAAATATGAGAACAAAATGTTTCATATGCATATGAAATTAATTTAAATATGATTAAATTGGTTATGTAATTAATTTAAATACAACTGGATTAGGTAACATATCTTAATATTGATGTTAAAATTTAAGGAAATAAAAAAAGGGGATCCAAATTAAAAGAATTCCATCTCGTCTAAAAGTACGAATTGTAGAATGACATGAAATCGATTCATTTATTTTATATTAAATACCTTAAGACAAAAACTTGTGTGAACCTGAGTTCACCATGAACTCATTTTTTTTAGTATCACTGTTATGTACAAAAACTCTCACTGTTATGCATAAAAACTATCACTGTTATACACAAAAACAATCACTGTCTAGAAAATGCTTTATATTTTTAAACAGTGAAATTTTTTGTACATAACAGTAATAGTTTTTACACATAACAGTGATATAGTTCATTTATAGACCTGATTCACAGGAGTGTTACTCATACCTTAATACGTGTTCATTTATATTATATTAATTTCTTTATATTCCTTCTCACCCGTAGGCTTAAATTCAAACTTGTAAAAATGTATTAAATTAAAGGAAATGATTTTTTTTAAACCAATATTTTAGAGGTTAATTATATTTTAACAATGATAATTTTATGAGCTTGAAAATATAATAAGCTCAAATCACGTTATTCATCGTCTATTCTAAATAATTTCTTGCCACAGAAGACAGGTGCACCAGAACCACGTTGTCACTTAAATTTTGGCGACTTTGGGATGAATAACTAACCTATAAAGGAACTATGAGACTAAATTGAAAACTTGTCTTTTTTGTAGTGCAAATCATGATCCTCCTCACAAGCATTATGATTCCCAACACATATTCAAGGTTTTTCGAGTTATAAAAATTTAATAAATTGAAACAAGCATGTGTATAATCCATCCTCGCAAGTCGCAAGCATTGTGTTAAATTTTGAAACAAGAAATAGAAACCCGCAAGCATTATGTTGGATTTTGAAAAAAAAAAAAAAAATTTGGAAATGTTCTAGAAATTGAAAGATAAAAGAAAACGAGCACGGTGAATTAAAACATTCATTTTTTATTTTTTTCAGAAAGCAGAAGGAGAGGTGGCACGACAAGGATATTGGTAAATAAATTATCAATTAAATAACAACACCAAACATGAATTTTCAATAAACCGGGTGACGGAGCCAGAATTTCATGTAGGGTCCAATTAATAATATTTTTTTTTTTATCGGCCAAAGTTAAAATATTATTAAACAACAAATGGGCATAAGGGAAGGCCAGAGCATATACACATAGCAAAGAGGTCCAACGTCCCAAAAAACTTCTTGGAGAAACTATCCAATCTTTAAATAAACTATTACAAAGAATAGGCCCAATTAATAATAATAATAATAATAATAATAATAATAATAATAATAATAATGTACGGAAATAAAAGTATAAAATAAGAACATAAATCAATACCTATATTTATATAATCAAAATGTTAAACACAATTACATTCATATTTAAAACCTTTTATTTAATACATATAAATTATAACATTTCTTTTCAACTTTTCATGTTTTAGAAGCGTTTGCATGATAGCTTTGTTACAAACTTTTTGAAAAAAAATATTTTCTATGTATAACCAAACAATCATTTAAAATATTGGAATTGGTTAAAATAAAAGAATTTAGTTTTGTCCCACATCGGATTGTATCAAAAGTGAGAGGACTTAGTAATCCTATTTAAGAAGTCTTAATTTGTCTCACATCGGGTTGTGAGAAAAGTTGAAGGGCTTCCTGTTATTTAAGAAGCCTATGGGTTTTGATGCAAGTGCATCAGTCGGTTTCGGTTTTGGGCTTATTAATTTAGGTCCAGTCACTTATGGATTATTTATATTCTCATTTGATTTGTATATTGTTATCGGTTCTGAATAATATAAAAGATCCCCTCATCTAGAGCCTTGTTGGTGGTTTTCGAAATTTTGCGAGAAAGATGACGGATGGGATAAAAGTGAAAATTAACAAATTCACGTGGAAGAACAATTTCAATTTATGGTAGATCAAAATGCTTGCCATGTTGAAACAACAAGGCATGTGGGCTCCGTTGATGAAAAATGCGGTGGATTTGGAAGATGCTGAAATGAACGTCATTGTGGAGGAGAAGACACACTCATCAATCATGCTGTGTCTTTGTGCAAAAATGTTCTCATGTCCTGCTTATTAATTACCACTCACGTATATATATATAGTCCCATCATGTATGCATCAAAATGCAAAAAATGTTTGTCCATCATATAGGGTGTTTCACATAATTTTTAAAGCACAGGTGGTTTTGACGCCAATTTTTCAAACCACAACCACAAGGAAGTTTGACACAATTTATCCATTCTATAAATAGTAACATACTAGTGCATAACACGCGTATTACGCGAAAATTAAATAGATAATTTATAGTTTGAATTTAATTTTGAAGAATTTCAAATTACATATGATTATATTTTGAAAATTTTCAAATCTTAACATTTATAAATTTTTTTTTAATTTAAATGATATTTAAATATTCAATTCACAAATATAATTTATTAAGAAATACAAAACTTTCAATGACAAATATTACCAATAAATTTTGAATCTAATAAAAAAAAAAAGTATTACAACTTAATAAAAATTATAAATTCCTAAACACTTCTTTATACACAACGTTTGTAGTGTAATTGCATGATTTTCCTTCATCATCTAAACAAAGTATTTTCAATCCTCTCTTACTCGTCACTCTTGAAATGGCAACATACAGTTGTCCATGCGTAAAAACAGGCTTTGGGAGGTATACACCAACTGTCGAAAGAGAATGACCTTGACTCTTATTAATAGTCATTGCAAAAGAAAAGTATTGAAAATTGTCTTCTTTGAAACCTTACAGGAGACGTCTGATCTGATGTACTCAAAATCATTCGTGGAATGTAGACCTTACTCCCAATTTTCCTTCCAGGTATGATTTTGGCCTCTATTATATGTTTTCCAAGCTTTGTTGTAATCAATCTTGTTCCGTTGCACAATCCAGCTTTCTGATCAATGTTTCTAAGGAGCATTATTGGAACACCTATCTTCAGAACCAAACGGTGGTTAGGTAATCCAGAAACCCTAATAGAATTCAAATAATCAATGGAATATAATTCTTCATCTTTGCCAGATTTGTCTTCTCCGTTTTAAACCTTATTAGAACTTAAGTACTCAACTTCATCCCCCGGTATCGATCCCAAAACCTTCTCATTAATAGATTAAACAACCTTGTGAGTTGGTGCGAGGATTGCTCTATCTCCGAAATACTTATCATTATGGAATTGATCTGTTATTGATGGGTATATGTAGTTCACTATAGCAGCAACTGGATCATTCAGTGCAAAAATCAGATTATCTTCTGGAATCTCGATTTCTGTGAATCCACTGTCACTATCTCTAATTTTCCCATCTCCAACCTTCAAAATGCATTTGGAGAATTCTGCAATTTCCTCGAAGGATGTGTTAGTATCAGAACTTGGATTATGCAACCTCATGTTCTTGGTTAATCTTAAAACCTTGCAGAATTTCCAAAGGTCAGATGAGTTAATCGTAGAGTAAACAATATCCTCCCTTGAACCTTTTGGTATCACTGGGAGAATTTGTCTAAAATCTCCCCCCAATACAGCAGTATTTCCTCCAAAAGGCAAATTAGATGATAATCCATCAACAGATCTAACTATATCTCTCAAGCTTCGATCTAGAGCTTCAAAACAATGTCTGTTAATCATGGTTGCCTCATCCCATATTATCAGCCTTGCCTTTGAAATCAATTTCGATAATTCTGAGCCTGGATTTATATTGCATGTTGATGTTTCATCAATATTGATGGGTATAGCAAATCTTGAATGAGTTGTACGTCCTCCAGGTAGCAAAAGAGATGTCATTCCACTTGAAGCCACATTTAATACAATGTGTCCATTTGATTGCACCCCTGCTGACAACGTTGACCATATGAATGTCTTTCCTGTACCACCAAATCCATAAAGAAAGAACATTTCCCCAGTATCAGAATAAACTGCTTCAAGAATCTGTTCATAAATGCCTTTTTGTTCAGTGGTTAACTTGGAGAATAATGCTTCATGTTCTGCCTTTAAACTCGATCGACCATAATTTAATTCCTCTTGTATGAGGTTATTATGACCTTCTATCGATTATGGTCAAATTGTTATTCCATCTAATAATAAAATTCAAAGTGTTATTGCATCTAATAATAAAATCTATAACATTAAATATACTAATAAAAATTAACAAACCTATTGTGCCTTTTTGTATGCTATGGCTGAAATTTTCTTTGTTCATCCGGTATAAAAACTGAAGGAAAAAACTTAGATGCACAGTTACAATTCTAGAGTAATATTGAGATGACATAAATATAAATAGAGCAAGAAATGATAAATAATTCCATAACCATGTATGACTGATCTTCTGGCCACCTCAAATTGATTCTAAGAGTCAAGCCCCAAAATCGGATTAAATCAACCAACCATTTCCACAACAATGCTGTACATAAACAAAATTCTCGATACTCTCTCTTTTTGAATAAAATATGTATACTGCAACTTCAAGTTATGTGGAGTACTAACCGAATGTATATATGATTTGGCATAAAAAATAATTAACAAAAATATCTAAAGATTTATTTAATGATTGCTAAATTAAAGTCAAGATTATGCACTATCATTATATGCTATTTAATTACTACCATGTTATACACTATCAAAGTCAAAATTATACCATAAAAAAAGTGTAACATCTGCATGCATTTGGGCAAAAAATGAGGATGTATATGTACTATCATTTCCTCTTTATAAATACACACTATTATTTCCTCTTTATAAATAAATAATATAATAAACTATAAACTATAAATAATGTAGTGTATTTATAGAGTACAATTCTAGAGTAATATTGAGATGATAGGAATATAAAAAGAGCAAGAAATAATAAATAATTCCATAACCATGATATATATAGCAAAAGTAAAACTCTAATTAAGGTAAGTTCAACTGAATATTTAATAAATAAACAAATCCTAAATGCTAATTTTGAACCCAAACCGGACGTTTATCTCCAAAATAATTAAATCACTACGGATTAATATTTACATAAAAAGAAAAATATTAATTAGAGAAATTATAATAGAATAAATATTAAATCACTAATTTCTAAAACATAATTAAATAAATTATTAATGTTTAAAATTCTATTCAATTTTAAATCTATAACCATTAAACACTAAACTCAAAAAGTTAAAACTCATCAATTCAACGCAACTGAAGTTTAAAGAAACATAATGATAAATTAGAAAAATAAAAAGAATTGAAAAAAAGAAAAATAAATCCGGATTCAGAGTCATGACCTGTATGAAAACGGGAAACATGAGTATACTTTTTAGTGTCTTTGCAGTTCTATCTTTAAGTTATCTCATGTAATGAATTCACGTATGAATACTCTAAACAGCGTAAAATTGACAAATGAGGTAAAAATTTATGAAGAATTGTAAGACTAATCATAGATTTATTTGGTGTACTTACTAACCTAATGTATATATGATTTGGTATAAAAAATAATTAACAACAATATCTATAGATTTATTTAATGCTTGCTAAATCAAAATCCCAGAATTAAATATTTGAATTGTGTGTTTGTATTTATCATATGAAGCATATACATTATAATTGATAGATAATCAATAATAATCAAATTTAAAGCAAATTTTATATATGAAATTATGATAGAATATTAATCGAGTGAATTGTGAAATCAATTAAATTGTTTAACCTATTTAATTTAATTTGATGAGTTAGTATTGTACATTTTGATTATGGGATTTGTTTTGCATCCAATTAAATCAATCTTTATTAATTTTATGGATTTACATATCTTATTTAATTGATGAGTTAGTATTGTGCACTATCGAAGTCAAGATTATACCATATAAAGTGTGTAACATTTGCATGCATTTGGGCAAAAAATGAGGATGTATACCATATAAATAATAATATAATAATAATAATGTAATAAACTAAATTATAAAAATAAGTTACCATATATAACTTCTCACAGAATTGCAAGAATTTGAAATGGAGGCACCACATACATTTGGAGAGATTCGCAAATAGTATATAGAAGATATTAAA
Source organism: Stenogyne calaminthoides (assembly GCA_037126765.1). NCBI lineage: Eukaryota > Viridiplantae > Streptophyta > Magnoliopsida > Lamiales > Lamiaceae > Stenogyne > Stenogyne calaminthoides. Next base: position 4,552,112 of record JBBCBC010000024.1, on the reverse strand, counting down.
CTCCCTCCGTCCCAAAAAAAATATCCTTTCACACTTTTTTTTTTCTGTCCCACAATACCTTTCACACCTCACAAGTGAAAAGTTCTCCATAAACTCTACTCTTACAATATTCACGGTTTTACATAAAATGTCATCACTCTTCTCATAAAAGTGTGCCCTCTTACTTGTGAAAGGTATTATGGGACGGAGGAGTATAAAATATGGTCAATTTTTGTGCATCGAAGTGCACCATATACTCATAGTGAATTTTAGAACCGTTCAACTTGTTATATTAAAAGTTGCAATTCATTTATACTGAATTGTGCAACTATTAATATAGAAAAATAGTTGCACGGTTCAATATAAATAAATTGCATCTTTCAGTATAAAAAGGTTACGTGGTTCTAAAATGCATTATGAATGCACAATCCACCAGAATGCACATTAGACTCACCCATAAATCATTATATTTTTTGGTTAATTGGTTGACGTAGTGATTCCGTTTTTAGTGCCGACTTTATGGCATTTTATTAATATATTCTCTTTCCTGTAAAAAATAAAAAAAAATATTCCGTTTTTAGAAAAAGAAATGTAGATAAAACGTTCCCATGCAACCATGTTTCCCTCACAATCAAGGATATCGTCTTTTTCAAACATAAGACCAATATGATTTTTTGTATTTTTTTTTTATTATGTCCTAAAAATCAAAGAGTTTTGTACCACATGATGCAATTTCAATTTGATTTTTCAACTTAAAAGTCTTCAATCATATAAAATCAGAAAATTTTCCGTCCTCCATGACAACAGTTCTCTCATGTTTGACTTTTAAAAGATGATTAAGAGAATGCATGTGATTAATAAACTTTTGCATGTAATGAAGTCATAAAGTCACACACATAAAAAATAAATTACACTAGATTAATTATTTATAGAAGATTTGACCGATAAACTAAATGTTGAAAATGATTTTTTAGACGATCGTAAATTTGGACCTCGTTGCAAAGTTGCAATACATAGGACACAAATTCAAATACTTACTTTGTTGACATTTTTTTTCAAACTCATATATACTTGAACTTTTCGTCCAATTGTTATGGAGAAACCCTCAACACTTATTTCTTAAAAAGAAAAAAATAGTTTGACAATAAAATAACTAATTTTCTTGAATTGACTTGACTTGGACTCTGTCAAATAGGATGAAAATGATCGACAACTAATAATTTCCACGATCGTTAACTTAGAATTACTTCATGGCCCGTTTCATTCGGCATGATATCGTGCATTTCGTATTTAATGTTTCAGTTTATGTTTAACGATATAAATAAATGTCAGATTAAATATTTTTTAAAAAATATCAATAAATCATCATAATTCTAGGTTAAAAATTAAAAAAAAAAAAAATGCAACGTAAAAAGAGTGAGTCTCATGTGCATCCAGGTGCACCGTGCACTCATAATACTATTTAGAACCATATAATTTATTATACTGAAGGATGCAACTTATTTATACTGAATCATACAACTGTTTTTTTATATTAATAATTGCACAGTTCAATGTAAATAAATTGTATCTTTCAATATAACAAGTTGCATAATTTTAAAATGCATTGTAAATGAACGATACACCAAATATATACCACATAAAAAAGTGAGATCTGGTTTCATTCATACACGAGTCACGACTTCCATATTAATCGGAGTATATGCAGCCGCAATTATAGACGAAACATATGCCGTTACTAGGGGTGAGCATCGGTCGGTTTGGTGACCAAACCGAACCGAAAAATCATAACCGAACCAAACCGAAGTTTCATATTTGGTAACCGAACCGACCAAATGAACATGATAACCGAACTTTAACCGAACCAAAATTTTCGGTTCGGTTACGGTTTTTAACCGAACCGACCGAAGTTTTTCCTTTTTTTATATATATTTTTTTTTACATGGAATTCAAACATTTGCCTCTTTCTACTGACCAAAAAGTAAAATTTCTAATCTAATATAATACACCATGATCAAAATAAACTCTTAAGATTAATTGACACCTAAAACATGGGAAAAATCAAACACTAAATATGTACTTTATGCAATCTATCAAATATGAATAAGTTCATCAAGTTCATAAATCATACTTCATAGTGATAACATAAAATCAAGTTCATACTTCATAGTAATAACATAAAATCATGTTCAATTGTTCATCAAATACATACCATTAGTCCAATCCATAACAAATAATTGAAATAAGATAGTTCAACAAAGACAAAAAAAAGTGATAAAACTCCTTCAATTCATAACAATCCATATTCCTCCATGTACGTCCAATTCTTGACACCTTCTCCAAATCTTATAAATGTTGGTGCACACTAATCCTCCTCCACCAATTCCAACATTTGGCAAATCTGAAATTAAAATACAAAATCATGTGATAAAATATGAAAATTATGTGAAACTAAATTAATAAGTTTGTTACCTTTCTCGAAACTTTCAAGCTCCTCCAATTGCTCTTCAACACATATGGGATGTCGTGAACCTCGAATCCAATCTTGTGCACATAGCAAAGCTTCAACAATTCTAGGAGTTAAAGAACTCCTAAATACATCTAGTACCCTACCATCGGCATCCCAATAAAGGAAAATTACTAAATGCCTAACTCGATGCAACAAAGTGGAAATTGGAATGGCTAAGATATCACGGGCCATTCTTGAAAGAATCGGAAATCTTGAAGAGTTTGACTTCCACCACCTCAACAAATCTGCATACTTACGAACAACACTCCAATCCTCTAAAGTTGGAACCCCATGGTCCCCATCAACCACACCCTTGGACAAATCACCCTCCCTGATAAAGCTTTGTATCTTGTTCATCATACCTTTCAAAGGCACTTTGAAAGTTTTTTCAAACAAAAAAAATGATTTTAAGCATTAAGTAGGTTGAGTTCCACCTATTCAAGGCATAAACATCTAAACACTAAAAAAGAACTCTTACATTTCTATCGCTTTGACTCATAAAACTCTACACAAACTCGAATTTTTTTTTCCATCTTCTAAAGTGAAACCCCATGATGTATCTAATCGACAAATCTCTCACATCTTGTTCATCACCTTTCAAAGGGTTAATGATTTTTAAGCATTAAGTAGGTTGAGTTCTCTCAAGCCATCATTAACAACTAAATTAATCACATGTGCAATACATCTCACATATGAAGATATTTACAACTAGAAATAGCATTACCCCAATTCACCATCCTCTTTGACAAGAATAAGATACCCCAATTATAGACAAGTATCATTTGAACTTGCATTATCTACAGTTATGGTGAACACCTTTCTCAATCCCCAATCTAGAAGACAAGTTTCTAGTGCCTTACCAATGTAGTCACCTTTATGACTAGAAACGGGCACAAAATTCAGAATCTTCTTATGCAAACGCCAATCCTCATCAATAAAATGACCAGTAACGCACATGTAATTAATTTTTTGCAATGAAGTCCAAGTATCAGTGGTAATGCAAATTTTATCACAATTTGACTTCATAAAAGACTTTAGTTTTTTCCTTTCATTTTCATACAAATCAAAACAGTCCCTTGACACAGTCCATCGAGAAGGAATATGAAACCTAGGGCATGCTTTAGCTACCCATTTCTTAAATCCTCTCCCCTCCACAAACTTAAATGGCAACTCATCTTCAATAATCATTTCTACGAGTGCAGCCCTAACTTCAGTTTGATCAAACTTCCATGTACCAAGTGTACCCACCCCATCATTACCCTCCTCATTTTTTTGCAAATTTAACAATGCTTGTCGTGTTTCTTGATTATGAGTATTTTTCGAGCAAGCATTCATATGAAAAGTAAGTGACGAAGTTCCATTTTTTTTAGTATCAGAGAATTAAATTTTATCACAATAATTGCACTTAGCTGTTTTAGTGCCATCATCACTTACGATGGTCGTGAAGTGATCCCACACTTTAGATCTTCTTTGTGCTTTGTTATTTTTCTTTGCAGTTGCAGGTCTTGGTGGTAGAGTGGCATTTGAAGGTTGAGAAGCTTGAGTTGCATCCTCAGACAGATGTGATTGTGAGATGTCATTGCTTCCATTTCCATCAATGCCTCCAGATTCTCCTAGTGAGCTTGACATCTACAATAAACCATATATCTTTTAGTTTTAGTTATAAAAATTAAGAAAGCCTGAATTGGTAATTGCCAATAAATTGTAATTTAACTAAGTCAGCAGAAATCAGATTGTAATTTAACTAAGTCTGCTATGTGTCAGATAGAGTTAATTAGAGTCTATTAGGTGGAAGATTCCAGATGCAAGATAGGAATATCGGTTAGCTCAGCTCATCATCTGTATAAATGGCAGAAGCTTGTATTGAAATACTTGAATGAAAATCATAATATCAAACAATATGCTCTAAATAATGCTCCGAAAGATATAAAGCTTTGGTACCTATATTTTATCAAATATAGTAAACAAAATTGAGTGAATTCTTCTACGTAACAAGCTAATTGCTATACCAAAACAACCAAAACAACATTCAGCAACTGAATATGAATTGGTCCTTGAAAATTGGGAATAATAATGGGAACTGGACCTTGAAGAATTGCAGGGGCGACTCGTGTCATCACATCGTGGGTCAAGGCTCGTCTGCGCATGAAAGACTGTCTCAGAGCTTGAGGTGCCGCCGGCTGGCTCGAGAGAGAGGCTTTTTGCTGAAAGCGATCGATGGGTTTTACAAAGAATTGATCCTCGAGGACGGAGGATGTAAATCCTTCCAAATTAGGGATGGAATGAGGATGAGTATTGAACCAAATGACCTAATCGATTAGTGAGGATTTCGAGGCGGGCGTTGATGTCGAGCGTGCGGTAGGAGTTGGGGAGCGGCGTGGGCGGCGGGCGGTAGGGCTGGTAGACTTGAAGTTGTTGTTGTCTCTGATTATTGGAGTTAGGGAGGATGAGGGAGGAGTGTTTGTTGTGATTATCGGAGGAGGAATTGGGGAGGATGAGGGAGGAGTGTTTGTTGTGAGAAGGGGAGGGGGAATTGGGGAGGATGAGGGCGGAGATGGAGAGTGGTTTGGGCGGTTTGTGAGGGTTTAGCGGCGGAGGGTGGTGGTGGAAGGGGAGTGGGAGAGGAGAAGTGGAGAAGGAGAACCGTGGAGATGAGAAGTGGTGAATGAAAAAATGAAAATTGAAAAATGAAGAAGAACCGTGGAAAGTGAAAACCCTAGACGACACAGAGACTCTGAGACTTAGACTCAGAGAGACTCTGAGACTCAGACTCAGACTGGTTGGCTGCTTGCTGCCCTGAGTGCCCTGAGTGACTCAGACTACTCTAAGATATTTATTTTTTTTGGTTTTTGGTTTTTTCGGTTTTTGACCGAAAATTAACCGAACCGAACCGAAAACCGAAATTCTTAAAATTTGAAACCGAAACCGAACCGAAAACTGAATAACCGAATCGAACTTGAAAATTCAGTTTGGTTCGGTCGGTTAATTCGGTTTTCACCAAATTTTGCACACCCCTAGCCATTACTAAAGAATTGGTCATCACACTACTATTAAAATTCGAATCAAACAAAACTAGTTATAAACTTAAATTTTAAGATTTTAAAATTTAGATAAAAGTGCGTTAAAAATTTATTATCCGTTTGAAACTTTCACTAGCATAATATGAGTCTTTAAAATGCGTAGAAGTACTATTTATATTGCATAAAGCACGTTAAAATTATTTAAGTACGGTAAATATAAGTTCTAAAATCTAGTGAGTATTTATATTACTTATGTTTTAATTTCAACATATAGGTCCGAATAGATTTCGTGAGGTGAAAGTCTAGAGGGGAGGAGTGAATAGACTTCCAAAACTTTTTGTGATCACAGATGAAAGGATGCGATAATAAGACCTCCGATAGCTAAGGCGTGAGAATCAAGACGATCGTCGACATCCAACTTATCGATTCTATCCAATAAGTAAGAAACAAATCAGTTCATTGTCTATCATGTTAACTGATGTGCGGAAACTGTTTTAACCCGTGTAGAAAAACTAGTTTATATAAATCAGATTCTAAGTTTTCTTGGGTCAGATCAGGTGACAAAGTATCAGACTAATCAGATCAGCTGATTGATGTAGAACTGATCCTATCTTAGAATATGCATGTTTGCTTAAATACCAGATGTGTGTTTAGAGTGTAAAGCAGATAAACAACACAAGGTTTATAGTGGTTCGGACAACTGGTCCTATGTCCACTCTTCCCTATCAGCAGGGGCACCAATTAACCAACTGGACTTAGTTTAATGTGTTAGTCCAACACAGTTCATACAGATGTTTATGGAGTTCTCACTCAACAATCATAGAAATCAAGACTAGAAACCCTAGCTTGAAATCTTGCAAAACAAACTTATGCTAACACTCGGTTTGGGGTAAGATATGTATGGTTTCCAACTGAAAATCTATCCTAGTATTTGAGTAGCCTAAAGCTAAAGGATGAGATTTCTTGCGAAGAACATTTGGGATGAACACTTAGAGTATACTTGAGTTCTTGGTGTTCTTCGTGCTGAAATAGCTTGCTTGAGCTTGTGAATTATTTCCGTAACATCAGTTTCGTACTTACGTGTCTGGCTCTCATTGGTTATCAAGTAAACTTATTCGGCACTTGATTCACAAACTTAGTTGACATTCTTCTTGTTTGATTGACTTGTACGCCTTGGGTAAACACTTGCGTGTTACCTGATTGAACTATGGAGTTCTCATTCTAATCATAAAATTCAGACCCGAAATTAGTCTTACCGACCGTAAGAAGTCTCAACGATATAAGTAGTCTTAGCACAACTTAGAGTATACCATCGACTCTTCCTTGAGGTGTTCTTCCTCGATGTAGGTCTTCGTAAGGTCTTCACAAACTTAGTTGACATTCTTGTATAAAGCTAGTGTTCTTATCTTCAGGTGTTCTGAGTCTTCAGCTTGATGTCTCACCTAACTATCTGATCTTCTGATCTTCTTCAAAACTTACCCTATACATATTGAGTTCCCCCTCAATATATGACCTATCTATTTCATCAGTTGTCTATACATCTCAGCTGGTCATCCTATTCTAATTATAAATCATCAGTCAGCTAACAGGTATAACTGGTCCTATTACACCTGTTTTGGAACTTCCATCAAAACTATAAATTTCCCAACACAACAAAATGGAGTAGCTCAAGTGATTAAACCACTACTACCTATTCCATGAGGACATGTGATTATAATAATAATACAAAAAATTATATGATCTCAAATTCATGTGAACTCTCTTCTTCAAAGTATCATTGTTTAATATATAAAGTGTCACTATTTAAAAAAATTTAGAAGAACATCTAAAATCATAGTAGTATTTTTTTTAAAGCAATGATACTTTATATGTTAAATAGTGACACTTCACATGTTAAGTAGTGATACTTTAGAAAGCAAAGTCACGTGAACCCATAAACCTACTCGAATATTAAATAAAGTGTTACAAAAGTGCATGTGAGAGGATTTTTAACAAAATTATATATTAGCTTTATTAGTATCAATCCTCCGGGAGTTATATATTCATTATCTACTAATCCTGAATCACCCCCGTAAACCTACTAATTTTTTTATATTTCAAATTTTTTTATTTTTATGAAAAGTTATTTATAATATTATTATTAATTTTTAATTTTTTTATAACAATCATTCATATATAAATTTTGATATTCACGTTCATTTAATATATTGAACTAGGAATATTTTATGTGTACACTCATTTCTTCTTTTCTGCTTCACGAAGCCGTTGTCATCGACTTTTCTTTTGCCGCTCTCGATTATCTATAGAAAAACTGATGAGAATCTTTGTTATTTTTCACGCCTATTCTTTTTCAGTTTTTTATAATTTCTATAATTTTATCAGATAGTATAATTTTATTTTATTTTTATGTGTTTCGATTTCCTTTTATTTATTTATGATATATATAATATAATTTATATTATATTAAAAGTTTGATTTCAATTTCGAATTTATAGTCCTGAGATTTTCTCACCGTCTGTATCTCCTTCATTCATCACTCTTTTTTTGACATATACATTATATTAAATACATATTCCATAATTTATAATTTAAAATAAAAACTATTTTCAACCCCACGTAGTATGGGCGGTTAAGTGCTAGTTTATGCCTATTTATCTGTATGCATTACTCTATATGGATCTATGTTTTCAAAGAGTCTGAGATATAGCGAGATATACTATTTCAACATATTACGCGGGATTTTATTTTTTTAAAAAAATATTAATTTGAAATTAATTATTTTTAATTTTAATTTAATTCAAAAAATTAATTATAATAATAATTTTATGTTTATGTATAATATATTTTTTAAAATTAAATTGTGTATTATTATTTTAAATTAAAAATAATGAATGATGAGAAAAAAAAATTAGGTATCTTAATTAAGATAATATTATATTTGAAAATTTTAACTAAAATTTAATAAAAAATAAAAAATGAAGAATGATAAAAGAAAAAATGACAGTTGATTTTTAGGGTGGTTAAATAACATTTAAAATTATAATTTAAAATTTAAAATAATGAAAAAAGTTAGAAATTAGAAAAATAAAAAATAATAATGAAACAAATTAAAATTTTGAATTGTAGAAATTGAGGAACGACACATAGAAGAGAGAAGTTTTAGAAATAGATGTATCGAGAATTTTTTTTAAAAAAAAATAGCAATTTGATTGGGGAAGCAGAATTTTACCTGTCATGTTATGAGATAGAGATTTATATTTTTAGTTACCAATTAAATAATACCCAATTTAACGAAAAAAATCAAAAAAGAAAAAAGACACACATGGCTTATCGCGTTACTGTCTAATAGGTGGAGATGTAGAAAATATTCCGATGCTAACTCAACTAATCACCGGATTCCACTTATTGAACGGTCATATATAACATGTCACTTGCGCAATCTCACCCCCGCCGCATCGACCAGATGGAGTGAGACCTGGTCATGTCTCTAAACTTGCACCACGACGAGCTACCGAGAGGGTCAGCAATTCACCAAGGCGATCCACTTAACGGCCTTCCCCCAAAGATCTCCAAGGACGTCAACTTGACGCTACCGCCAGACCCAAATGACTTCTCGAGCGAAGCAGCCGAACTATAGTGTCGGACGGGGCAGATCATAACCTTATCATCTCAGACTCCCCCCTCGGGACCACAATCACTTTGGCACCCACCCAGCGAAAAATCAACACGGCGGCCCTAGATCGCTACAATGGAAGCACGGTCCCAAGGGTCCACGTGGCCAAGTATAACTCCTACATGGCCTTCATGGGCGCGACGGATGCCATGAAGTGCCGTCTATTCTCCCTAACTTTGAGCGACCAGGCCCACCAATGGTTCACCTCGCTGCCACCTTTCTCAATGGAAACTTTCTAACAATTTACTGCCAGTTTGTTTTCGACCCATTTCACGGCCTTCTTGGCGCGGCATGACCAAGGCCATGACCGCGACTAGACAGCGACTCATGAACACCCAACAGGGTGACAATGAGTCTGATCGATCTTACATCGAAAGGATCGACAAGCTCATACTCGAAGGGGATCCAATCGGGGATAAGGCCAAATTGCTCGGGGCCGTCTCTCGGGTCTCAAGAAGGAACCAAAGGTGGCGGCGGATGACCACTGAATACCCGATCAGTTATAACAACTTTTGGAGGCGAGCTAGCGACCTCATCCATGCCTCAGAGCTTCTGGAATCAAGACTTTCCGAAGGCAAGGAGGTTGCTAAATCAAAGAAAAGCTCCAAGAAAACCGGCAGTCATTACAAGGCACCCGACAGCTTCAAACCCTCTGAAGAAAATATCCCGGTCAAGTTGATGGAAGTTCTTGGCATGACGCCCGGGCACATATACAATCAGATTAGGACCGAGAACTGCTTCTCCCACCTCGGCCGATCAAGAACAAGGGGAAGGCAAACCCCAACAAGTACTGCCACTTCAACGATCAAACTGGGCACTATACCAGTGAGTGCAAGGATCTACTCCCCCAGCTTTGGAGGCTATACGAGGATGGATTATCGGACGAAGTTTGTCAAGTTTACCTCGTAAGAATCAGGATCGAGATCAGAGAGGTCGCCAACAAGCAAACCCACAGGAAGAGCCGGCTCCGGGAGATGCCGGCCATGGGGAACGACCAGTACCACCCATGCCAGAAGGGGCGAGAGGTCGCGTGATATATACCTTGTCCCCACTGGGGACGGTAAGGGGACTTTCATCAACCGGTTCATCCAAAAGGCGGCTGAAGGTAGAGATAAGAGAGATAGAAAACGCCAGGAAGATGGTGCTACCCGTCTTCACAATAGGAGAAGAGACTAGCACGATAGAGTTCGGCAAGAAAGAAAAGGCCGGGGTAGTCTACCCCAACGTCGACCCACTGGTGATCAGAGCCAATATCATGGGCACCACCGTATGCCGCTTGCTAGTGGATGGAGGGGCTTTCTGCAACATTCTCTTCAAGAAGACCCTGGATCAGCTCGGAGATTACGACGCGTACATCACTCCATGCGACCATGTCGTGAAAGGCTTTGGGGACGCGACAGTGAAGCCACCAGGAATGATCCGACTTACCGTAGAATTAGTCTCTACTCTAAATGAAAAAGTTATGGCCATTAGGCTTCTAGATTTTTTAGTTGTCGACCTCCCGAGCTCCTATAATGGATTCCTTCGGAGGCCATTTGAACATGAATTTGAGGCTGCGTCCTCGACTTTTTATTTCTGTGTACAGTTTCCCACCAAGAGTGGGCTGGTCGGCACCGTCAAAGGTGACCAAGTTGATGCAAGGGGTTGTTTGATTTATTCATCATCTCGTTTAAATTCCGCACCAATATCTAGCAAACAAATATTTGTAATAGATAGCGAAAAGCAGTGTGAAATTTGCAGGAAGAGAAGTCGCGACGACCTCGATACAAGGATGGGGCCCGAGCCAGAAGAATTTCTGCTCGAAGCAGAAATAGACGACCCACGGTAAAATAACCCAAGGGCCATCCCGGGGGAAGACCTCGAGAAAGTTAAAGTGGACCCAACCCGACCAGATCTTGAAGTAATCATAGGCTCAAGAATGTCGGACGACCTGAAGGGGGAAGTCATCGACATTCTCAAAAAGAACTTAGACGTTTTCACTTGGTCGCACAAGGATATGGTGGGGATCGACCCGGAAGTCGCATACCATAAGCTGTTCATAGACCCAACTCGAAAACTGATAGCTCAGAAGAGGCGAAAGTTCGGCCCCGAAAAGTACGTAGCATTAGCCGAGGAGGTAAAAAAGTTACTGGACAATGACTTGATCACGCAAGCCGATCAACCCCAGTGGGTGGCCAATACTGTGTTAGTGAAAAAATCCAATGGGACTTGGCGAATGTTCATCGACTTCACAGATCTCAACTGCGCTTGTCCAAAAGATTTTTTTCCGATGCCCCACATCGACCACTTGATAGACAACACAGCGAGACACGAGATAAAGTCCTTCATGGATGCCTTTGCAGGCTATCACCAGATAGCCATGAACGAACCTGACCGGCAGCATACCTAGTTCTTGACAGAAAAGAACATCTATTGTTGGAAGAGGATGCCCTTCTGCTTGAAAAATGCAGGGGCAACATACCAGAGGATGGTCAACCGCATGTTCACCGACCTCATTGGGAAGTCGGTGGAAGTTTACATAGATGACATAGCCGTCAAAAGTCTGAAGTCAGAGGACCACCTGACACACTTGGCCCAGACTTTCGACATCCTGAGGAAGTTCAACATGCGATTGAACCCCAAGAAATGCAATTTCGGAGTCGAATTGGGAAAATTCCTGGGGCACCTATTGAGTAAGCGGGGAATAGACCGCCAAGGTCAAAGCCATATTTGACATGGGAGCGCCTCGAAACGTAAAGGAAGTACAGAAACTCACGGGATGCTTAGCTGCCTTGAACCGCTTCATCTCCCGAATGGGGGACAAATGTAAGCTACTATTCGACACCATCCGGAAAAAGTCTAAGTTTGAATGGACACACGAAAGCCAGGAGGCTTTAGATAAAATCAAGGCTTACTTGGCGGATGTAAGCATTCTGTCAAAACCGGTTCTGGGGGAGAAACTTTTCCTATACCTCGCGACTTCCAAGACAGCTTTGAGTGCGGTACTCGTCCGAGTGGAGGACAGGAACGAATTCCCAATCTACTTCGTCAGCCAGACATTGAACGAAAAACTGGCATATGCGCTAGTCATGAGCGTAAGGAAACTAAGGCCATACTTCTTCGACCATCAAGTCGAGGTACTTACCTCCACACCCCTGAGGAACATCTTACATCGACCAGATACGTCAGGGCGATTCCTCAAATAGGAAATCGAGGTTGGACAATACGGGGTAACTTACGCACCTCGATCTGCAATCAAAGCCCAGGCTTTAGCTAATTTCATCGTGGAAATCACCTTCCCATCAGAAGCCGAGTGTTCAAACGTCCACCCTAGGAGTTATTCGTTGATGGATCAGCGACCTCCCACAAGTTAGGGGCCGGTATAGTTTTGACCAGCCCAGAAGGGACCTCATTCTAAAACGCCATCACTTTCGACTTCCCCGCAACAAATAACGAGGCCGAATATGAAGCGCTCATCAGCGGCCTAGAAATGTCAACAGCAATGGGTGTCAAGAGATTGCAAGTTCACATAGATTCCCAGCTCGTAGCCTGCCAGGTCTCAGGGGAATATGAGGCAAGAGACGACCGAATGGCAACTTACCAAGAGTTGGTGAAAATATTATGTCAGAAGTTCAACCAAATCCATGTCAAGCTGATCCCAAGGGAACAAAACTCGCGAGCCGATGCGTTAGCGCGACTAGCGACTTCCGAAGGATCACCAGAGATGAATGATGTCACCATCACGACATTAACCCACCCCTCCACCGCACACTCGAAGGTCGCAAACCTAGAAGCCCCAACACAGAACTGGATGACACCCATCATCGAATATTTGACAATAGGTCTCCTGCCAATAGATAGGGTCCAAGCTCGACAGCTACAATTGTGGGCAGCAAGATACACAATGATCCTAAATGAGCTGTATAAGCGTGGTTTCAGCATCCCCCTACTCCGGTGTGTCACACCCGAGCAAGGACAAGTGATTCTACTCGAAATACACGAAGGGGTATGCGGAAACCACACCGGGGGAGAATCCCTGGCCCACAAGACCACAAGACAAGGGTACTTTTGGCTCACACTAAGGGCTGACGCCATCATCTTCGCCCGCAAGTGCCACAAGTGCCAAATCTATGCCCCTTCCATCAAGAGAGCACCAGAAGAACTCACAAGTATCCTCAGCCCCTGGCCATTTGCAAAGTGGGGGATAGACATCATTGGCCCACTCCCAACAGCGCCAGGTTCGGTCAAATACGCCCTAGTAGCGGTAGATTACTTCACAAACGGGTCAAGTCGAGGTAATGACACTATAGATCAAACCGTGTCATCAAGTTTATATGGCGGAATATCATATCTTGATTCGGCTTACCACAAGCAATCATATCGCATAATGGTAAACAATTTGACGGCCTCAAGGTCGAAGCATTCTTCAAGAAATGGAAAATCACCAAGCTCTTCTCGACCTATATCATCGCAAATAAACGGCGTGTCGAGGCCGTGAACAAGATTATTAAACACACTCTCAAAGCCAAGATTGAGGGAGCTAGGGGAAGTGGGCTAGCGAGCTCCCTCGATGTTTTGTGGGCCTATAGAATCCTCGCAAAAAATTCAACATGAGAAACCCCCACTACTAAATTTAGCTCGGGACCGAAGCAAAGAGGTTCCTACGTAAAACCAACTTCCCCTCTCCAAGACAAGTCGCTTCGACCAAAAATGATGAGGCCTTAACGTAAAACCTCGACCGCCGAGGAAAAGCGGTAACAACATAAGAAATGCAAGGTACAAACAAAGGTCGGAGAAGTACTATAACTCCAAAGTACGACTTTGACGCTCAGAGAAGGAGACCCGGTGCTCAAGAAGATACTCGCATGAATCGAAAGGAACCCTCGGCCCAAATTGGGAGGGCCCATTCAAGATCTCAAAAAATCTTACCTAATAGAGCGCATTTAGCTCGAACAACTAGATGGCACCAAGGCTCAATACCCATGGAATGCAATACA